>CM050912.1:33094255-33169574 GCA_027742785.1 Vigna reflexopilosa | reverse complement strand
CAAGCTACCACATTATGGAATTCATCCATAGTCCACCTATAGGCTGGAGGTGTATCATACATCCCCACAATCATCTCAGCAGTGGCCACCTGCCCTCTGTGAATGGACTGCAATTGAGCACCTATAAGAGACATATACATGTCCCTCATCTGGAATGGTTCTGCTTCATGTGTATCAGCAGATGTCTGGTTCTGTGCTGGCCCTCTCTCTCTACGAGCCCGGCGTGGTGGAACTGGCTGAGCTGCATCATCACCTCCACAGTACTGTCTATAATAGGCCTCATCAATAGCTTTTCTTGGCCTCTCAAATGGTGGAACAGAAGTGTCCACCCCAGCTAGCTTGCAAAGGTGAGTGATCAAAGAAGGATGTCCTAATGGTGCTTTGTTGTTTGAGGTGTTAGCACATACACTAATTTCATCAGCTATCACCTGCCCAATATTAACATTTAAATTTCTGATAGCACAGTAGATGAATAGTGCCCTGCTGAGAGTAATATCTGACACATGTGAACATGGTTGAATGTTGGCATGAGAAAACGCCATCCAATACTTTGCAAGAGGAGTCAAATTCGTTCTCCTAATGTTAACCACTGAGTCAGATCTATTCCTTTGGAAGTGTCCTCCAGGTATACACAATACTCTCTCCACATCCTCATAATCAGCACCTTCCTCCATGCAAAGAGCAAACTGGCACTGCTCACCAGCCCATACAGTGTCCAGGAAGTTATTAATAGAATCAGGATCATACCTGATAGCATGGCCTCTGACATAGCCCAAATAATTCTCAGCTGGATAATCACCAATCTTCTTTGCATTGGTGTATAATTCCTTTACCACAGCTATGTTGGCAGGTGCAGGATAAGTGGCTAGCTTTCCCCAGTCATTCCCTAACACTTGCTCTCCAAATTGAGGAGCAAAGTTAGGTATCATTCCAACCTTTCTCTCCATCAGAAGTCTCCTGTCCTGAACCACCCTAAAGTGCTTCTCATGTTTCCTAGAGAGGAACCTGCTAGATTGGGTTTGCTCTGGTTCCTTTTCCTTTCTCTTGGTTGCCATGGTTTTCAATCTTTTTCCTGATGAGGATGCCATTCCTACATTCAAAACACAAACAAAACCACAGAGCATGATGTTAATCATTAGTAAAACACAGAACACAACTCCTTTCGAAGCTAAACCACCGCTGAGGGCCAGAATTCCCTCTCAGCGCCACCAGTGCCACATTCCAGATCACAAAAAAACCAGAAAACCAAATCTGGCAGAGTGCCGCTCAGCGGCAGTTTACCCCTCAGCGGTAACTCTGCAGATTTTTGAAAAACCTGTTTTAAAGCTTTCCTAACTCCACCCAAATGCAATTTTCAGTTTTCCAGTTCATAATCATGCAGTTTAATCGGTTCAAACATCAAATATATCATCAAATCATGCATAGAAATCAAAACCCCTAAATATTCATGCTTTGACAATCACATTCAAATTCAAGAACCCTAGAATGAACAAAATGCATTTTACTTACTTGGGTGGAGATACTAGATGCAATGAGAATACTTCCAAGCTAGAATGCTCTCTTCCAACCCCAAACTTTGATGGCACACTAGTGAAAAATTGAGTGGAAGAGTGAAAAGCTGTGGAAAACCTTGGAGAAGGTATGTGGGAGTGTTTGTGCAGAGAAGAGCCTGAAAGTATGAGAAATTGCGCAGCTTAGGGTTTAAAAATACCCTAATGGGCTCGGGTCCCGCTAAGGGGAACAAAAGCCCATTCTGCGAGAGTACCGCTCAGCGGTAAATTACCGCTCAGCGGCACTTTCGTGATGTGCTCTTCTCCTTCTTTTCTTAACCTACGTGCCTCCCATATGTGCCCCTCACTGGCTCCCTGCAATTCAATGTTCAAAATGCTTATGCAAACCCTAACTAAAACAAATCAACAAAAATATTCAATCAACTGGGTTGCCTCCCAAGTAGCGCTTGTTTAACGTCACGAGCCTGACCCAAAATCCACCAACACCCATCAGTAGGTGCAAAATTTTCTTACCAACACCCATCAGTAGGTGTTACAGCCATAGTATCCTTCAGTAGATACTATCTCCAACAAAATAATTACAAAAATAATGTTCACAAATTAAAAATTACAAAACCAAAATAAAATCAAAAGTTCTTAAATCACTAGGTTGCCTCCCAGCAAGCGCTCTTTTAACGTCATTAGCTTGACCCAAGCTCAAGTTCCTTCTTCTTTTTCTTCTTTCTACTGAACTTCTTCAAAAATTTGATCAAACCAGGAACCTATTGCAATGTCTCAATCATAGGAACTTTAATCTCCAATTTCTTGAAGACTTCCATAAAGCACTTGAATTTCTTTTCCTTCCTATGATTCTTCTTTAGATGAGGATGTGATTTTTCATATGATTTCTTCTTCTTTCCTCTCATCTTCTTTTTCTTCCTTTTTCTTTCCCTAAATTTTCTCTTTTTCTTTTCTCTTATTTTTTTCTTCCGTTTTCTTTTTCTTTTCAACTTCTTTATTTTCACACAAATTTTCTTTCTCTCTTCTCTCTCAACCACTTCTTTTTCTTTTTCTTCATCTTTATCTTTCTCACTCAACTCTTCTTTCTCTTTTCTCTCTATCTTTTCCTCATCGCCTCCTATTTTTTTCTCATCAAGAATCTTGTCACTTTCAGTGATAATGGCTTGCCCTTCCTCCTTAGGGTTAACTTCAGTATTAACCTCATCATTCAATCTCTGACTAATGGAATGAAGCTGCATCTCCATCCTTTTACATGATTCTTCAATGCTTTTCTGAGTAGCGTCAGAATTTTTCAAAAATTGTTGAAGGGTGTCATCAAAACTTCCTGATAAAAAGGTTTGTTGCTGTTGCTTGTTAAATTGCCCAGTTTGTCCAGCATGCCCACTTTGTTCCTGACCAATACTTGGGTGTGGTTTCCACCCTTGATTGTAGCTCCTTTGACGGCACTGATTGGTCATGTAGTTTACATCCTCTACGGCTTCAACTGGAAAGGCACATTGACCATTGATATGGTCACCTCCACACAATTCGCATAACTGGGATTCTACCTGTGCAACAGTCTTTAACTCTTGTGGAAATTGTTCCAGTATTTTTGAGAGATTCTCCAATTGTTGAGTTATTAACTTGTTCTGAGCTATCAAGGCATCATTGGATTGCAACTGTAGAACTCCTTTTTGTTGAATAGGAGCTCCTCTTTCACTGTTCCACTTATTAGTAGTCATGTTTTCAATTATTTCTGTGGCTTCCTCTGGAGTCTTCCATTTGATATTGCCTCCAACTGAGGCGTCAAGCATCATCTTGGTTTGTGAACCAAGACCTCCAAGGAAGATTAGGACTACTTCTCCTTCGTTAAATCCATGCTTGGGAGTCTTTCGTAATAGGCTTTTATACCTGTCCCATGCATGCCCCAGTGATTCTTCCATGCCTTGTCTAAATGAAGAGATCTCTTGCTTCCCTTTGTTGATTTTAAAGCTTTGTTGCTGCCATTGTTGTTGTGGTTGGTTCTCAAATTGTCCGGCAGCTTGCCAAAATTGGCTTTGATCCATGCTTGAGTCATGTTCCCACCAGTGGTTGAGATTATTTTGGTAGAATTGAGTGCCCATATAGTTAAATTCTTGACCAAATTGCATTCTACAGACATTAGGCACAAAACCCTAAAAACAATTGTTAGCACAAAAAGATAGAGAAAAAAGAAATCAAAGGATATAATTGAAAAGATAAGAAGATAGGAAATAAAAACAGAAAAATAAAAACAGAAAAATAAAAAAAATAAAATAAAATAAAATAAAATAAAAACAGAAAATAAAATAAAATAAATTAAAATAAAATAATAACGAAAAAAATAAAAACAGAAAATAAAAACAGAAATTCAAAATTAAAGTCAAAGATAATCAATAATCACACAAATTAACCAGTTAAACCACGAGTCCCCGGCAGCGGCGCCAAAAACTTGATGGACAAATTTATGAACACCAAAATATGATGTCACAAACTTGTTTTTCAATCGGCAAGTATGACCGAATCGTTCAAGTAATAAACTTGGTAAGACCAAGTATCGTTCTTCCCAAAGGACTCACGGCCTAGTTTAGTTATGTGGTTTCTTGATTAGCTAAGACTTAAAGAAGAAATATTTGGAGTTTAATATGCAAGACAGAAAATAAACATGTATGCATGAAGTTTTGATCAATGGCAAAAAGCAAAAGATAAACACTTTCAATGGAATTTATGTATGAATATGTTGTTGGGGGTCAATTTCATCTTATCCACTCTCATATATTTTAGGAATTCAACATTCAAATCATCATTGTTAATGCCACTCTCTAAAGTACCTTTCTAGAAGGCTTCTCCCTAATCACGAGTTCATACAATTCCTAGCATTCCTAATGATCAGTTCATAAGTGCAGGAGCTTAACGACAACCAATATCATATTGGGAGAAATTCCCCGGATCTAGACTTCCCCGTACGTGCCCGTATCGACAAAACCAATAATCATGCATCGAATGAGTTAAACAATGCAAGCATTAAGCAAAGAGGAAAAACCCTAACTAATGATGAAAGAAAGCATAAGTCTTAATTAAAAGATGTAAAAACAGATTCCATATATGAGAGCTTCACAAGATTACATTGATTCCCCAACAAACATACAGGGTTTAGTTCACCATATTCATGGTGAACCTAGATGAACAATAATGAAAGAATGAAAGAGATAGAAAAACCCGTGAAAGAGAAGAGGAGAGCTGTCACCATCTCCCAATCTACCCATAGGGGTGGAAGAGAGAGTGTTTGCTTCGTTTCTGCCAAAGATACCTAACCCTAGGAAACCCTAAAGCTTAAATACCATTCGTAAATTACAAAAACTTAGGTCCAAGCCCATTAAAGTGCCGCTCAGCGGTAAATTACCGTTCAGCGGTAAGTGCGTGTCTTGTTTTCTCCCCTCAGCGGCCATTTTGCCCCTCAACGGATCTCCCGTGAGTGCCTGAGTGCCGCTCAGCGATAAACTGCCGCTGAGCGGTGACTTCGGCTTCTCCTTTTGCACTTTTTGATGTCTTTTCTGATTTCATCTCTCTCCTTCTTCACTTCTTTTACCAAATTCACCTTAAAACCTGCACAAAAACACTGAAATCAAGCATAAACCTGTCCAGCTCTCTTATTTCTAAAAATATTAAGAAAAGCATGATTTCAAGCTAGTTTCTAAGTGTAAAGGTTGCTTTTAGTGTCAATTTTAATCATAAAAATAACAGTTTTTCAACTGTTATCAACTGGTTCCTATACCAGTATCCTTTTGATAGTTGGCAAGAAACACAACAGAGATTCCTCAACAAGTTCTTTCCAGCAGCAAAGGTAATCAGTATTAGGAGGGAGATCACTACCATTGAGCAATTTCAAGAAGAAAGCCTGGCAGATTATTGGGAGAGGTTTAACAGGCTCTGCACAGCCTGTCCAAACCACCAAATTTCAGAGCATTTGCTCTTGATTTACTTTTATGAAGGGCTCTTGGACAATGAAAGGATATTAGTGGATGTAGCTGCTGGTGGATCTTTGATGGACAGAACTCCAACAGAGGCAAAGAAGTTGCTCTGCAAACTGACGGGTCAAAATCCAAGTGAGGTAGTAAATGAAAAACCTGAGCAGGTTTACTGTAAACTTGAAATCCCTACTCATGTATCTGAGGTTCAAGTAAATTTTAATGTTTTTGAATTGGTAAAACTTGAACCATTTAAGCCTGTTCTGGATTCTGATATTGATACACATATGCACACTCATGTTGTGGATTCATTATTCCCTGTAGAGCACATTGACATACCTGATGTTCACTATCCTTGCACTGACCTTGATTTAAATGATAGCCTTGAGGATGCAGCTGATGACTTGGAGATTGGTAAGAAAATTTTCAATGAGCAAAAACAGGTTTATTCTGAACTTGAGATTCCGGACACTTTACCTGATTTGCTAATGCATTCAAATGCCTGTGATTTGATGCACACTGATTCTATAGGATTCATGACTGATACTGATACAGATTTGATTGACCATTCTAAAATTTTTGATTTAGTATCAGCCATTGAACCCATTGGTCTAAGGGTTGTTTTGAATGGACATGATTGCCGTGATGAAATTTTGAATGATAATAGCCTTGAACTGACCTTTGATTCTGTTGATGATGCATATATCAATATTGATTTTGAGGTGGAAACTGTGCAATCTGATAACTCTATAGAGTTAGGACTGAACTTTGATCTGACACAGTTCTCTGAGAACTTTGAATGTGATTGTGAATCTGGTTCTTGCCCGATCTGTATTGAAATTGATTATGTGTTACAGACAGATTCTAAGCGTATAACAGATGCTACTAATTGTGAGTTTGATGACCATGCTGCAGAATTAAATGAGAATACAGGTGCTGACATTAAGGAAATCATGATTAATGAAGGCGAGTGTACTGCTACTTCTTCGACTGAGCCAAAGATATCCATTCCGGTGTCACACACTGAACAACTGCCAGTGGAAGGAAAGCTACTGATGGAACAGTTTGCTGGGAAAAGAAAGAAGAAACATCTCGTTGTGGATGATATGGCAGTACTGATGAAGTTGTTCCTCCTCAAAACTTGTTTGCTGAATCCTGTGGTGGAAGACATATCCCTGATAGTCCAAAATTGGCAATTGCCACCATGACCAGGGCAGTTTTCTTTCTCTCTTCTCCCCCTTTCCCTACTTTTATTGCAATTGTCCATGATATGTTGACTGTTGTGATTTCTGATTTTATGCTTATGACACATTGAGGACACTGTGTAGTTTAAGTGTGGTCTATTGGGGTAGATTCTGATTTTTCTTTGTTAGTTTTTGTTTTTCGTGTTAAATTTTTTCTTTTCTAGGTAGTTTTTGTTTTGTTTTGTGTACAGTTTTACATGTTTCTCTTGATTTCTGGACTTTGTTTAGGTTGTAGACTTGACCTTCACTTCACTGATACTTATTGGTTGGAAATCCTTGCTTTTCTCTGCTTGGAAGATGATTATGATTGTTGAGAGTTGAATTGATTGTGACACAAATGCCCTGTGTGAGAATTTGAGCCACTTTATGTTCTTTCTTGTGTGTGATATGTGTCTTGATTGCTTGCACATATGCCTTGGCTTGACTCTTGTTGATAGTTCTTGATTGATATGCATGTTTGGAAGTGATAAAGGCAATTTTGTTCTTGAGCCTCTCTAGCCAAATAAGCTTACCTTGTTTTAATCCTTTGAAAACCATTTTTGAGCCTATACTTTCCCCCATTTCTTTGTTTTGAATGCTCATACACTAGCCCTAAGTGAAAAACCATGATTACCTTTACCTTAGGGAATTTTGGAGCTTTGGAAGTGTCTTGGGAACAAGTGTGGTCTCCCTGGGGATTCTGATAAATTGGCTAGTTGGTTCCTCTTCTTGTTTTGTTTTTGTAAATATGTTGTGTATCTTGTCTCTTATAGTTGTGGAGAAAAGAAAAGAGACAGGATGAAAAAAATATAGAAAAAAAAATGAAAAAAAAAGAAAAAAAAAATATTTTGTTAATAATGGAGTCAAGAAGAGGATTGAATTAGAGGATTTGGGTGTGAGTTGACTGTGTTTACACTTGTTCCCCATTGCTCCTCTATTTCTTTTGGTTTGTAGCTTCTCATCCATATTTATCCTCCCTTGTCCTTGGCCCCATTTCACCCATAAAAGACCTTTTGATTTGAACATGCATATGTTTTGAGTGTTGATATTAGAGGTTTGCCAAGTCTGTTGTTGTTCGCTTTCTTGAGTGCATTGAGTTGAAATTCTTTACCTTATACACTTGAGAGAAACACTGATAGTGCATCTGTGAGTTTTTGTTGCTTTTGATTCACCTCTTGAGTTGATTGATCATTTTGCCATGTCTTGAATCGCTTGGATGATTTCATGAGTATCTGCTTTCTCTGATTGATTCTGTGTTGGATATTGTCCACTTCCTTTCTTGGTCCAGATTCCGTGAGAACTGTGTAATTCTGTTTCTGTTCCTGTTTTGGAGTCTTTGTTGTCTGTCTGTCAAGTCTGTGTCTCCTCCCTGATGTTTGAGTAGTTCCCTGGTTTTCGTTTTGGTTTTGCCCAAGAGTGCAAAAGACTAAGTGTGGTCTATTTTGATGAGTCGTTATTTCTGGAATTATATTTAGTTTATTGCACTTAAATAAACCAGGGAATTGTGTTTAATTGTCTGTCATTTTCCCCGTTTTCCGAATTCTGCTTAATTTGGTCGGAAATTCGTAATTGTGCTAATTTGGGTTTTCTGAGCTGATTAAGTGCATTTCTGGTTGCAGGGCAGTTGTGGAAACATCATCTGGAGCATTGGGATATTGAGTGACACACTCAAAGGCTCAACATTTAGTCATTTAGATTCTAATTAAAGTTGTAATTTCGTTTTCTAGAAGCCCTTAATTAGAATTAGGTGTTTTGGACCCTTTTAGGAGTAATTTTGTAAAAATATTTTTTGTAGGACATATGCCTTTTAGGTTAGGGTTTTCAATTTTGTGTGTGGACCCTACCCTTATTAAAGAGGGACACACGGCCCTTGTGCCCGGCCGCCACTTGCATTTTTTTGGCCACTGCTTACTAGTTCCTTTTCTCTCGGTTTTGAACGTTTTGGAGCATGAATGAAAAGCACATTTTGAATTTTTTTTCCATTTCCTTTTTTCAAGCCCTGGATTCATGAGAATGTTTATTTGATTTTCGTTATGAAGAATGCAAGGTTTATGTTCAACATTGTCACGGTGTGAGAGAATGGTAGCAGTAAGGTGTTGGTGAGGTGGAGTTGGAAGGTGTCACGAGCAGCAGCAGTATGCGGTAGCCACCTTGGAAGCAAAGCTGGAAACTTTAGAAGAGAAGCAGCGTTGAGGAGAGTGAGCTGGGACGTGTTGGAGCAGCTACCGTGTCTCGGTCTGAAGCTCTCGGTCACAGGAAGCACGCAAGGGGGAGAGAGTGGTATGCGGCTGCTGTGAAGGTGGATGGTGTCTTTATTTTTTATTCAGAGAATAAAAAGAGTGGATTAGGATAAAGTATAGGATGATGGGACATTTGGCAGCAATTGTTGGAGAATGAAAGAGATTAGAATGTAGAAGTGGTAGGTAGGAGCTGGAAGAGAAGCGGAGCACGTGGAGAAGGGAAGTGCTGAATGTTGAAGGGTCACATCCATGGAATTTGGAATTGGAAAGTGGTGTGCTGTCACGGATTGGGAGGGTGCACAAGCTCACATTTTATTAAAGCTTTGATTGTTTCTTTGCTGGAACGGAGAAGGAAAGAGAGGGTACGGCTGGAAGCATAAAAGGGATGAAGCATCACAGTAGTGAAGGCACGGTTTCTAGAAGAAAAGAGAATTGTTTTTTTTTCAATTGTGTGAGAATGAAAAAAAAAAGTAGTAAAAATTGGTGGTGTGCACGGTGATGGCTGGAAGAGTGGCCCACGGGTATTGGATGCATTTCCTTTATTTTTTTTAGCATGAATGGATAACTTAGGAGTAGCAAGGTACGGTGATAGCATCAATTTTAATTGCTTTAAATTCCTTTTGCAAAAATGAGTGGCTAATGGTAGAGAAGTTTATTTTCTTTTATTTTTTTGCCTTAAAATATTTTATATTATATGTTGAAATGATTTTCTTCTTTTTGGTGGTGAATTGTGTTTGAATATTTATCTATTGTATTGTTTTCTTTAAAAGTTTTCATGCACTTAAATGCTTTCAATTATATTCGGTCGTGCGTTATTTAATTTCTAGTCAATTTAATTTTACCGCAACCAAAAAAAAAAAATCACAAAACCCCCCCACTATGTGTTGATCTGAGACTGAACCCAATTTGGTCCTTGAGAGACGACCTAGGAGTCACTTCCTACTACTGTACTGCATTATTCTATGCACAACTTTTGTGGGAGGTGCGACCCTCTCATCACTAAGACTTAAGGACGAAATAATTGGAGTTTAATATGCAAAACAGAAAATAAACATGTATGCATGAGATTTTGATCAATGGCAAAAGCAAAAGACAAGCACTTTCAATGAAATATATATATGAATATGTTTTTGGGGGTCAATTTCATCTTATCCACTCTCATATATTTTAGGAATTCAACATTCAAATTATCATTGTTAATGCCACTCTCTAAATTACCTTGTCAAGAAGGCCTATCCCTAATTACGAGTTCATACGATTCCTAGCATTCCTAATAATTAGTTCTCTTAGCACAGGAGCTTAACGACAACCAATATAATATTGGGAGTAATTCCCCGGATCTAGACTTCCCCGTACGTTCCCGTATCGACAAAATCAATAATCATGCATTGAATGAGTTAAACAAAGCAAGCATTAGGCAAAGAGGAAAAACCCTAACTAATGATGAAGGAAAGCATAAATCTTAGATTAAGATGCAAGCACAAATTCCATATATGAGAGCTTCAAAAGATTACATTGATTCCCCAACAAACATACAAGGTTTAGTTCACCATATTCATGGTGAACCTAGATGAACAATAATGAAAGAATGAAAGATAAAACCCTAGAAAGGTGAAGAGGTAGCTTGAGCATCCAAGATCCTCCTTCAAAGGGGTGGAAGAGAGAGTGTTTGTTTTGTTTCTGCCAAAGATACGAACCCTCAGACATCTAGGTCTTTAAATAGGACATAAAAATAATAGAAAATGGGTCCATGCCCAAACAGATCATAAAATCGCATAAAACTGGCCCAAAACTCGTCTGGTTGACATTTTCGTATTCTGGTTGACTGGTTGACTTTCTGGTTGACTGGTTGACTTTTCTGGTTGACTGGTTGACTTTTCTGATTTCTGGTTGACTTTTCTGATTCCATCTCTCTCCTTCTTCACTTCTTTCACTAAATTCACCTTAAAACCTGCACAAAAACATTGAAATCAAGCATAAACCTGTCCAGCTCTCTTATTTCTGAAAATATGGATAAAAACATGATTTCAAGCTAGTTTCTAAGTGTAAAGGTTGCTTTTTGTGTCAATTGTTATCACTGAGCGACACTTTTCTGGGCTTGGGCCTACCTTTCTGTAATTTTTAGAATATTATATAAGCTTTAGGATGTTCTAGGGTTTGTATCTTGGGCTGGGACGAAGCAAAAACGCACTCTTTCACCCCTTGGAGGAGGATTTTGGATGCTAAGGCTCCTTTCTCAACTTTCTAGGGTTCTATCCTTCACTTTTACATTGTATTTCATCTAGTTTCACCATGAATATGGTGAACTAAACTTATTTTGTTGTTTGGGAATCAATGTAAATCCTTAGAAACTCTCTTGTATGGAATTTGTTCTTCAAGATCATTTTTATGATACATGCTTTCTTTCATTAATTGTTAGAGATATTCTTCTTTGCTCAAATGCTTGTGATATTTTATTCATGTATGCCATAAATCTTATGATTTGTAAGTATCAGGAGATTTCGTTCTCCTAGGGTTGGACGATTTGGGGATGTGACAGCTCTCCTCTTCTCTCCCTAGGATTGTTATTTAGAGATATCTTACAAATCACGATCTGGGGAATGCTTCCAATAGTATATTACAAACCTAGACATAGGAGTATGATGGTTGGTTGCTTGTAAGCTTCTGTTCACTATAATGCATGATTAATTGCTAGGGAGACAAGACATTGTAAACTACTGATTATGATTAGGCTTTCTTCGCCGAGACATCTGGTTTAAAGTAATTTAGAAAGTGGCATTAACATTAATGAAAAGAATAATGAATTCCTAAATACAAGAGAGTGGATATGATGAAATTGATAAACCCCAACAACATATTCATCCATATATTTCAATTCACGTGTTTTGTTTCTTCTTGCCCATTGATCATCACATGCATACATATTTACTTTTCAGTCTTTCGCATTTGAAACTTACAACAATTTGTTCACAAGTCTTAATTAATCAACAAAATCACACAACTGTTTAGGCTGTGAGTCCTTTGGGAGAACGATACTTGGTCTTACCGAGTTTATTACTTCATACGATTCGGATACACTTGTCGAGGGTTAACAAGTTTTTGACTCCGTTTTCGAGGATTGAAGATTTGTTCATCAGTCGACTTCCTCCACTTCCTCCACTTCGTCAACTTCGTCCACTTCGTCAATTTCGTCCACTCCGCCCATTTCGTCCACTTCGACGACTTTGTCCACTTCCTCCACTTCCTCCACTTCTTCTTCTTCTTTTTCTTCTATCATATCATCCTCTACATCCACTTCGTCCACTTCTTCCACTTCGTCCACTTCGTCAACTTCGTCAACTTCGTCCAATTCGTCAACTTCGTCCACTTCGTCAACCTCGTCCACTTTTTCCACTTCGTCCACTTCATCCACTTCTTCCACTTCTTCTTTTTCTTCTTCTTCTTCTTCTTCTTCTCCTCCTCTTTCTTCCACGTCGTCGACTTCGTCAACTTCGTCCACTTTGTCCTCTTCGTCCGCTTCGTCCACTTCGTCCACTTCTTCTTCTTCTTCTTCTTCTACCACATCATCCTCTTCGTCCACTTCATCCACTTCGTCCACTTCGTCCACTTCGTCAACTTCGTCAACTTCGTCCAATTCGTCAACTTCGTCCACTTCGTCAACCTCATCCACTTTTTCCACTTATTATTATTCTTCTTCTTCTCCTTCTTCTTCTTCTTCTTCTTCTTCTCCTTCTTCCACTTCGTGGACTTCTTCCTTTTCCTCCACTTCTTCCACTTCTTCAACTTCGTCCACTTCGTCACTTTTTCCACTTTTTCCACTTCGTCCACTTCTTCCACCTATTCTTCTTCTTCTTCTTCTTCTTCTTCTTCTTTTTTCTTCTTCTCCCTCTTCCACTTCGTCCACTTCGTCCTCTTCGTCTACTTCGTCGACTTCGTCCACTTCGTCCACTGCGTCCACTCCGTCAACTGCGTCCATTCCGTCCAATCCGTCCACTCCGTCCACTCTGTCCACTTAGTCCACTTCGCATACTTCGTCAACTTCGTCAACTTCGTTCAGTTCAACAACTTCGTCCCTTTCGTCCAATTCGTCCAATTCGTCCAATTCGTCCACTTCGTCCACTTCGTCAACTTCGTCCACTTCGACCACTTCGTCCACTTCTTCCAGTTCGTCCACTTCATGCACTTCGTCGACTTCGTCCACTTCATACATTTTATCCACTTCATCTACTTCGTCCACTTCGTCCACTTCGTCCACTTTGTCCACTTCAACCACTTCGTCCACTTCTTCTTCTTCTTTTTCTTCTACCATATTGTCCTCTTCGTCCACTTCTTCCACTTCGTTCACTTCGTCAACTTCGTCATATTCGTCAACTTCGTCCACTTCGTCAACCTCGTCCACTCTTTCCACTTCGTCCACTTCTTCCACTTATTCTTCTTCCTCTTCTTCTTCTTCTTCTTCTTCTCATTCTACCACTTCGTCAACTTTGTCGACATCGTCCACTTCGTCAGCTTCGTCCACTTCATCCACTTCGTCAACTTCGTCCACTTCGTAAACTCCGTCAATTTCGTTCACTTCCATCACTTCGTCCACTCCGTCCACTTCGTCCACTTCTTCCACTTCGTCCACATCGTCCACTTCGTCCATTTCGTCCACTTCGAGCATTTCGTCCACTTGGAACATTTCGTCCACTTCGTCCACTTTGTGCACTTTGTAAAATTCGTCCAGTTAGTCCACTTCGTCCACGTTCTCCACTTCGTCCACTTTGCCAACTTCGTCTACTTCGTCAACTTCGTCCACTTCGTCCACTTTTTCCACTTTGTCCACTTCTTCTTCTTCTTCTTGTTCTTCTTCTTCTTCTCCTTCTTCCATGACTTCGTCCACTTTGTCCCATTCGTCCACTTCGACCACTTCCTCCACTTCGTCCATTTCGTCCACTTCTTTTTCTTCTTCCACATCGTCATCTTCGTCCACTTCTTCCACTTCTTCTTCTTCTACTCCATCTTCCACTTCATCGACTTCGTGCACTTTGTCTACTTCATCCATTTCGTCCATTTTTTCCACTTCCTCCATTTCTTCTACTTCTTCCACTTTTGCCACTTCTTCCTCTTCTTCAACTCCTTCCACTTCTTCAACTCCTTCCACTTCGTCCACTTCGTCCACTTCGTCCACTTTGTCCACTTTGTGTACTTCGACCTCTTCGTCCACTTCATGCACTTCGTCCACTTCGTAAACTTCGTCCACTTCTTTGCCTTCTTCCACATCGTCCTCTTCGTCCACTTCTTCCACTTCATCCACTTCGTCAACTTCGTCCACTTCGTCCACTTTTTCTACTTCGTCCACTTCTTCCATTTCTTCTTCTTCTTCTTCTCCTTCTTCCACTACGTCGACTTCGCCACTTCGTCCACTTCGACCATGATAACGGTTGAAAAACCGTTATTTTTATGCTTAAAATTCATACTAAAAGCAACCTTTAAGACTTAGAAACTAGCTTGAACACATATTTTTGCTTTAGTTTTGTGAATAAGAGAGTTGAAAGTGAATTTAATGGTTTTGTGCAAGATTCCCTTGATTTTGTAGGCTAATTGAATGATTTGAAAGAAGAATTGAAGTACTGATTGATTGGAGTGCTGAAAAGTCAACCAGAAACCAGAAAAGTCAATCAGTCAACCAGTCAACCAGAAAAGTCAACCAGTCAACAAGAATACGGAAAAAGTCAACCAGACGAGTTTTGGGCCATTTTTCTGCGATTTTATGATCTGTTTGGGCCTGGACCCCTTTTCTATTATTTTTATGTCCTATTTAAAGACCTAGATGTCTTAGGGTTTGTATCTTTGGCTGGGAGGAAGCAGAAACACACTTTTCACCCCTTGGGGGTAGATTGGGAGATGGTGACAGCTCTCCTCTTCTCTTTCTAGGGTTTTTCTATCTCTTTCACTCTTTCATTATTGTTCATCTAGTTTCACCATGAATATGGTGAACTAAACCTTGTATTATTGTTGGGGAATCAATGTAGTCTTGTGAAACTCTCATATATGGAATTTGTTTTAACATCTTATATTAAGATACATGCTTTCTTTCATCTTTAGTTAGGGTTTTTCCTCTTTGCTTATTGCTTGCTTTGTTTAACTCATTCATTGCCATGATTATTGATTTTGTCGATACGGGAACGTACGGGGAAATCTAGATCTGGGGAATTTCTCCCAATAACATATTGGTTGCCTTTAAGCTCCTGCACTTCAGAATTAATTACTAGGAATGCTAGGAATTGTATGAACTCGTAATTAAGGATAGGCCTTCTTGCAAGGTGATTTAGAGAGTGGCATTAGCATTGATGAAAAGAATGATGAATTCTTGAAAATATATGAGAGTGGATAAGATGAAATTGATAACCCCAACAACATACTCATCCATCTAATTCATTAAAGTGTTTGTTTTCCTCTTTTCCATTGATCAACATTCATGCATACATGTTTAATTATTGTCTCTTGCATTTAAACCCTACAATCAATTGTTAACAAGTCTTAAATAATCAACAAATCATATAGTTAACTAGGCCGTGAGTTCTTTGGGAAAACGATACTTGGTCTTACCTAGTTTTATTACTTGATACGATTCGGTCACACTTGCCGATTGTTAAACAAGTTTGTGGCGCCGTTTTTCGGTGTTCATAAATTTGTCATCAGACCACTTCATCCACATCGTCCTCTTCGTCCACTTCTTCCACTTCGTCCACTTCGGCCACTTCGTCAACTTCATCCACTTCGTCAATTTCCTCCACTTCGTCAACTTCATGCACTTTTCCCACTTCTTCCACTTCTTCTTCTTCTTCTTCTTCACGTTCTTCTTCCACTTCATCGACTTCGTCCACTTCGTCCGCTTTGTCCACTTCGTCCACTTCGACCACTTCATCCACTTCGTGAACTTCCTCCACTTCGTCCACTTGTTCTTCTTCTTTTTCTTCTTCCACATCGTCCTCTTCGTTCACTTCTTCTACTTCGTCCACTTCGTCAACTTCGTCCACTTCATAACCGTCATCCACTTTTTCCACTTCTTCCACTTCTTCTTCTTCTTCTTCTTCTTCTTCTTCTTCTTCTTCTTTTTCTACTTCTTCCACTTCGTCAACTTCGTCGACTTCTTCCACTTCGTCCTCTTCGTCTACTTTGTCCACTTCGTCTGCTTCGTCCACTTCATCCACTCTGTCAACTTCGTCCACTTCGTCCATTGCGTCTAATTCGTCCATTTCGTCCACTTCGTCAAATTCGTCCACTTCTTCCACTTCTTCAACTTTGTCCACTTCGTCAACTTTTTCCACTTCGTCCACTTCTTCCACTTTTTCTTCTTGTTCTTCTTCTTCTTCTTCTTCTTTTTCTTCTTCTTCTCCTTCTTCCATTTCGTCGACTTCGTCCTCTTCGTCCACTTCGTCCAATTCGTCCACTTCGTCCTCTTCGTCCATTTCGTCCAACTTGTCCATTTCGTCTACTTTGTCCACTTCTTCTACTTCGTCCACTTCTTCCACTTCTTCCACTTCTTCAACTTTGTCCACTTCGTCAACTTCGTCCACTTCGTCAATTCGTCCACTTTTTCCACTTCGTCCAATTCTTCCCCTTATTCTTCTTCTTCTTCTTCTTCTTTTTCTTCTTCTTCTCCTTCTTCCACTTCGTCCACTTCGTCCACTGCGTCCATTTCGTCCACTTTGTCCACTCTGTCCACTTCGTCCACTTCGTCCACTTCGTCCACTTCGTCCGCTTTGTCCACTTCGTCCACTTCGACCACTTCGTCAACTTTTTTCCACTTCGTGCACTCTGTCCACTTCGTCCACATCGTCTACTTCATCCACTTCGTCCATTTCGTCCACTTCGTCCACTTCTTCCACTTCTGTCAATTCTTCCACTTCTTTAACTCCTTCCTCTTCGTCACTTCGTCAAATTCGTCCACTTCGTCCACTTTGTCCACTTTGTCCACTTTTCCAACTTCGTCCACTTTTTCCACTTCTTCCACTTCTTCTTCATCTTCTTCTTCTTCTTCTTCTCCTTCTTCCACCACTTCGTCCACTTCGTCCCCTTCGACCACTTCGTCCACTTCGTCTACTTTGTCCACTTCTTTTTCTTCTTCCACATCTTCCTCTTCATCCACTTCTTCCACTTCTTCTTCTTCTTCTTCCTTTTCTTCTTCTCCTCCTTCTTCCACTTCGTCGACTCCGTGGACTTCGTCTACTTCGTCCATTTCGTCCACTTTTTCCACTTCGTCCATTTCTTCTACTTCTTCCACTTTTTCCACTTCTTCTACTTCTTCAACTCCTTCCACTTCGTCCACTTCGTCCACTTCGTCTACTTCGTCCACTTCGTCCACTTCGTCCACTTCGTCCACTTTGTCCACTTTGTGCACTTCGACCACTTCGTCTACTGCATGCACTTCGTCCACTTCGTCCACTTCTTTTTCTTCTTCCACATGATCCTTTTCGTCCACTTCTTCCACTTCGTCCACTTCGTCAACTTCGTCCCCTTCGTCAACTTCGTCCCCTTCGTCAACTTCGTCCATTTCGTCAACTTCGTCGTCTCCGTCCACTTCTTCCACTTTGTCCACTTCGTCAACTTTGTCCCTGATGACAAATTTATGAACACCGAAAAATGGCGCCACAAACTTGTTTAACAATCGGCAAGTATGACCGAATCGTATCAAGTAATAAAACTAGGTAAGACCAAGTATCGTTTTCCCAAAGGACTCACGACCTAGTTTAGCTATATGATTTGTTGATTATTTAAGACTTAAGAACAAATTGATTGTAGGTTTAAATGCAAGAGACAGTAATTAAATATGTATGCATGAATTTGATCAATGGAGAAAAACAGAATACAAACACTTCAATGAATTAGATGGATGAGTATGTTGTTGGGGTTATCAAGTTCATCTTATCCACTCTCATATTTTTAGGAATTCATCATTCTTTTCATCAATGCTAATGCCACTCTCTAAATCACCTTGCAAGAAGTCCTATCCTTAATTACGAGTTCATACAATTCCTAGCATTCATAGTAATTAGTTCTAAAGTGCAGGAGCTTAAAGGCAACCAATATGCTATTGGGAGAAATTCCCCGGATCTAGATTTCCCCGTACGTTCCCGTATCGACAAAATCAATAATCATGGCAATGAATGAGTTAAACAAAGCAAGCAATAAGCAAAGAGGAAAAACCCTAACTAAAGATGAAAGAAAGCATATATCTTAATATAAGACGTTAAAACAAATTCCATATATGAGAGTTTCACAAGACTACATTGATTCCCCAACAACAATACAAGGTTTAGTTCACCATATTCATGGTGAAACTAGATGAACAATAATGAATGAAAGAAAGATAGAACCCTAGAAAGAGGAGGAGGTAGCCTGAGCATCCAAGATCTTTTCCTTCAAGCGGTGGAAAAGAGAGTGTTTGCTTCGTCTCAGCCAAGGATCCTAACCCTAGGACGTCCTAAAGCTTATATACTATTCTAAAATTACAGAAAATTAGGCCCAAGCCCAAAATAGTGCCGCTCAGCGGTAAGTGCGTGAGTTGTTTTTCTCCCCTCAGCGGCCTTTTCACCCCTTAGCGGAGCCAACGTGGGTTTCTAAGTGCCGCTCAGCGGTAAACTGCCGCTGAGCGGTACTTGCGGCTTCTCCTTTTGAACTTTTTGATCTCTTTTCTGATTCAATCTCTATCCTTCTTCACTTCTTTCACCAAATTCATCTTAAAACCTGCATAAAAACATTGAAATCAAGCATAAACCTGTCCAGCTCTCTTATTTCTAAAAATATGACCAAAAGCATGATTTCAAGCTAGTTTCTAAGTGTTAAAGGTAGCTTTTAGTATCAATTTTAAGCATGAAAATAACATTTTTTCAACTGTTATCACGACCCCAAACTTAGAACTTTGCTTGTCCTCAAGCAAACAAGATGTAACTCAATCTTCTACCAATCCTTATAATGGTTCACTCATTCGAAAATCTTGTTTTCAAGATAAGTAAAAACTTCAATCAAACTCATGACAAAGATTTCAATCAAGACGTGCACATGCTTTGGTGTTCACAAAGTCACTTAATATCCAACACATGCTATTTTTCATGAATGATCAATCAACTAAACATGGATGTTCATATGCTCAATGAATATTTCCTCACTAGGTAAAGTGTTTCACTCAAACACAAGTGTATAAGAGGTAATCACTCATTCACTCTACTATCACAATGTCACATGAATCGTCTTTGCCTTTCATTTAACTACAATCAAATAAATTCACAAGCATGCATCATCACAAGGACTTTTTCAATGGCTTATAATGTGGCTGGGCTAACAAGAAAATTGGTTTTTCTGGATCACAAAACCCTTGAGTTAAGAGAATCATATCAACACAATCATTCTTATTTATTCCCAACTTTCTTTTGCATTGAGCTTTGCTTTTTCTTTTCTTTTCTTTTCTTTCTCTTTTTCTTTTCACATTCTTATTTTTTAGCACTTAGCTCAATGCTTTCAATTTCCCTTTCTAGTTTCCAACAACCCCAAACTTGAACATTTATATATACCACAAAATATTCTCATCTTAACTCAAGGTAAAGCTTTTCAACAAGGGTTTTCAAATCATGTTCAAGGCTAAGGGTTCAAAGGATAGAACACATAGTGTTCTCTTTTAGTGGATAATCATGAAATTGGCTAATATAAGGGTTACCAACAAATGACCTTGATCATATGATGCAAACAAGCAAGTAATTCAATCATAGAAAACCTGGGCAAAGTCATTCATGCTTCCAAAGGAATAGCATTCAGTCACAAAAACTCTGAAGCTCAAAACCTCACATATCAGCTCATTCACATTTGACATAAACATCCTGCTTAATATGACAATCACAATCACAACATCATGCATTTGTTCACAAAGCTTGTTTGTCACCTGTATAAGCATATAATGTGCACATCTCAACATCAATCTATATCAAAGCATCATCAAGCATTACTTTATCAAACAATCACAATCACAAGCAAACCATCATAACAGACAAAGTTTTCAATTGAGTACATCAAACCCTATTCTAAAAACGTAAGTAAGTTCAGAACACAAAACCAAACAAAAGCATAAGTCCTGCTCTAGTTATGATAGCATTCATCAGTATATGCTATCTCAGCTCCTCATCAATCTGAGCTGTCATATGTATCCTCCTCTTCTTCCTCATCTTCCGCATCCTCAAATGCATCATCATCATCAGCTTTAACATCATCTTCCTCCATCTCCATAGCTGAAGCTTCAGCTGCTTCAGCTCTGCCTCCTTGTACCTGCTCTTCTGGCCAAGCTACCACATTATGAAACTCCTCCATAGTCCACCTGTGTGCTGGAGGTGTATCATACATTCCAAAAATCATCTCTGCAGTAGCCACCTGCCCTCTGTGGATAGATTGTAACTGTGCACCTATAAGAGACATGTACATGTCCCTCATTTGAAAAGGTTCTGCTTCATGTGTTTCAGCAGATGCCCGACTCTGTGCTTGCCCTCTTTCTCTGCAAGTACGGTGTGGTGGAACTGGTTGAGCTGCTTCCTCACCTCCACAATATTGTCTATAATAAGCCTCATCAATTGCTTTCCTTGGCCTTTCAAAAGGTGGAGCTGAAGTATCCACCCCAGCTATCTTGCAGAGGTGTGTGATTAAAGACGGATGTCCTAAGGGTGCTTTGTTGTTTGTTGTGTTAGCGCATACCCTTATCTCATCAGCTATTACCTGTCCAATATTGACATTCAAGTTCCTGATTGCACAGTAAAGGAGGAGTGCCCGTCTAAGAGTAATGTCTGACACATGAGAACATGGCTGAATGTTGGCATGAGAAAAAGCCATCCAATACTTTGCAAGAGGAGTCAAATCAGTCCTCCTAATGTTCACTATAGAGTGATAACAGTTGAAAAATTGTTATTTTCATGCTTAAAATTGACACTAAAAGCAACCTTTACACTTAGAAACTAGCTTGAAATCATGTTTTTCTTCATATTTTCATAAATAAGAGAGTTGGACAGGTTTATGCTTGATTTCAGTGTTTTTGTGCAGGTTTTAAGGTGAATTTGGTGAAAGAAGTGAAGAAGGAGAGAGATGAAATCAGAAAAGACATAAAAAAGTGCAAAAGGAGAAGCCGAAGTCACCGCTCAGCGGCAGTTTACCGCTGAGCGGCACTCAAGAGCTTACGGGAGATCCGCTGAGGGGCAAAATGGCCGCTGAGGGGAGAAAACAAGACACGCACTTACCGCTGAGCGGCACTTTAATGGGCTTGGACCTAATTTTTTGTAATTTACGATTGGTATTTAAGATTTAGGGTTTCCTAGGGTTAGGTATCTTTGGCAGAAACGAAGCAAACACTCTCTCTTCCACCCCTTTGAAGGAGGATCTTGGATGCTGAGGCTTCCTCTTCACCTTTTTAGGGTTTATCCTTTCATTCTTTCATTGTAATTCATCTAGGTTCACCATGAATATGGTGAACTAAACTCTGTATGTTTGTTGGGGAATCAATGTAATCTTGTGAAACTCTCATATATGGAATCTGTTTTTACATCTTTTAATTAAGACTTATGCTTTCTTTTCATCATTAGTTAGGGTTTTTCCTCTTTGCATAATGCTTGCATTGTTTAACTCATTCGATGCATGATTATTGGTTTTGACGATACGGGCACGTACGGGGAAGTCTAGATCCGGGGAATTTCTCCCAATATGATATTGGTTGTCGTTAAGCTCCTGCACTTATGAACTGATCATTAGGAATGCTAGGAATTGTATGAACTCGTGATTAGGGAGAAGCCTTCTAGAAAGGTACTTTAGAGAGTGGCATTAACAATGATGATTTGAATGTTGAATTCCTAAAATATATGAGAGTGGATAAGATGAAATTGACCCCCAACAACATATTCATACATTAATATCATTGAAAGTGTTTATCTTTTGCTTTTTGCCATTGATCAAAACTTCATGCATACATGTTTATTTTCTGTCTTGCATATTAAACTCCAAATATTTCTTCTTTAAGTCTTAGCTAATCAAGAAACCACACAACTAAACTAGGCCGTGAGTCCTTTGGGAAGAACGATACTTGGTCTTACCAAGTTTATTACTTGAACGATTCGGTCACACTTGCCGATTGAAAAACAAGTTTGTGACATCATATTTTGGTGTTCATAAATTTGTCCATCAAGTTTTTGGCGCCGTTGCCGGGGACTCTGGTTTAACTGGTTAATTTGTGTGATTATTGATTATCTTTGACTTTAATTTTGAATTTCTGTTTTTATTTTCTGTTTTTATTTTTTTTGGTTATTATTTTATTTTATTTTATTTTATTTTATTTTATTTTCTGTTTTTATTTTATTTTATTTTATTTTATTTTTCTGTTTTTATTTTATTTTATTTTTCTGTTTTTATTTTTCTGTTTTTATTTCCTATCTTCTTATCTTTTCAATTATATCCTTTGATTTTTTTTCTCTATCTTTTTGTGCTAACAATTGTTTTTAGGGTTTTGTGCCTAATGTCTGCAGAATGCAATTTGGTCAAGAATTTAACTATATGGGCACTCAATTCTACCAAAGTAATCTCAACCACTGGTGGGAACATGACTCGAGCATGGATCAAAGCCAATTTTGGCAAGCTGCCGGACAATTTGAGAACCAACCACAACAACAATGGCAGCAACAAAGCTTTAAAATCAACAAAGGGAAGCAAGAGATCTCCTCATTTAGACAAGGCATGGAAGAATCACTGGGGCATGCATGGGACAGGTATAAAAGCCTATTACGAAAGACTCCCACGCATGGATTTAACGAAGGAGAAGTAGTCCTAATCTTCCTTGGAGGTCTTGGTTCACAAACCATGATGATGCTTAACGCCTCAGCTGGAGGCAATATCAAATGGAAGACTCCAGAGGAAGCCACAGAAATAATTGAAAACATGACTACTAATAAGTGGAACAGTGAAAGAGGAGCTCCTATTCAACAAAAAGGAGTTCTACAGTTGCAATCCAATGACGCCTTGATAGCTCAGAACAAGTTAATAACTCAACAATTGGAGAATCTCTCAAAGATACTTGAACAATTGCCACAAGAGTTAAAGACTGTTGCACAGGTACAATCCCAGTTATGCGAATTGTGTGGAGGTGACCATATCAATGGTCAATGTGCCTTTCCAGTTGAAGCCGTAGAGGATGTAA
This sequence comes from Vigna reflexopilosa, assembly GCA_027742785.1. Lineage (NCBI taxonomy): Eukaryota > Viridiplantae > Streptophyta > Magnoliopsida > Fabales > Fabaceae > Vigna > Vigna reflexopilosa. The sequence continues at coordinate 33,146,435 of CM050912.1, read as the reverse complement.
ACTACATGACCAATCAGTACCGTCAAGGGAGCTACAATCAAGGGTGGAAACCACACCCAAGTATTGGTCAGGAACAAAGTGGGCAAGCTGGACAAATTGGGCAATTTAACAAGCAACATCAACAAACCTTTCTATCAGGAAGTTTGGATGACACCCTTCAACAATTTTTGAAAAATTCTGACGCTACTCAGAAAAGCATTGAAGAATCATGTAAAAGGATGGAGATGCAGCTTCATTCCATTAGTCCGAGATTGAATGATGAGGTTAATACTGAAGTTAACCCTAAGGAGGAAGGGCAAGCCATTATCACTGAAAGTGACAAGATTCTTGATGAGAAAAAAATAGGGGGCGATGAGGAAAAGATAGAGAGAAAAGAAAAAGAAGAATTGAGTGAGAGAAATAAAGATGAAGAAAAAGAGAAAGAAGTGGTTGAGAGAGAAGAGAGAAAGAAAATTTGTGTGAAAATAAAGAAGTTGAAAAGAAAAAGAAAAGGGAAGAAAAAAATAAAAGAAAAGAAAAAGAGAAAATTTAGGGAGAGAAAAACGAAGAAAAAGAAGATGAGAGGAAAGAAGAAGAAATCATATGAAAAATCACATCCTCATCTAAAGAAGAATCATAGGAAGGAAAAGAAATTCAAGTGCTTTATGGAAATCTTCAAGAAATTGGAGATTAAAGTTCCTATGATTGAGACACTGCAACAGGTTCCTGGTTTGATCAAATTTCTGAAGAAGTTCAGTAGAAAGAAGAAAAAGAAGAAAGAACATGAGCTTTATTGGGTCAAGCTAGTGACGTTAAAAGAGCGCTTGCTGGGAGGCAACCCAGTGATTTAAGAACTTTTTAATTTTTGTTTTGGTGATGTAATTTTGAACTTTTGGGTATTTTTGTTTTAAGTTTGTTACAGGGTTTACATCTACTGATGGATGTTAGGCGGAAGAGTATCTACTAAAGGATATTGTGTTTGTATACACCTACTGATGGGTGTTGGTAAGAAAGATTTGCATCTACTGAAGGGTGCTGGAGGATTTTGGGTCAGGCTCGTGACGTTAAACAAGCGCTACCTGGGAGGCAACCCAGTTGATTAATTTTTCTGTATAATTTTTGTTTTAATCCTGCTTTAGTTACATAATAGGGTTGTGCATGAGTGATTTGAGAATTTTATTGCAGGGAGCCAGTAAGGGGTATGTTTAGGATGCATCTAGGTCAAGCTAAGAAGGAGAGCACTTCCCGCAAGTGCCGCTGAGCGGCAAACTACCGCTGAGCGGTAGTGTCGCAGAAGGGGCTTGGGTTGCCCCTCAGCGGAACCTGAGCCCATTAGGGGTATTTTTATACCCTAAGCTGCGCTTTGGCCTTTATTTTTAGATTCTTCTCTGCACACACACTCCTAAACATTTTTCCAAAGGTTCTCTACATTTTTCCTTTCATTCCTCTTTAGAAAATCTCCCTTCCACTCACTTTCTCACTAGTTTTCCATCTAAGTTTGGGGTTGGGAGAGAGCATCATTGATGGGGCTGAGTTTTTCAAAGCACTAAAGTAGGATTTGTTTTATCAATCACTTTTGTTTTTAGAATAGGATTTGATGTACTCAATTGGAAACTTTGTATGTTATGATGGTTTGCTTATGATTGTTGTTTGATAAGTAATGCCTGATGATGCTTTGATATTGATTGATGTTGAGAATGTGCACATTATATGCTTATACAGGTGGTTCACAAGCATTGTGAACAAATGCAAGATGTTATGATTATGATTCTAAGCAGGATGTTCTATGTGGAATGTGATTGAGCTTATATGTGAGGTTTTGAGCTCCAGAGTTGTTATTGTTGAATACTATTACTGTGAAAGCATGAATGACTTTGCCTAGGTTTTCTATGATTGAATTACTTGCTTGTTTGCATCATATGATCAAGGCCATTTGTTGATAACCCTTCTATTAGCCAAATTCATAAATTGAGCCCACTAAAAGAGAACATTATGTGTTATATCCTTTGAACCTCTAGCCTTGAACATGATTTGAAAACCCTTGTTAAAAAGCTTTACCTTGAGTTAAGTAGGAAATATTTTGTGGTATTGACAAATGTTCAAGTTTGGGGTTGTTGGAAAATAGAAAGGGAAATTGAAAGCATTGAGCTAAGGGCTAATAATTAAGTATGTGAAAAGAAAAAGAAAAAGAGAAAGAAAAGAAAAGAAAAAACAAAGCTCAATGCAAAGGCAAAAGAAAGTTGGGAATGAATAAGATGATTGTGTTGTTATGATTCTCTTAACTCAAGGATTTTGTGATCCAGAAAAACCAATTTTCTTGTTAGCCCAGCCATATTATAAGCCATTGAAAAGTCCTTGTGATGATGCATGCTTGTGAATGTTTTTGATTATGGTAAAATGAAAGGCAAAGTTGATTCATGTGACATTGTGATAGTAGAGTGAATGAGTGATTACCTCTTATACACTTGTGTGTGAGTGAAACACTTTACCTAGTGAGGAAATATTCCATAAACACATGAACATCCATGCTTAATTGATTGATCATTCATGAAAAATAGCATTTGTTGGAATTTAAATGACTTTGTGAACACTAAAGCATGTGCACATCTTGATTGAAATCTTGATCATAAGTTTGATTGATGTTTTTACTTATCTTGAAAAGAAGATTTTTGAATGAAGTGAACCATCATATGAATTGGTTGAAGATGGAGTTACATCTTGTTTGCTTGAGGACAAGCAAAGTTCTAAGTTTGGGGTTGTGATAACAGTTGAAAAACTGTTATTTTCATGCTTAAAATTGACACTAAAAGCAACCTTTACACTTAGAAACTAGCTTGAAATCATGTTTTTCTTCATATTTTCAGAAATAAGAGAGCTGGACAGGTTTATGCTTGATTTCAGTGTTTTTGTGCAGGTTTTAAGGTGAATTTGGTGAAAGAAGTGAAGAAGGAGAGAGATGAAATCAGAAAAGACATAAAAAAGTGCAAAAGGAGAAGCCGAAGTCACCGCTCAGCGGCAGTTTACCGCTGAGCGGCACTCAGGAGCTTACGGGAGATCTGCTGAGGGGCAAAATGGCCTCTGAGGGGAGAAAACAAGACACGCACTTACCGCTGAGCGGTATTTTACCGCTGAGCGGCACTTTAATGGGCTTGGACCTAATTTTTTGTAATTTACGATTGGTATTTAAGCTTTAGGGTTTCCTTGGGTTAGGTATCTTTGGCAGAAACGAAGCAAACACTCTCTCTTCCACCCCTTTGAAGGAGGATCTTGGATGCTGAGGCTTCCTCTTCACCTTTTTAGGGTTTATCCTTTCATTCTTTCATTGTAATTCATCTAGGTTCACCATGAATATGGTGAACTAAACTCTGTATGTTTGTTGGGGAATCAATGTAATCTTGTGAAACTCTCATATATGGAATCTGTTTTTACATCTTTTAATTAAGACTTATGCTTTCTTTTCATCATTAGTTAGGGTTTTTCCTCTTTGCATAATGCTTGCATTGTTTAACTCATTCGATGCATGATTATTGGTTTTGTCGATACGGGCACGTACGGGGAAGTCTAGATCCGAGGAATTTCTCCCAATATGATATTGGTTGTCGTTAAGCTCCTGCACTTATGAACTGATCATTAGGAATGCTAGGAATTGTATGAACTCGTGATTAGGGAGAAGCCTTCTAGAAAGGTACTTTAGAGAGTGGCATTAACAATGATGATTTGAATGTTGAATTCCTAAAATATATGAGAGTGGATAAGATGAAATTGACCCCCAACAACATATTCATACATTAATATCATTGAAAGTGTTTATGTTTTGCTTTTTGCCATTGATCAAAACTTCATGCATACATGTTTATTTTCTGTCTTGCATATTAAACTCCAAATATTTCTTCTTTAAGTCTTAGCTAATCAAGAAACCACACAACTAAACTAGGCCGTGAGTCCTTTGGGAAGAACGATACTTGGTCTTACCAAGTTTATTACTTGAACGATTCGGTCACACTTGCCGATTGAAAAACAAGTTTGTGACATCATATTTTGGTGTTCATAAATTTGTCCATCATAGAGCCAGTTCTATTCCTCTGAAAATGTCCTCTAGGTACACATAAAACTCTCTCCACATCATCAAAATCAGCGCCTTCTTCCATACAGAGAGCAAATTGGCACTGCTCACCAGCCCACACAGTATCCAAGAAGTTGTTGATGGAATCAGGATCATACCTAATAGCATGGCCTCTGATATAGCCAAGGTAATTTCAGGTGGATAATCACCAATTTTTCTTGCATTAGTGTAGAATTCTTTTATCACAGCTATATTGGCAGGTGTAGGATATGTGGCTAGCTTCCCCCAATCATTCCCTAACAATTGCTCTCCAAATTGAGGAGCAAAGTTAGGTATCATTCAAACCTTTCTCTCCATCAGTAGCCTCCTATCTTGGACCACCTTGAAATGCTTCTCATGTTTGCGAGATAGGAACCTACTAGAATGGGGTTGTTCTGGTTCCTTTTCTTTTCTTTTGGATGCCATGGTCTTTATTCTTTTGCCTGAAGAGGATGTCATTCCTACATCAAACACAACTACAAAACCACCAAAAATTGTTGTAATTCATTAGTAACACACAAACAACACCATATTTTGAAGCTAAACCACCGCTGAGGGTCAAAAATCACCCCTCAGCGCCACCAGTGCAGCAATCCAGAGCGCAATTCAGCAAAAATCTAATGTCTGTCAGAGTGCCGCTCAGCGGCAATTTACCCCTGAGCGGTGACTCTGCAGATTTTTGAAAACTTCGTTTTTAACCTGTCCTAACTCCACCCACATGCAATTTTCAGTTTTCCAGATCAAAATCATTCAATTTAATCGGTTCAAACATCAATTAAATCATCAAATCATGCATAGAAATCAAAACCCCTAAAGATTCATGCTTTAACAATCAAATTCAAACTCAAGAACCCTAGAATGAAAAATGCTTGACTTACTTGGGTGGAGATGCTAGATGAACTGAGAATGCTTTCAAGCTATGATATTCTCTTCCAACCCCAAACTTAGATGGAAAACTAGTGATAAAGTGAGTGAAAAGGAGATTTTCTCAAGAGGGATGAGGGAAAAGTTGTAGAGAACCTTTGAAAAAGTATGTAAGAGTGTGTGTGCAGAGAAGAGTCTGAAAAGAGAAGCTAAGGCGCAGCTTAGGGTATAAAAATACCCTAATGGGCTCGGGTTCCGCTAAGGGGCAACCTAAGCCCAGTCTGCGACACTACCGCTCAGTGGTAGTTTGCCGCTCAGCGACACTTTCGGGAAGTGCTCTTCTTCTTCCTAGCTTAACCTAGGTGCCTCCTACCCATGCCTCTCACTTACTCCCTGCAATAACATGTTCAGATTAGTCATGCAAAATCCTATTATGCAACTACAGTAGAACAAACAAAAATATAATCAATCAACTGGGTTGCCTCCCAGGTAGCGCTTGTTTAACGTCACGAGCCAGACCCAAAATCCACCAACACCCATCAGTAGGTGCAAAACATTCTTACCAACACCCATCAGTAGGTGTAACAAACCTAGTATCCTTCAGTGGATACTTAACAACCTAGCATCCTTCAGTAGATGTTATATCCCAACAAAATAATTACAGAAATAATGTCCAACTGATTAAAAATTACAAAACCAAAATAAAATCAAAGTAAATATTGTCCTCAAATTACTGGAATGCCTTCCAGCAAGCGCTCTTTTAACGTCATTAGCTTGACCCAATAAAGTTCAAGTTCCTTCTTCCTGGTTGATGTCCATATTCCACCAACTCCTCAACTGCTTCCGGTGTACTGTATGACTCTTCTAGAATATGGAGACTCTATATCTATCATCTCCTTTTCTTTATAGCCTTTCACAACCCACAACTTGTTTTTGAATCTCACAGGTGTACCCAGTTGGAGTTGTTCTTTCATCCAGTCATCAGGAACTTTTCTTCCTCTTCTAATCTTTTCTTTTTCCGGTACCTGAAACAATAAACAATGTTTACCTTTAACCTTGGGCTTTTTATCTTGAGGGCTAGTCATGAGTACATCTTGAAATGCAGCTTTATGACTAGCTTCTTCCTCCTACATCTGCCTCTCTTCTTTGAAGACATCTACAACAACTCTCTCTTCTCTGTCTTGGAGCACCACTATCCCTTCGTTCACATCAATGATAGCTTTGGCCGTTTTCATAAACGGTCTTCCAAGAATAATGCGTATCTTTTCAGTCTCCATCTCCATCACCACAAAGTCTACCAAGAACTGGAGTTTACCCACACAAACTATAATATCTTCTGCTATTCCACAGGGTTCCTTTGAAGATCCATCTGCCATTACTAAGTTAACCTTTACAGGCTTCACATCAACATCACCGATCTGCTCCATTAAAGAATAAGGTATCAAGTTAACACTTGATCCTAAATCGAGTAAGGCCTTGTTTATCCTTTTCTTCCCTATTGTGCATGGAATGGAGAAAACTCCTAGATCTTTTGCCTTTAGAGGGAATGGCTCCTTTTTAACAGCTTTATACTTCTTTGTATCATCATCTCTACGTCTTTTCTTTGTAGAGACTTCTTCCTCAGGTTTAGTATAAACTGCAATTTGTTGTAATATCTGATTCCAAGGTACATCATTGTCCACCATCTTGAATAATTCTGTAAAATCAAATTGCTTCTCTTGATTTATTGGAAAAGGAAAAATATCTTTATTCTCTATCTCTCTTCTCTCTCCTTTCTCTTTTCTCTCTTCTTTTTCTTTTTCTCTCTCTTCTTTTTCTTTTTCTCTCTTTTCTCTCTCTTCTTTTTCTTGCTCTCCTTCTTCTAACTCAACTCTCTCATCATTTGTACTCTCCACCACTTTGCATTCTTCCCTGGGGTTAACCTCAGTATTAGCCCCAAAATTTTTGTTTGGCCTCTCTTCTAACTGCTTGGTAATCTGACCCATTTGAGTCTCCCAATTCTTAATAGTAGCTTCAGTGCTCTTTTGAGTAGACTCGGTTTTCTGTATGAACTGATGAAGAGTTTCTTCCATCCTTTTGACCTTTCATTAAGTATAGAAATTTGTTGCCATAAGGTTGGTTGTTGATGTTGCTTATTGAATTGCCCAGTTTGTCCAGCTTGCCCAGTTTGTCCGTGACCAATGCCTGGGTGTGGTTTCCACCCTTGATTAAAATTCCCCTAACGGTATTGATTGGCCATGAAGTTAACATACTCTACGGCTTCTGCTGGAAAAGCGCATTGACCATTGATATGGTCACCTCCACATAATTCACACAACTGTGATTGAGCCTGTGCAACAGTCTTTAACTCTTTTGGCAGTTGTGCAAGTGTTTTTGTAAGAGTCTCCAGTTGTTGAGTTAGTATCTTGTTCTGTGCTAGCAAGGCGTCATGGGTTTGTAACTGTAGAACTCCTTTTTGTTGTATAGGAGTTCCTCTTTCACTGTGGAGCTCATTGTCACTAGTAGCCATATTGTCAATAATTTTTGTAGCTTCCTCTGGAGTTTTCCATTTGATATTTCCTCCTGCTGAGGCGTCAAGCATCATCTTGGTTAGTGAACCAAGACCTCCAAGGAAGATTAGGACTACTTCCACTTCGTCAAATCCATGCGTGGGAGTCTTTCTTAATAAGCTTTTATATCTGTCCCATGCATGCCCCAGTGATTCCTCCATGCCTTGCCTGAATGATGAAATCTCTTGCTTTCCTTTATTTACTTTTGATTGTGGAAAGTATTTGTTTAGGAACTTGGTCACCACTGCTTCCCACTCTGTAAAGCTTTCTTCTGGAAAAGAATTTAACCAAAGCTTAGCGTTGCCTCCTAGTGAGAATGGAAACAAGCTAAGTTTGATTGCTTCGTCCGACACCCCATTTGTTTTCACTGTGTTGCAGATCTCATTAAAAGTTGTGAGGTGCTCATATGAGCTTTCGTTAGACAACCCATTAAATTGATTACTCTTCACCAGTTGAATTAATGTTGGCTTAACCTCCATGTTGGTTGCATTGATCCTTGGTCTTTCTATGCTGTTAAAGTGTTGAGGTCCAGCTATATTTGTGTAATCTGCAAGAGTTCTTCTAGCATTATTATTCTCCATATTTTCAATGCTATGGTCAGAACCTTATGGTGATGGTTGTAACAGAGTTTCCGGAGGAGGAAAAAGTTCTCTAGATGTACGGATTCTTCTCCTCCGTCTACTCTTGTCTAAACCTTCAAGAAGAGGTTCTGCAGTTTTCTTGCTCCTAGTAAGGATTGCTTCCTGCATACACAAGAAAACAAATCCCTAGAAAAATTGGTTAGCATAAAAAGATATAAAAGAAGATATAAGATCAGAGATAAGAAGATAAAATAAAAACAGAAAATAAAAACAGAAAATAAAAATAAAATAAAAATGAAATAAAATAAAAATAAAATAAAATAAAAACAGAAAAAATAAAAACAGAAACTCAAAATTCAAAATTCAAGTCAAAGATAATCAATAATCACACAAATGAACTAGTTAAACCACGAGTCCCCGACAACGGCGCCAAAAACTTGATGACAAATTTATGAACACCGAAAAACGGCGCCACAAACTTGTTTAACAATCGGCAAGTGTAACCGAATCGTATCAAGTAATAAAACTAGGTAAGACCAAGTATCGTTTTCCCAAAGGACTCACGGCCTAGTTTAGCTATATGATTTGTTGATTATTTAAGACTTAAGAACAAATTGATTGTAGGTTTAAATGCAAGAGACAGTAATTAAATATGTATGCATGAATTTGATCAATGGAGAAAAACAAAATACAAACACTTCAATGAATTAGATGGATGAGTATGTTGTTGGGGTTATCAATTTCATCTTATCCACTCTCATATATTTTTAGGAATTCATCATTCTTTTCATCAATGCTAATGCTACTCTCTAAATCACCTTGAAAGAAGGCTTATCCTTAATTACGAGTTCATACAATTCCTATCATTCCTAGTAATTAGTTCTAAAGTGCAGAAGCTTAAAGGCAACCAATATTCTATTGGGAGAAATTCCCCGAATCTAGATTTCCCCGTACGTTCCCGTATCGACAAAATCAATAATCATGGCAATGAATGAGTTAAACAAAGCAAGCAATAAGCAAAGAGGAAAAACCCTAACTAAAGATGAAAGAAAGCATATATCTTAATATAAGACGTTAAAACAAATTCCATATATGAGAGTTTCACAAGACTACATTGATTCCCCAACAACAATACAAGGTTTAGTTCACCATATTCATGGTGAAACTAGATCAACAATAATGAATGAAAGAAAGATAGAACCCTAGAAAGAGGAGGAGGTAGCCTGAGCATCCAAGATCTTCCTTCAAGGGGTGGAAAAGAGAGTGTTTGCTTCGTCTCAGCCAAAGATCCTAACCCTAGGACGTCCTAAAGCTTATATACTACTCTAAAATTACAGAAAATTAGGCCCAAGCCCAAAATAGTGCCGCTCAGCGGTAAGTGCGTGAGTTGTTTTTCTCCCCTCAGCGGCCTTTTCACCCCTCAGCGGAGCCAACGTGGGTTTCTGAGTGCCGCTCAGCGGTAAACTGCAGCTGAGCGGTACTTGTGGCTTCTCCTTTTGCACTTTTTGATGTGTTTTCTGATTCCATCTCTATCCTTCTTCACTTCTTTCACCAAATTCATCTTAAAACCTGCATAAAAACACTGAAATCAAGCATAAACCTGTCCAGCTCTCTTATTTCTAAAAATATGACCAAAAGCATGATTTCAAGCTAGTTTCTAAGTGTTAAAGGTTGCTTTTAGTGTGAATTTTAAGCATGAAAATAACAGTTTTTCAACTGTTATCAGTCCCCTTCGTCAACTTCGTCCCCTTTCTTAACTTCGTCCACTTCGTCAACTTCGTCCTCTTCCTCCACTTCTTCCACTTCGTCCACTTCGTCAACTTCGTCCACTTCGTCAACGTTGTCCACTTTTTCCACTTCTTCCACTTCATGTTCTTCTTCTTCTACTTCTTCTTCTTCTTCTTCTTCTTCTCCTTCTTCTTCTTCTTTTTCTACTTCTTCCACTTCGTCCTCTTCGTCTACTTTTTCTACTTCGTTCGCTTCGTCCGCTTCGTCGGCTTCGTCCACTCTGTCAACTTCGTCCATTTCGTCCAATTCGTCCTTTTCGTCCACTTCGTCCACTTTTTCCTCTTCATCCATTTCTTCTACTTCTTCCACTTTTGTCACTTCTTCTACTTCTTCAACTCCTTCCACTTCGTCCACTTCCTCCACTTCGTCCACTTCGTCCACTTTGTCCACTTTGTGCACTTGGACCACTTCGTCCACTACATGCACTTCCTCCACTTTGTCCGCTTCGTCCATTTCGTCCACTTCGTCCACTTCTTTTTCTTCTTCCACATCGTCCTTTTCGTCCACTTCTTCCACTTCGTCCAGTTCGTCCACTTCGTCAACTTCGTCCCCTTCACCAACTTCGTCCACTTTTTTCACTTCGTCCACTTCTTCTTCTTCTTCTTCTTCTTCTTCTTCTTCTTCTCCTTCTTCCACTTCGTCGACTTCATCCACTTCGTCCACTTTGTCAACTTTGTCCACTTCGACCACTTCGTCCACATCGTCCTCTTCGTCCACTTCTTGCACTGCGTCCACTTCGGCCACTTCGTCAACTTCTTCCACGTCGTCTATTTCGTCCACCTCGTCAACTTCGTCCACTTTGTGTTCTTCGACCACTTCGTCCACTTCATGAACTTCCTCCACTTCGTCAACTTCGTCCACTTCTTTTTCTTCTTCCACATCGTCCTCTTCGTCCACTTCTTCCACTTCGTCCACGTCGTCAACTTCGTCCACTTCGCCAATTTCATCCATTTCGTCCACTTCGTCAAGTTCATCCATTTGGTCCAATTTGTCCATTTCGTCCACTTCGTCCAATTCGTCCACTTCGACCACTTCGTCTTCTTCTTCTTCATCATCATCTTCAACTTCTTCTTCTTCTTCTTCTTCTTCTACTTCATCTGCTTCTTCTTTTTCTTCTCCTTCATCCACCTCGTTCACTTCATCAACTTAGTCAAATTCGTCCACTTCATCCACTTCTTCCACTTCTTCCACTTCTTCCACTTCTTCAACTTTGTCTACTTCGTCAACTTCGTCCACTTCGTCAATTCGTCCACTTTTTCCACTTCGTCAAATTCTTCCCCTTATTCTTCTTCTTCTTCTTCTTTTTCTTCTTCTTCTCCTTCGTCTACTTAATCCACTGCGTCCACTTCCTCCACTTCCTCCACTTCCTCCACTTCCTCCACTTCCTCCACTTCCTCCACTTCCTCCACTTCCTCCACTTCCTCCACTTTGTCCACTTCTTCCACTTCTGTCAATTCTTCCACTTCTTCAATTCCTTCCACTTTGTCCACTTTGTCCACTTTGTTCACTTAGTCCACTTAGTCCACTTCGTCCACTTTGTCCATTTCGTCCACTTTTCTAACTTCGTCCACTTCGTCAACTTTTTCCACATTTTCCACTTCGTCCACTTCTTCGAATTCTTCTTCGTCTTCTTCTTCTTCTTCTTCTCCTTCTCCCACCACTTCGTCCACTTCGACCACTTCCTCCACTTCGTCCACTTCTTTTTCTTCTTCCACATCGTCCTCTTCGTCCACTTCTTCCACTTCTTCTTCTTTTTCTTCTTCTTCTCCTTCTTCCACTTCGTGGACTTCGTCCACTTCGCCAATTTTATCCACTTTTTACACTTCGTCCATTTCTTCTACTTCTTCCACTTTTGCCACTTCTTCTACTTCTTCAACTCCTTCCACTTCTTCCACTTCCTCCACTTCGTCCACTTTGTGCACTTCGACCACTTCGTCCACTGCATGCACTTCCTCCACTTCGTCCAATTCGTCCACTTCGTCCACTTCTTTTTCTTCTTCCACATCGTCCTCTTCGTCCAGTTCTTCCACTTCGTCCACTTCGTCAACTTCGTCCACTTCGTCAACTTCGTCCACTTTTTTCACTTTGTCCACTTCTTCCACTTCTTCTTCTTCTCCTTCTTCCACTTCGTCGACTTCGTCCACTTTGTCCACTTCGTCGACTTCGTCCACTTTGTCCTCTTCGACCACTTCGTCCACATCGTCCTCTTCGTCCACTTCTTCCACTTCGTCCACTTCGGCCACTTCGTCAACTTCGTCCACTTCGTCAATTTCGTCCACTTCGTCAACTTCGTCCACTTTGTGTACTTCGACCACTTCATGTAGTTCCTCTACTTCGTCAACTTCGACCACTTCGTCCACTTCTTTTTATTCTTCCACATCGTCCTCTTCGTCCACTTCTTCCACTTTGTCCACTTCGTCAACTTTGTCCACTTCGTCAACTTCGTCCACTTCGTCAACTTCATCCACGTTTTCCACTTCTTCCACTTCTTCTTCTTTTTGTTCTTCTTCTTCTTCTTCCACTTCGTCGACTTCGTCCACATCGTCCTCTTCGTCCACTTCTTCCACTTCGTCCACTTCGGCCACATCGTCAACTTCGTCCACTTCGTCAATTTCATCCACTTCGTCAACTTCGTCCACTTTTTCCACTTCGTCCACTTCTTCCACTTCTTCTTCTTCTTCTTCTTCTTCTCCTTCTCCTTCTTCCACTTCATCGAATTCGTCCACTTCGTCCACTTTGTCCACTTTGTCCACTCCGACCACTTCGTCCACTTCGTGAACTTCCTCCTCTTCGTCCACTTCTTCCACTTCGCCAGTTCGTCAACTTCATCAACTTCGTCCACTTCGTTTGCTTCATCCAATTTGTCGACTTCGACCACTTCGTCCACATCGTCCTCTTCGTCCACTTCTTCCACTTTGTCCACTTCGGCCACTTCGTCAATTTTGTCTGCTTCGTCAACTTCGTCCTCTTTTTCCACTTCGTCCACTTCTTCCACTTCTTCTTCTTCTTCTTCTTCTTCTTCTTCCACTTCGTCGACTTCGTCCACATCGTCCTCTTCGTCCACTTCTTCAACTTCGTCCACTTCGGCCACATCGTCAACTTCGTCCACATCGTCAACTTCGTCCACTTCATCAATTTTGTCCACTTCGTCAACTTCGTCCACTTTTTCCACTTCGTCCACTTCTTCCACTTCTTCTTCTTCTTCTTCTTCTTCTCCTTCTTGCACTTCATCGACTTCGTCCACTTCGTCCACTTTGTCCACTTCGACCACTTCGTCCACTTCGTAAACTTCCTCCTCTTCGTCCACTTTTTCCACTTCGTCCACTTCGTCAACTTCATCAACTTCGTCCACTTTATCTGCTTCGTCCACTTCGTCGACTTCGACCACTTCGTCCATTGTCCTCTTCGTCCACTTCTTCCACTTCGTCCACTTCGGTAACTTCGTCAACTTCGTCAATTTCGTCCACTTTTTCCACTTCGTCCACTTCTTTTTCTTCTTCTTCTTCTCCTTCTTCCACTTCATCGACTTCGTCCACTTTGTCCACTTCGACCACTTCGACCACTTCGTCAACTTCGTGAACTTCCTCCACTTCGTCCTCTTCGTCTACTTTGTCTACTTCGTCCGCTTCGTCCACTTCGTCCACTCTGTCAACTTCGTCCACTTCGTCCATTTCGTCCAATTTGTCCATTTCGTCCACTTCGTCAAATTCCTCCACTTCCTCAACTTCATCGAATTCGTCCACTTCTTCCACTTCTTCAACTTTGTCCACATCGTCAACTTTTTCCACTTCGTCCACTTCTTCCACTTTTTCTTCTTTTTCTTCTTCTTCTCCTTCTTCCACTTCGTCCACTTCGTCCACTTCGTCGACTTCGTCCTCTTCGTCGACTTCGTCCACTTCGTCCAATTCGTCCACTTCGTCCTCTTCGTCCATTTCGTCCAATTTGTCCATTTCGTCCACTTCGTCCAATTCGTCCACTTCGACCACTTCGTCTTCTTCTTCTTCTTCTTCATCTTCAACTTTTTCTTCTTCTTCTTCTTCTTCTTCTTTCTCTTCTGCTTCATCTGCTTCTTCTTTTTCTTCACCTTCGTCCACTTCGTCCACTTCTTCCACTTCTTCTTCTTCTTCTTCTTCTCCTTCTTCCACTTCATCGACTTCGTCCACTTCCTCCACTTTATTGACGAAGTCCACGAAGTGGACAAAGTTGAAGAAGTGGAAAAAGTGGATGTTGTGGACGAAGTGGACGAATTTGACTATGTTGATGAAGTGGACGAATTGGACGAAGTAGACGAAGTGGACGAAGGAGAAGAAAAAGAAGAAGCAGATGAAGTAGAAGTAGAAGAAGAAGAAGAAGAAGAAGTTGAAGATGAAGAAGAAGAAGAAGAAGACGAAGTAATCGAAGTGGACGAATTGGACGAAGTGGACGAAGTGGACGAAGTGGACGAAATGGACAAATTGGACGAAGTCGACGAAGTGGACGAAGTGGACGAAGAGGACGAAGTAGACGAAGTGGACGAAGGAGAAGAAGAAGAAAAAGAAGAAGTAGAAGAAGAAGAAGAAAAAAAAGTGGAAGAAGTGGAAAAAGTTCACGATGTGGACAAAGTTGAAGAAGTGGAAGAAGTGGACGAAGTGGACGGCTTCGACGAAGTTGAGGAAGTGGACGAATTTGACGAAGTGGACGAAGTGGACGAAATGGACGAATTGGACGAAATGGACGAAGTGGATGAAGAGGACGAAGTGGACGAATTGGACGAAGTGGACAAAGTGGAGAAGTGGACGAAGAGGACGAAGTCGACGAAGTGGAAGAAGGAGAAGAAGAAGAAAAAGAAGAAGAAGTAGAATAAGAAGAAGAGGAAAAAGTGGAAGAAGTGGACGAAGTGGAAAAAGTTGACGATGTGGACAAAGTTGAAGAAGTGGAATAAGTGGACGAAGTCGACGAAGTTGGGGAAGTGAACTAATTTGACGAAGTGGACGATGTGAACGAAATGGACGAATTGGACGAAATGGACGAAGTGGACGAAGTTGACAGAGTGGACGAAGCGGACGAAGTGGACGAAGTAGACAAAGTAGATGAAGAGGACGAAGTGGAAGAGGTCGACGAAGTCGACGAAGTGGAAGAAGTAGAAAAAGAAAAAGAAGAAGAAGAAGAAGAAATGGACGAAGTGGAAAAAGTGGATGAAGTTGACGAAGTGGACGAATTTGACTATGTTAATGAAGTGGACGAATTGGACGAAGTAGACGAAGTGGACGAAGGAGAAGAAAAAGAAGAAGCAGATGAAGCAGAAGTAGAAGAAGAAGAAGAAGAAGAAGTTGAAGATGAAGAAGAAGAAGAAGAAGACGAAGTAATCGAAGTGGACGAATTGGACGAAGTGGACGAAATGGAAAAATTGGACGAAGTCAACGAAGTGGACGAAGTGCACGAAGTGGACGAAGAGGACGAAGTGGACGAAGTGGAAGAAGGAGAAGAAGAAGAAAAAGAAGAAGAAGTAGAAGAAGAAGAAAAAAAGTGGAAGAAGTGGAAAAAGTTGACGATGTGGACAAAGTTGAAGAAGTGGACGGCTTCGACGAAGTTGAGGAAGTGGACGAATTTGACGAAGAGGACGAAGTGGACGAAATGGACGAATTGGACGAAATGGACGAAGTGGACGAAGAGGACAAAGTGGACGAATTGGACAAAGTGGACAAAGTGGAGAAGTGGACGAAGAGGACGAAGTCGACGAAGTGGAAGAAGGAGAAGAAGGAGAAAAAGAAGAAGAAGTAGAATAAGAAGAAGAAGAAGAAAAAGTGGAAGAAGTGGACGAAGTGGAAAAAGTTGACGATGTGGACAAAGTTGAAGAAGTGGAATAAGTGGACGAAGTGGACGAATTCGACGAAGTTGGGGAAGTGGACTAATTTGACGAAGTGGACGATGTGGACGAAATGGACGAATTGGACGAAATGGACGAAGTGGACGAAGTTGACAGAGTGGACAAAGCGGACAAAGCGGACGAAGTAGACAAAGTAGATGAAGAGGACGAAGTAGAAGAAGTCGACGAAGTGGAAGAAGTAGAAGAAGAAGAAGAAGAAGAAGAAGAAGAAGAAGAACAACAACAACAACAACAACAACAACAACAAGAAGTAGAAGAAGTGGAAAAAGTGGACGACGTTGACGAAGTGGACGAAGTTGACGAAATGGACGAAGGTGACGAAGTGGACGAAGTTGACGAAGTGGACGAAGTGGAAGAAGTGGACGAAGAGGACGATGTGGAAGAAGAAAAAGAAGAAGAAGAAGTGGACGAAGTGGCAGAAGTTCACGAAGTGGCGGAAGTTCACAAAGTGGACGAAGTGGTCGAAGTGGACGAAGTGGACAAAGTGGACGAAGTCGATGAAGTGGAAAAAGAAGAAGAAGAAGAAGAAGTGGAAAAAGTGGACGAAGTTGACGAAGTGGACGAAATTGACGAAGTGGACAAAGTTGACGAAGTGGCCGAAGTGGACGAAGTGGAAGAAGTGGACGAAGAGGACGATGTGGAAGATGTGGTCGAAGTGGACGAAGTTGACGAAGTTGACGAAGTGGACGAAGTGGAAGAAGTGGACGAAGAGGAGGAAGTGTACGAAGTGGACGAAGTGGACGAAGAGGACGAAGTGGATGAAGTGGTCGAAGTGGACAAAGTGGACGAAGTGGATGAACTCGATGAAGTGGAAGAAGGAGAAGAAGAAGAAGTGGAAGAAGTGGACGAAGTGGAAAAAGTGGACGAAGGTTACGAAGTGGACGAAATTGACGAAGTGGACGATGTGGCCGAAGTGGAAGAAGTGGAAGAAGTGGACGAAGAGGACGATGTGGACGAAGTGGTGGAAGTGGACGAAGTCGACGAAGTAGAAGAAGAAGAACAAGAAGAAGAAGAAGAAGAAGAAGTGGAAGAAGTGGACGAAGTGGAAGAAGTGGACGATGTGGAAGAAGTGGTCGAAGTGGACGAAGTGGACGAAGTTGTGATGGACAAATTTATGATCACCAAAATATGATGTCACAAACTTGTTGAACAATCGGCAAGTATGACCGAATCGTTTCAAGTAATAAACTCGGTAAGACCAAGTATCGTTCTCCCAAAGGACTCACGGCCTAGTTTAGTTGTGTGGTTCGTTGATTAGCTAAGACTTAAGAACGAAATATTTGAAGTTTAATATGCAAAACAGAAAATAAACATGTATGCATGAGATTTTGATCAATGGCAAAAGCAAAAGACAAGCACTTTCAATGAAATATATATATGAATATGTTGTTGGGGGTCAATTTCATCTTATCCACTCTCATATATTTTAGGAATTCAACATTCAAGTCATCATTGTTAATGCCACTCTCTAAATTACCTTTCAAGAAGGCTTCTCCCTCATTACGAGTTCATACGATTCCTAGCATTCCTAATAATTAGTTTATTTAGCACAGGAGCTTAAGGCAACCAATATACTTATTGGGAGAAATTCCCCGGATCTAGACTTCCCCGTACGTTCCGGTATCGACAAAACCAATAATCATGCATTGAATGAGTTAAACAAAGCAAGCATTAGGCAAAGAGGAAAAACCCTAACTAATGATGAAAGAAAGCATAAATCTTAGATTAAGATGCAAGCACAAATTCCATATATGAGAGCTTCAAAAGATTACATTGATTCCCCAACAAACATACAAGGTTTAGTTCACCATATTCATGGTGAACCTAGATGAACAATAATGAAAGAATGAAAGATAAAACCCTAGAAAGGTGAAGAGGTAGCCTGAGCATCCAAGATCCTCCTTCAAAGGGGTGGAAGAGAGAGTGTTTACTTTGTTTCTGCCAAAGATACAAACCCTAGGACGTCCTAAAGCTTATATACTATTCTAAAATTACAAAAAATCTAGGTCCAAGCCCATAAGTGTGCCGCTCAGCGGTAAAGTACCGCTCAGCGGTGAGTGCGCGTCTCGTTTCTTCCCCTCAGCGGCCATTTTGCCCCTCAGCGGACCTCCCGTGACTTCCTGAGTGCCGCTCAGCGGTAAACTACCGCTGAGCGGTACTTTCGGCTTCTCCTTTTGCACTTTTTAATGTCTTTTCTGATTCCATCTCTCTCCTTCTTCACTTCTTTCACTAAATTCACCTTAAAACCTGCACAAAAACACTGAAATCAAGCATAAACCTGTCCAGCTCTCTTATTTCTGAAAATATGAAGAAAAGCTTGATTTCAAGCTAGTTTCTAAGTATAAAGGTTGCTTTTAGTATCAATTTTAAGCATGAAAATAACAGTTTTTCAACTGTTATCACAACCCCAAACTTAGAACTTTGCTTGTCCTCAAGCAAACAAGATGTAACTCAATCTTCAACCAATTCATATGATGGTTCACTCATTCAAAAATCTTCTTTTCAAGATAAGTAAAAACTTTAATCAAACTTATGACCAAGATTTCAATCAAGATGTGCACATGCTTTAGTGTTCACAAAGTCATTTAAATTCCAACAAATGCTATTATTCATGAATGATCAAGCAATTAAGCATGGATGTTCATGTGTTCATGGAATATTTCCTCACTAGGTAAAGTGTTTCACTCACACTCAAGTGTATAAGAGGTAATCACTCATTCACTCTACTATCACAATGTTACATGAATCAACTTTGCCTTTCATTTTACCACAATCAAAAACATTCACAAGCATGCATCATCACAAGGACTTTTCAATGGCTTATAATGTGGCTGGGCTAACAAGAAAATTGGTTTTTCTGGATCACAAAATCCTTGAGTTAAGAGAATCATAACAACACAATTTTTCTTATTCTTCCCAACTTGCCTTTGCATTTGCATTGAACTTTGCTTCTTTTTCTTTTCTTTTCTTTTTCTTTGCATATTCTTACTTTTTAGCTCTTAGCTCAATGCTTTTCCTTTTTCATGTTTTCCTAACAACCCCAAACTTGAACATTTAACAATACCACAATGGATCTTCTACTTAACTCAAGGTAAAGATTTTCAATCAAGGGTTTTCAGTGTATGTTCAAGGCTAAGGGTTCAAAGGATAGAACACAAAGTGTTCTCTTTTAGTGGGCTAACTTTATGAATTTGGCCAATAAAAAGGGTTCCAACAAACGGCCTTGATCATATGATGCAAAACAAGCAATTGATTCAGTCATAGAAAACCTGGGCAAAGTCATTCATGCTTTCAAAGTAATAGCATTTAACAATAACAACTCTGGAGCTCAAAACCTCACATATAAGCTCATCCACATTTGACATACACATCTTGCTTAATCTCACAATCACAATCATAATATCATGCATTTGTTCACAAAGCTTGTGAATCACCTGTATAAGCATTTTAATGTGCACATCATCTCAACATCAATCAATCAATAAACATCATCAAGCATTACTTATCAAACAATCACAGTTAATAGCAAACCATCATAACAAACCAGGTGTTCAATAGAGTACATCAAACCCTAATCTAAAAACAAAAAATAAATAAGTTTAGAAAACTTAAACCAACAAAAGCATAAGTTCATGATAGCATTCATCAGTAAATGCTATCTCAGCTCCTCATCAATCTGAGCTGTCATCTGTATCTTCTTCCTCTCCTTCTTCTTGGATCTTATAGTCTTGATTCTTTTAGCATGATGAGGAGGCCATCCCTGCATCAAACTTAATTCACAAAACCAAAAGATACATTGTTAAGCATTAGTAAACCACAATGAAGAAATCAACCCCTTCAATGATGCTCTCTCCCAACCCCAAACTTAGATGGAAAACTAGTGAGAACGTGAGTGGAAGGGAGATTTTCTCAAGGGGGAAAAGGGAAAAAATGTGGAGAACCTTGGAAAAGGTATGTAGGAGTGTGTGTGCAGAGAAGAGCCTGAAAATAGAAGCTTATGTGCAGCTTAGGGTATAAAAATACCTTAATGGGCTTGGGTCCCGCTAAGGGGAACTAAAGCCCATCTGCGAGAGTACCGCTCAGCGGCACTTTCGTGATATGTTCTTCTCCTTCTTTTCTTAACCTACGTGCCTCCCATACATGCCCCTCACTGGTTCCCTACAATTCAATGTTTAAAATGCTTATGCAAACCCTAACTAAAATAAACAAAAACAATCAATCAACTGGGTTGCCTCCCAGGTAGCGCTTGTTTAACGTCACGAGCCTGACCCAAAATCCACCAACACCCATCAGTAGGTGTTTAAAATCTCACCAACACCCATCAGTAGGTGTTACCACTTAGCATCCTTCAGTAGATGCTATGTTCAACAATATAATGTTCAACAGATTAAAAATTTACAAACCAAAGAAAAATTAAAAAGTTCTTAAATCCACTGGGTTGCCTCCCAGCAAGCGCTCTTTTAACGTCATTAGCTTGACCCAGTAAAGCTCAAGTTCCTTCTTTTTTTTCTTCTTTCTACTGAACTTCTTCAGAAATTTGATTAAACCAGGAACCTGTTGCAGTGTTTCAATCATAGGAACTTTAATCTCCAATTTCTTGAAGATTTCCATAAAGCACTTAAATTTCTTTTCGTTCCTATGATTCTTCTTTAGATGAGGATGGGATTTTTCATATGATTCCTTCTTGTTTCCTCTCATCTTCTTTTTCTTATGCTTCCTTTCCCCAAATTTTCTCTTTTTCTTTTCTCTTATTTTTTTCTTCCCTTCTCTTTTTCTTCTCAACTTCTTTATTTTCACACAAATTTTCTCTTCTTCTTTCTCTTCTCTCTCTTTTCTCTCTTCTCTCTCTTCTTTTTCCAACTCAACTTTTTCAACATTTACACTCACTAGCACTTCACATTCTTCCTTGGGGTTAACCTCAGTATTAGCCCCAAAATTTTTATCAGGCCTTTCTTCCAATTGCTTGGTAATCTGACCCATTTGAATCTCCAAGTTCTTAATAGCAGCTTCAGTGCTCTTTTGAGAAGATTCAGTTTTCTGTATGAATTGTTGAAGAGTTTCTTCCAACCTTATTGATCTTTCATTAAGTGTAGACATTTGTTGCCATAGGATTGGTTGTTGCTGTTGTTGCTTGTGAAATGGCCCTGATTGTCCAGCTTGCCCACTTTGTCCTTGACCAATACTTGGGTGTGGTTTCCACCCTTGATTGAAGTTCCCTTGACAGTATGGAAATTGATTGGCCATGAAGTTAACATCCTCTAAAGCTTCCACTGGAAAGGCGCATTGACCATTTATATGGTCACCACCACATAATTCACACATTTGTGGTTGAACCTGTGCAACAGTCTTTAACTCTTTTGACAGTTGTGCAAGTATCTTTGTGAGATTCTCCAATTGTTGAGTTAGTATCTTATTCTGAGCTAGCAAGGCATCATTGGATTGCAACTGTAGAACTCCTTTTTGTTGAATAGGAGCTCCTGTTTCACTGTTCAGCTCATTATCACTAGTAGCCATATTATCAATGATTTTCGTAGCTTCCTCTGGAGTCTTCCATTTGATGTTTCCTCCTGCTGAGGCGTCAAGCATCATCTTGGTTTGTGGACCAAGACCTCCAAGGAAGGTTAGGACTACTTGTACATCATCAAAGCCATGGGTGGGTGTCTTTCTTAATAGGCTTTTGTATCTGTCCCATGCATGACCTAGTGATTCCTCCATTCCTTGCCTGAAAGATGAGATATCTTGCTTTCCTTTGTTGACCTTGGAAGAATTGAGTGCCCATATAGTCAAATTCTTGACCGAATTGCATCCTGCAAGCATTAGGCACAAAACTCTAGAAAATATTTGTTAGCACAAAAGATAGAGAAGATACAAAGAATAAATGATAAGAAGATAAAAGATACAGAGGATAAGATAAAATAAAATAAAATAAAATAAAATCTAATCTAATAAAATAAAATAAAATAAAATAGAATCTAATCTAATAAAAACCGAAAAAATAAAAACAGAAAATAAAAACAGAAATTCAAAATTAAAGTCAAAGATAATCAATAATCACACAAATTAACCAGTTAAACCACGAGTCCCCGGCAGCGCGCCAAAAACTTGATGGACAAATTTATGATCACCAAAATATGATGTCACAAACTTGTTGAACAATCGGCAAGTATGACCGAATCGTTTCAAGTAATAAACTCGGTAAGACCAAGTATCGTTCTCCCAAAGGACTCACGGCCTAGTTTAGTTGTGTGGTTCGTTGATTAGCTAAGACTTAAGAACGAAATATTTGAAGTTTAATATGCAAAACAGAAAATAAACATGTATGCATGAGATTTTGATCAATGGCAAAAGCAAAAGACAAGCACTTTCAAAGAAATATATATATGAATATGTTGTTGGGGGTCAATTTCATCTTATCCACTCTCATATATTTTAGGAATTCAACATTCAAGTCATCATTGTTAATGTCACTCTCTAAATTACCTTTCAAGAAGGCTTCTCCCTAATTACGAGTTCATACGATTCCTAGCATTCCTAATAATTAGTTTATTTAGCACAGGAGCTTAAGGCAACCAATATACTTATTGGGAGAAATTCCCCGGATCTAGACTTCCCCGTACGTTCCGGTATCGACAAAACCAATAATCATGCATTGAATGAGTTAAACAAAGCAAGCATTAGGCAAAGAGGAAAACCCCTAACTAATGATGAAAGAAAGCATAAATCTTAGATTAAGATGCAAGCACAAATTCCATATATGAGAGCTTCAAAAGATTACATTGATTCCCCAACAAACATACAAGGTTTAGTTCACCATATTCATGGTGAACCTAGATGAACAATAATGAAAGAATGAAAGATAAAACCCTAGAAAGGTGAAGAGGTAGCCTGAGCATCCAAGATCCTCCTTCAAAGGGGTGGAAGAGAGAGTGTTTACTTTGTTTCTGCCAAAGATACAAACCCTAGGACGTCCTAAAGCTTATATACTATTCTAAAATTACAAAAAATCTAGGTCCAAGCCCATAAGTGTGCCACTCAGCGGTAAAGTACCGCTCAGCGGTGAGTGCGCGTCTCGTTTCTTCCCCTCAGCGGCCATTTTGCCCCTCAGGGGACCTCCCGTGACTTCCTGAGTGCCGCTCAGCGGTAAACTGCCGCTGAGCGGTACTTTCGGCTTCTCCTTTTGCACTTTTTAATGTCTTTTCTGATTCCATCTCTCTCCTTCTTCAC
Source organism: Vigna reflexopilosa (assembly GCA_027742785.1). Taxonomy (NCBI): domain Eukaryota; kingdom Viridiplantae; phylum Streptophyta; class Magnoliopsida; order Fabales; family Fabaceae; genus Vigna; species Vigna reflexopilosa. The sequence continues at coordinate 33,123,482 of CM050912.1, read as the reverse complement.
TTCTTTCACTAAATTCACCTTAAAACCTACACAAAAACACTGAAATCAAGCATAAACCTGTCCAGCTCTCTTATTTCTGAAAATATGAAGAAAAGCTTGATTTCAAGCTAGTTTCTAAGTATAAAGGTTGCTTTTAGTATCAATTTTAAGCATGAAAATAACAGTTTTTTAACTGTTATCAAGTTGTCGAAGTCGACGAAGTAGAAGAGGAAGAACAAGAAGAAGAAGAAGAAGAGGACGAAGTTGACGAAGAGGACGAAGTTGAAGAAAAGGACGAAGTTGTCGAAATGGTCGAAGTGGACGAAGTGGAAGAGGTGGAGGAAGTTGACGAAGGGGACGAAGTGGACGAAGCGGACGAAGCGGACGAAGCGGACGAAGCGGACGTAGCGGACGAAGTGGACGAAGTGGAGGATGTGGAGGAAGTAGAGGAACGAGACTAAGTTGACGAAGTTGACGAAGTGGACGAAGTGGACGAAGTGGACGAAGTGGACGAATTGGACGAAGTGACGTAGTGGACAAAGTTGACGAAGTTGACGAAGTGGACGAAGTTGACGAAGTGGACGAAGTTGACGAAGTGGACGAAGTTGACGAAGTGGACGAAGTGGACGAGGTGGACGAAATGGAGGAAGTGGACGAAGTCGAGGAAGTGGACAAAGTCGAGGAAGTGGACGGAGTGGACGAAGTCGAGGAAGTGTAAGAAGTGGAGGAAGTTGACGAAATTGACGAAGTGGACGAAGTGGACGAAGTCGAGGAAGTGGACGAAGTGGAGGAAGTGCAGAAAGTGGAGGAAGTCGAGGACGTGGAGGAAGTGGAGGATGTGGACGAAGTCGAGGAAGTGGAGGAAGTGGACGAAGTTGACGAAGCCGACGAAGTGGAAGAATTGGACGAAGTGGACGAAGTTGACGAAGTGAACGAAGTGGACGAAGTGGACGAAGTGGTCGAAGTGGACGAAGTGGTTGAAGTGGACGAAGTGGACGAAGTCGAGTAAGTGGGCGAATTGGAGGAAGTGGACGAAGTTTAGGAAGTGGAGGATGTGGAGGAAGTGGAGGAAGTGGAGGAAGTGGACGAAGTTGACGAAGAGGACGAAGTGGTCGAAGTGGACGAAGTAGACGAAGTGGAAGAGGTGGACGAAGTGGACGAAGTTGACGAAGTGGACGGAGTGGACGAAGGGGACGAAGGGGACGAAGTGGACGAAGCGGTTGAAGCGGACAAAGCGGACGAAGCGAACGAAGTGGACGAAGTGGACGAAGTGAACGAAGTGGACGAAGTGGACGAAGTGGACGAAGTGGACGAAGTAGACGAAGTTGAGGATGTGGAGGAAGTGGAGTGATGAGAGTGTCGCACCTCACACAAAAGTTGATTGCAAAATTAATGCAGTATAAACTAGGAAGTGACTCCTAGGTCGTCTCTCAAGGACCAAATTGTGGCTCGAGTCTTAAGTCAAACACGTAGTGGGGGGGTTTGTGAAAGTGTTTTTGTGATTGTAAATGAACTAAATTAAAACTGGAAATTAAATACAACAAAACATAATTAAAAGCATTAAAATGCATGAACACATTAAAGTAAACAATTCAATAGGTAAATATCCAAACGCAATTAAAGCTATTAAAATATAAACAATCAAATGCACACGGCTGGAATAAAACTTCAATTAAAAGAGTAATGCTTAACTAATAAATTAATTGAACACTACAGCAATTCTTGGAAAACTCACAACAGAAAAATGAAATGCATCATTCATCACAGAAACGATATGAAAAACGTTTGAAGAGTGAAAATAAAATGAATTCGTATGCATCTTTCCAAGCTGAATGCATCCTAATATATAATATCCAATCCGTTTCAGTGCATATACTTGAGCTAATAGAAAGAAAATAAAACCTATGGATGCTAACCCCTAGTGGACATAACCTACTGAAGACCGTGCTCTCCTAAAAGAAAGAAAGAAACACCGTGCACATCTTTTTTTTTCCAACGCAAGAGTTAATTTTCTTCTTCCATCCAATGCAATGTTTAGCTAAAGAAAATTAATGCTCATTGTGCTCATCTGTCACCGCATATTCACCACGGCAAAAAAATATAAAGAAAAGTAATGATGCACATTGAAAAACGTGAATGATGATTCATTGAATTTAACTTCCAAACCTGCAGCTCCTTCACTTTTTGTAATTCTTAACAACTGGAATGTAAAAATCATTCTCATCCAAGCATGATTACAATATATAAAAGAAAACTTTTATGCACGTAACATCTCCTGCCAGCAGCCATGTCACCATTTGCTTTACTTTCTTTTCATTCCCAAGGACATCAAAATAAAAACATAAACATCACTTCATTCCTCCCTCAACAGCGTGAACATTGAAGCATAGAAGCACTAAAAGGCTTCAATCAAAGATGCATATAAACCCAAAATGAAAAAGGCAAGAGTGAATAATAATTTAAGAACTCATCCTCCGAGAAAAACAAGTGTGCCAGAATATTTTCCTCCAAAATCCAAAACAATGTTCAAAGCAAAGAAGAGTGTGCTGGCCGGTTGTATTCAAAATAAAGAAAACTGAATAATAAACATGGAAGACACAAAATAATGAACCAAGCGTATCCTTCTTTTTCTAAACAAAGTAAAATGATAAAAATTCATTCCCTACTGGACGCAACTCTTCAGCCGTAGCCCTCCATCATCTGCGTCCCTCTCCTGCGTTGTCACTTGCTTCTTTTTAAACTAAAAATGAACTTCCCTTCTCTAGGTTGCGGCTGGAGCTTGTCTTCACTCTGGACCGTGGGCGTGGAAACTGGACTGAGAGGAAGCTCCTGGACGCTGTTGTGCTGGACCGAAAGTGCCTCTCAATCCAATTGCTGGACAGCGTGTTGTCTTCCGTGTGGTGTTGCTGGATGCACCTTCTAATCTCTCTAAGCTTCTTCGTGCACCCCCTTCCAGCCACGTGCTCTTTAAAAGACAAAACTGAATTGCTTTTTTTTTTCCAAATTGGAAACCACGTTCCAGCCAAGAAAGGGTGTGGTGGCTCCCACTTAAACCTGTAGGACGTGTGTTGCACTTCAAAACGTGGCAGCCTTGGGCCGTGTTGCTACTGCTGGAAAATGAAGATAGCTGAGAGCCCTTTACTCCAAGCACTTCCATGCTTTGCTGGACCAGCTGCTGGATGCTCTTTGGACCGCTACGCTCCATTCATTGCGCATGGGCTGCCCTTGCCATAAAGAAAATCGTGGGGTCCCACCACCACCCCTTGCTTCCTCCACCACCCCATTCTTGTTTTACCCCTCTCTTTATTTTTTCATTTTTATTTTATCCTTAGTAAAATTTTAGGATTAATATTTTTTAACTTCTATCCACTCTAATCATCTACATGTATGAAGCAACAATTTTTCTTCCTCTTTATCGTTCGTCCTCTCATTGTTTCATTGTGCTCTTCTTCCTCTCTTTCACGTTTCACTTCTTCCTCTTATTTTTTAATTGTGATAGAATTATAGTTTGAGAGTGTGGTAGACTTTCATTAGTTGGTGTGCTTAGTAAGAAATTGCAAGTGGTAGTGGAAGTAATTGATCAGTGTGTAAAAAAGTAAACGATATAATATTTAAACGACGGATGTCAACATCCGGTTAAGAAAAAACGGATGTCGATATCCGTTTTGTCTTAAACGGATGTTGACATCCGTTAAAGACTACATGTTTATTTTCTGGAAAAGTTGTACCTGTGACAAGTAGTATCAGTCTTTCAGAGTTGATTCACTTGGCTTCCAACTGCAGTGCAGAGATGTCAAAATATATGATACTAATCATTCAATTTTATCATTGAATATATAAAGGTCTTACAGCCCCAACATTAATAAATTTTTCGAAGGGGTACCCTACCCCTTTCATATATACTATTATTTAAACATATATGTTGATTTTCCCAATGCATGTTGTTCTTCATTTACGTTCACCACATAAACTTCTACAAGCACACACTATACCATGCACACACTATACCATGTCAGAAACAACACTGTATATTATATAAGGGCTTAAGAAAGAAGAGGCGAAGCTCAATAATTGAAAGCGAAGTCGCTTTGTGAGATGACAAGAACGGGCATGGTGGAGTTTGGCGTAGAAATATGAAAAGAGAAAGAGTTGGGAGGTGGATCTGTAAAAATAAATAGAAAGATAGGGTTTAAATTTAAAATAAATAAATAGAAATAAAAATAAAAAAAGGTTATTTTTGTAATTAAATTTTTTTTGTAGAAAGTTGGGGAGGTGAAGGAAGAAGTGGTGGTGGTGGAGGGAGCAACACCCAAAACCGTGAATTTTCATCAAGTGGTGGCCCCCTCTTTCCATTAATATGCTTGCGGGCCGTGTGCCATGTCCTAGTCCAGCTTCTTTCCCATGTGGCCACTTCCCTCTTCCTTCTTTACGTGAGATGCTGCACACCAAAACCGTGCATTACTTTGTTTCCAGCAACAAAACCGAAACCAAGCTTCATGAACCAAACATCTTTTCCATTTTTTTTTCCACTTCAACACACAAAATAAACCAATGCAACTTCTTCCAAGAACCTCTTAATTAATTGCCTCCCATCATGTGCTAGACCAGCTACATTCCAATTTAAATGCAGCCCATGACAGTTGAAATATTTGGCAGCTGCACTTCATTTCTTCAATCTTCTGAATGTGCAGTTTTGTTCAACTCAAAACAATTTGGACCTCCTTGCAACCAATTAAGAGTCTAGAACCACATTTAATTTCTTTTTGTGGCCATGAGATGCATTGTCCAATGATAAATTCCAGCCACCACAAGTACTAAACAGCAAGCAAACAATGCAAACATATTAGAACACTCAAACAGTAATCACTGGACTGACATAGGGGAGTAAACAAATTACTGGGAACAGTACAAAACTAATTTGAACAAAGTAAAAACTATACGTGAAAGTAGACATCTAGACGAAACTATGAAAAAAAATTGCATGGAAAACGGATAAGAATTGAACTCAAACGAGGTCACACAAGTTGACACAACATTCACGCAACACTGTGCGAAAATTGAAATGACTGAGATGCATTGGGCTCAATTGCCATTTCTCATTTAACCTTCAAATGTCCCAAATTGTATCTCCAAATTTTCCTTAAAATAATTAGCTCAGATAATTCAAATTAGTTAAAATAAGAATTTCCGATCAAATTTAGCACAATTAGGAAAAATAGGATAATACTGTACATTCAAGCACAATTCCTTGATTAAATCCGGTACAATAAACTAAGTGAAATCAATAAAATATTGATTCATCATGGAGGAACGGGACTAAGTTGACGAAGTGGACGAAGTGGACGAATTGGACGAAGTGACGAAGTGGACGAAGTGACGAAGTGGACGAAGTTGACGAAGTTGACAAAGTGGACGAAGTTGACGAAGTGGACGAAGTGGACGAAGTGGACGAAGTTGACGAAGTGGACGAAGTGGACGAAGTCGAGGAAGTGGACGGAGTGGACGAAGTCGAGGAAGTGTACGAAGCGGAGGAAGTTGACGAAATTGACGAAGTGGTCGAAGTGGACGAAGTCGAGGAAGTGGACGAAGTGGAGGAAGTGGAGGAAGTGGAAGAAGTGGAGGATGTGGACGAAGTCGAGGAAGTGGACGAAGTTGACAAAGCCGACGAAGTGGAAGAAGTGGACGAAGTAGACGAAGTAGACGAAATGGACGAAGTGGACGAAGTGGACGAAGTGGACGAAGTGGACGAAGTGGTCGAAGTGGACGAAATGGACGAAGTGGAAAAAGTGGACGAAGTGGAGGAAGTGGAGGAAGTCGAGGAAATGGACGAGGTCGAGGAAGTGGACGAAGTCGAGGAAGTGGACGAAGTGGATGAAGTCGATGAAGTGGAGGAAGTAGAGAAAGTTGACGAAGTTGACGAAGTGGACAAAGTGGACGAAGTGGACGAAGTGGATGAAGTTTACGAAGTGGACAAAGTGGTCGAATTGGACGAAGTGGACGAAGTCGAGGAAGTGGACGAAGTTGACAAAGCCGACGAAGTGGAAGAAGTGGACGAAGTGGACGAAGTAGACGAAATGGACGAAGTGGACGAAGTGGACGAAGTGGTCGAAGTGGACGAAATGGACGAAGTGGAAAAAGTGGACGAAGTCGAGGAAGTGGACGAAGTCGAGGAAGTGGAGGAAGTGGAGGAAGTCGAGGAAATGGACGAGGTCGAGGAAGTGGACGAAGTCGAGGAAGTGGACGAAGTCGAGGAAGTGGACGAAGTGGATGAAGTCGATGAAGTGGAGGAAGTGGAGAAAGTTGACGAAGTTGACGAAGTGGACAAAGTGGACGAAGTGGACGAAGTGGACGAAGTTTACGAAGTGGACAAAGTGGTCGAATTGGACGAAGTGGGTGATGTGGAGGAAGTGGACGAAGTGGACGAAAAGGACGAAGTGGACGAAGTGGACGAAGTGGACGAATTGGACGAAGTTGACGAAGTGGACGAAGAGGACGAAGTTCACGAAGTGGACGAAGTGGACTGATAACAAATTTATGAAAACCGAAAAACAGCGCCACAAACTTATTTAACAATCGACAAGTGTGACCGAATCGTATCAAGTAATAAAACTCGGTAAGACCAAGTATCGTTCTCCCAAAGGACTCACGGCCTAGTTAGCTATATGATTTGTTGATTATTTAAGACTTGTAAACAATTGATTTTAGGTTTAAATGCAAAAGACAATAATTAAACATGTATGCATGAATTTGATCAATGGAAAAGAGGAATACAAACACTTTAATGAATTAGATGGATGAGTATGTTGTTGGGGTTATCAATTTCATCTTATCCACTCTCATATACTTTTAGGAATTCATCATTCTTTTCATCAATGCTAATGTCACTCTCTAAATCACCTTGCAAGAAGGCCTATCCTTAATTACGAGTTCATACAATTCCTAGCATTCCTAGTAATTAATTCTGAAGTGCAGGAGCTTAAAGGCAACCAATATGCTATTGGGAGAAATTCCCCGGATCTAGATTTCCCCGTACGTTCCCATATCGACAAAATCAATAATCATGGCATTGAATGAGTTAAACAATGCAAGCTTTAAGCAAAGAGGAAAAACCCTAACTAATGATGAAAGAAAGCATATATCTTAAAATAAGATGTTAAAACACAAATTCCATATATGAGAGTTTCACAAGACTACATTGATTCCCCAACAACAATACAAGATTTAGTTCACCATATTCATGGTGAAACTAGATGAACAATAATGAAAGAGTGAAAGAGATAGAAAAACCCTAGAAAGAGAAGAGGAGAGCCGTCACCATCTCCCAATCTACCCCCAACGGGTGAAAAGTGTGTTTCTGCTTCCTCCCAGCCAAAGATACAAACCCTAGGACGTTCAAGTCCTTAAATAGGGCATAAAAATAACATAAAACAAGTCCAAGCCCATAAAAACAAAAGAAAACCGGTCCAAGCCCACTTAGAATGGCGCTCAGTGGTATTTTACCGCTCAGCGGTAATAGCGCATGATCCATTTTGCCCCCAGCTGCTGTTTTTGCCCCTCAACGGTGATTTTGGCACCCGAAAAGTGCCGCTCAGCGGAACTTTTTCTGTATTCTGGTTGACTTTTTAGCATTTTGGTTGACTGGTTGACTGGTTGACTTTTCTAGTTGACTTTTCTGGGTGACTGGTTGACTTTTCTCGTTTCTGGTTGACTTTTCAGCATTCCAATCATTTGGTACTTCAATTTTTCTTTCAAATCATTCAATTAGCCTACAAAATCAAGGGAATCTTGCACAAAACAATTAAATTCACTTTCAACTCTCTTATTCACAAAACTAAAGCAAAAATATGAGTTCAAGCTAGTTTCTAAGTCTTAAAGGTTGCTTTTGGTATCAATTTTAAGCATAAAAATAACGGTTTTCCAACCGTTATCACAACCCCAAACTTAAAACTTTGCTTGTCCTCAAGCAGACAAGATGTAACTCAATCTTCCATCAATTCATATAATGGTTCACCACATTCAAAAATCCTTCTTTCAAGACAAGTAAATACTCAATTTAGCTCATCATTAAGACTTCAATCAAGATGTGCACATGCTTTTAGTGATCACTCAAACACATACTATCCAACAAATGCTATTTACATGAATGATCAATTAACTAAGCAAAGATGTTCTTATGTGTTCATGGAATCTATCTGATGGACAAATTTATGATCACCAAAATATGATGTCACAAACTAGTTTTTCAATCGGCAAGTATGACCGAATCGTTCAAGTAATAAACTTGGTAAGACCAAGTATCGTTCTTCCCAAAGGACTCACGGCCTAGTTTAGTTGTGTGTTTTCTTGATTAGCTAAGACTTAAAGACGAAATATTTGGATTTTATATGCAAAAGACGAAAATTAAATATGTATGCATGAAGTTTTGATCAATGGCAAAAAGCAAAGGATAAACACTTTCAATGAAATATATGTATGAATATGTTGTTGGGGGTCAATTTCATCTTATCCACTCTCATATATTTTAGGAATTCAACATTCAAATCATCATTGTTAATGCCACTCTCTAAAGTACCTTTCAAGAAGGCTTCTCCTTAATCACGAGTTCATACAATTCCTAGGATTCCTAATTATCAGTTCATAAGTGCAGGAGCTTAACGACAACCAATATAATATTGGGAGAAATTCCCCGGATCTAGACTTCCCCGTACGCGCCCGTATCGACAAAACCAATAATCATGCATCGAATGAGTTAAACAATGCAAGCATTAAGCAAAGAGGAAAAACCCTAACTAATGATGAAAGAAAGCATAGATCTTAAATAAAAGATGTAAAAACAGATTCCATTTATGAGAACTTCAAAAGATTACATTGATTCCCCAACAAACATACAGAGTTTAGTTCACCATATTCATGGTGAACCTAGATGAATAACAATGAAAGAAGGAAAGATAAAACCCTAAAAAGGTGAAGAGGAAGCCTGAGCATCCAAGATCCTCCTTCAAAGGGGTGGAAGAGAGAGTGTTTGCTTCGTTCCAGCCAAAGATACCTAACCCTAGGAAACCCTAAAGCTTATATATTATTCGTAAATTACAGAAAATTAGGTCCAAGCCCATTAAACTGCCGCTCAGCGGTAAAATACCGCTCAGCGGTAAGTGCGTGTCACGTTTCTTCCCCTCAGCGGCCATTTTGCCCCTCAGCGGTCCTCCCGTGAGCTCCTGAATGCCGCTCAGCGGTAAACTGCCGCTGAGCGGTGACTTCGGCTTCTCCTTTTGCACTTTTTGATGTCTTTTCTGATTCCATATCTCTCCTTCTTCACTTCTTTCACCAAATTCACCTTAAAACCTACACAAAAACACTGAAATCAAGCATAAACCTGTCCAGCTCTCTTATTTCTGAAAGTATGAAGAAAAGCATGATTTCAAGCTAGTTTCTAAGTATAAAGGTTGCTTTTAGTATCAATTTTAAGCATGAAAATAACAGTTTTTCAACTGTTATCACAACCCCAAACTTAGAACTTTGCTTGTCCTCAAGCAAACAAAATGTAACTCCATCTTCAACCAATTCATATGATGGTTCACTTCATTCAAAAATCTCCTTTTCAAGATAAGTAAAAACATCAATCAAACTTATGATCAAGATTTCAATCAAGATGTGAACATGCTTTAGTGTTCACAAAGTCATTTAAATTCCAACAAATGCTATTTTTCATGAATGATCAATCAATTAAGCATGGATGTTTATGTGTTTATGGAATATTTCCTCACTAGGTAAAGTGTTTCACTCACACACAAGTGTATAAGAGGTAATCACTCATTCACTCTACTATCACAATGTCACATGAATCAACTTTGCCTTTCATTTTACCACAATAAAAAACATTCAAAAGCATGCATCATCACAAGGACTTTTCAATGGCTTATAATATGGCTGGGCTAACAAGAAAATTGGTTTTTCTGGATCACAAAATCCTTGAGTTAAGAGAATCATAACAACACAATCATCTTATTCATTCCCAACTTTCTTTTGCCTTTGCATTGAGCTTTGCTTCTTTTTCTTTTCTTTTCTTTTTCTTTGCATATTCTTACTTTTTAGCTCTTAGCTCAATGCTTTTCCTTTTTCATGTTTTCCCAAAAACCCCAAACTTGAACATTTAACAATATCACACAAGATCTTCTACTTAACTCAAGGTAAAGATTTTCAATCAAGGGTTTTCATTGTATGCTCAAGGCTAAGGGTTCAAAGGTTAGAACACAAAGTGTTCTCTTTTAGTGGGCTAATTTTACGAATTTGGCCAATAAAAAGGTTTCCAACAAACGGCCTTGATCATATGATGCAAAACAAGCAATTGATTCAATCATAGAAAACCTGGGCAAAATCATTCATGCTTTCAAAGTAATAGCATTCAACAATAACAACTCTGGAGCTCAAAACCTCACATATAAGCTCATTCACATTTGACATACACATCCTGCATTTGTTCACAAAGCTTGTGAATCACCTGTATAAGCATTTTAATGTGCACATCATCTCAATCATCAATTATAAGCATCATTCAGCATTACTTATCACACAATCACAGTTAATAGCAAACCATCATAACAAACCAGGTGTTTAATAGAGTACATCAAACCCTAATCTAAAAACAAAAACAAATAAGTTCAGAAAACTTAAACCACAAAAGCATAATCATATGATAGCATTTATCAGTAAATGCTATCTCAGCTCCTCATCAGTCTGAGCTGTCCTCTGTATCTTCCTCTTCCTCCTCATCTTCATCATCTTCAAATGCATCATCATCATCATCAGCTTCATCTTCTTCCATCTCTCTAGCTGAAGCTTCAGCTGCTCCAGCTCCTCCTCCATGCACTGGTTTCTCTGGCCAAGCTACCACATTATGGAATTCATCCATAGTCCACCTGTGAGCTGGAGGTGTATCATACATCCCCACAATCATCTCAGCAGTGGCCACCTGCCCTCTGTGAATGGACTGCAACTAAGCACCTATAAGAGACATATACATGTCCCTCATCTGGAATGGTTCTGCTTCATGTGTCTCAGCAGATGTCTGGCTCTGTGCTGGCCCTCTCTCTCTACGAGCACGGCGTGGTGGAACTGGCTGAGCTGCATCCTCACCTCCACAGTACTGTCTGTAATAGGCCTCATCAATAGCTTTTCGTGGCCTCTCAAATGGTGGAACAGAAGTATCCACCCCAGCTAGCTTGCAAAGGTGAGTAATCAAAGAAGGATGTCCTAATGGTGCTTTGTTGATTGAGGTATTGGCGCACACACTAATTTCATCAGCTATCACCTGCCCAATATTAACATTTAAATTTCTGATAGCACAGTATATGAATAGTGCCCTGCTGAGAGTAATATCTGACACATGTGAACATGGCTGAATGTTGGCATGAGAAAACGCCATCCAATACTTTGCAAGAGGAGTCAAATCCGTCCTCCTTATGTTAACCACTGAGCCAGATCTATTCCTTTGGAAGTGTCCTCCAGGTATACACAGTACTCTCTCCACATCCTCATAATCAGCACCTTCCTCCATGCACAGAGCAAACTGGCACTGCTCACCAGCCCATACAGTGTCTAGGAAGTTATTAATAGAATCAGTATCATACCTGATAGCATGGCCTCTGACATAGCCCAAATAATTCTCAGCTGGATAATCACCAATCTTCTTAGCATTGGTGTAAAATTCCTTTACCACAGCTATGTTGGCAGGTGCAGGATAAGTGGCTAGCTTTCCCCAGTCATTCCCTAACACTTGCTCTCCAAATTGAGGAGCAAAGTTAGGTATCATTCCAACCTTTCTCTCCATCAGAAGTCTCCTGTCCTAAACCACCCTAAAGTGCTTCTCATGTTTTCTAGAGAGGAACCTGCTAGAGTGGGGTTGCTCTGGTTCCTTTTCCTTTCTCTTGGTTGCCATGGTTTTCAATCTTTTTCCTGAAGAGGATGTCATTCCTACATTCAAACACAAATACAAAACCACAGAACATGATGTTAATCATTAGTAAAACACAGAACACAACTCCTTTCGAAGGTAAACCACCGCTGAGGGCCAGAATTTCCCCTCAGCGCCATCAGTGCCACATTCCAACACGCAAAAATTCAGAAAAACCAAATCTGGCAGAGTGCCGCTCAGCGGTAAACTGCCGCTCAGCGGTAACTCTGCAGATTTTTGAAAATCTTGTTTTACAGCTGTCCTAACTCCACCCAAATGCAATTTTCAGTTTTCCAGTTCATAATCATGCAGTTTAATCGGTTCAAACATCAAATATATTATCAAATCATACATAGAAATCAAAACCCCTAAATATTCATGCTTTGACAATCACATTCAAATTCAAGAACCCTAGAATGAACAAAATGCATTTTACTTACTTGGGTGGAGATACTAGATGTAATGAGAATGCTTCCAAGCTAGAATGCTCTCTTCCAACCCCAAACTTGAATGGAACACTAGTGAGCAGGTGAGTGGAAGAGAAATTTTCAAGAGGAAAGAGTGAAAAGATGTGAAAAACCTAGGAGAAGGTATGTGGAAGTGTTTGTGCAGAGAAAAGCCTGAAAGTATGAGAACTTGCGCAACTTAGGGTTTAAAAATACCCTAATGGGCTCGGGTCCCGCTAAGGGGAACTAAAGCCCATTCTGCGAGAGTACCGCTCAGCGGTAAACTACCGCTCAGCGGCACTTTCGTGATGTGCTCCTCTCCTTCTTTTCTTAACCTACGTGCCTCCCATACATGCCTCTCATTGGTTCCCTGCAATTCAATGTTTAAAATGCTTATGCAAACCCTAAATAAAATAAACAAACAGAAAGATTCAATCAACTGGGTTGCCTCCCAGGTAGCGCTTGTTTAACGTCACGAGCCTGACCCAAAATCCACCAACACCCATCATTAGGTGTTACAAACATAGTATCCTTCAGTAGATACTTAACCACCTAGCATCCTTCAGTAGATGCTATCTCCAACAAAATAATTACAAATATAATGTTCACAAATTAAAAATTACAAAACCAAATCAAAAGTCTTTAAATCCACTGGGTTGCCTCCCAGCAAGCGCTCTTTTAACGTCATTAGCTTGACCCAATAAAGCTCAAGTTCCTTCTTCTTTATAGTTGATGTTTTCATTCCACCAACTCCTCAGCTGTTTCCTTTGAACTGTTTTGGTCCTTCTAGAATATGGAGACTTTATCTCTATCATCTCCTTCTCTTTAAAGCCCTTCACAACCCACAACTTGTTCTTGATTCTTACAGGTGTGCCAAGTTGAAGTCTTCTTTTCTCCCAGTCACTAGGAATTTCTTCTCCTATTCCAATCTCTTCTTCCTTAGGTACTGATAACAGTTGAAAAACTGTTATTTTCATACTTAAAATTGATACTAAAAGCAACCTTTATACTTAGAAACTAGCTTGAAATCATGTTTTTATTGATATTTTCATAAATAAGAGAGCTGGACAGGTTTATGCTTGATTTCAGTGTTTTTGTGCAGGTTTTAAGGTGAATTTGGTGAAAGAAGTGAAGAAGGAGAGATATGGAATCAGAAAAGACATCAAAAAGTGCAAAAGGAGAAGCCGAAGTCACCGCTCAGTAGTTTACCGCTGAGCGGCACTCAGGAGCTTACGGGAGGTCCGCTGAGGGGCAAAATGGCCGCTGAGGGGAAGAAATGACTCACGCACTTACCGCTGAGCGGTACTTTACCGCTGAGCGGCACTTTTATGGGCTTGGACCTAATTTTCTGTAATTTACGAATAATATATAAGCTTTAGGGTTTCCTAGGGTTAGGGATCTTTGGCAGAAACGAAGCAAACACTCTCTTTTCCACCCCTTGGGGGTAGATTGGGAGATGGTGACAGCTCTCCTCTTCTCTTTCTCGGGTTTTTCTATCTCTTTCATTCTTTCATTGTTATTCATCTAGGTTCACCATGAATATGGTGAACTAAACTCTGTATGTTTGTTGGGGAATCAATGTAATCTTTTGAAGCTCTCATATATGGAATCTGTTTTTACATCTTTTATTTAAGATCTATGCTTTCTTTCATAATTAGTTAGGGTTTTTCCTCTTTGCTTAATGCTTGCATTGTTTAACTCATTCGATGCATGATTATTGGTTTTGTCGATACGGGCGCGTACGGGGAAGTCTAGATCTGGGGAATTTCTCCCAATATTATATTGGTTGTCGTTAAGCTCCTGCACTTATGAACTGGTCATTAGGAATGCTAGGAATTGTATGAACTCGTGATTAGGGAGAAGCCTTCTTGAAAGGTACTTTAGAGAGTGGCATTAACAATGATGATTTGAATGTTGAATTCCTAAAATATATGAGAGTGGATAAGATGAACTTGACCCCCAACAACATATTCATTCATATATTTCATTGAAAGTGTTTATCTTTTGCTTTTTGCCATTGATCAAAACTTCATGCATACATATTTAATTTTCGTCTTGTGCATATAAAATCCAAATATTTCGTCTTTAAGTCTTAGCTAATCAAGAAACCACACAACTAAACTAGGCCGTGAGTCCTTTGGGAAGAACGATACTTGGTCATACCAAGTTTATTACTTGAACGATTCGGTCATACTTGCCGATAGAAAAACAAGTTTGTGACATCATATTTTGGTGTTCATAAATTTGTCCATCAAGTTTTTGGCGCCGTTGTCGGGGACTCGTGGTTTAACTGGTTAATTTGTGTGATTATTGATTATCTTTGACTTTAATTTTGAATTTCTGTTTTTATTTTTCTGTTTTTATTTTATTTTATTTTATTTTATTTTATTTGATTAGATTTTATTTTATTTTATTTTATTTTATTTTGTTTTCTATTTTTATTTTTTTTCGTTTTCTTTTTTTATTTTTTTATTTTTTTTCTCTGTTTTCTGTTTTCATTTTTCTATTTTATCTTTTTATCTTTTATCTTGCTATCTTTTATCTTCTTATCATTTATTCTTTGTATCTTCTATATCTTTTTGTGCTAACAAATATTTTCTAGAGTTTTGTGCCTAATGCTTGCAGGATGCAATTCGGTCAAGAATTTGACTATATGGGCACTCAATTCTTCCAAGGTCAACAAAGAAAGCAAGAGATCTCATCTTTCAGGCAAGGCATGGAGGAATCACTAGGTCATGCATGGGACAGATATAAAAGCCTATTAAGAAAGACTCTCACACATGGATGTGACGAAGTGGAAGTAGTCCTAATCTTCCTTGGAGGTCTTGGTTCACAAAGCAGGATGATGCTTGACGCCTCAGCTGGAGGAAATATCAAATGGAAAACTCCAGAGGAAGCTACAGAAATCATTGAAAATATGGCTACAAGTGATAAGAGGAGCTCCTATTCAACAAAAAGGAGTTCTACAGTTACAAACCAATGATGCCTTGCTTGCACAGAACAAGATACTAACTCAACAATTGGAGAATCTCACAAAGATACTTGCACAATTGCCTAAAGAGTTGAAAACTGCTGCACAGGTACAATCTTAGTTGTGTGAATTATGTGGGGGCGACCATATCAATGGTCAATGTGCCTTTCCAGCAGAAGTCGTAGAGGATGTGAACTACATGACCAATTAATACCGTCAAGGGAACTACAATCAAGGGTGGAAACCACACCCAAGTATTGGTCAAAGGCAAACTGGGCAAGCTGGTCAATTTAATAAGCAGCAGCAGCAACCCACCTTATGGCAGCAGATTTCTATGCTTAATGAAAGGTCCATGAGGATGGAAGAAACTCTTAATCAATTTATACAGAAAACTGAATCTTCTCAAAAGAGCACTGAAGCTGCTATTAAGAACTTGAAGATTCAAATGGGGCAGATTACCAAGCAGTTGGAAGAAAGGCCTGGCACGGATTTTGGGGCTAATACTGAGGTTAACCCCAGGGAAGAGTGTCAAGAGCTAGTGAGTGTAAATGTTGAAAAAGTTGAGTTAGAAAAAGAAGAGAGAGAAGAGAAAGAAGAAGAGAAAATTTGTGTGAAGATTGAGAAGGTAAGTAGAAAAAGAAAAGAAAAAAAGAAAGTGAGAGAAAAGAGAAAGAGGACGAGAGAAAAAAAGAAAGAATCATATGAAAAACCTCGTCCCCATCCAAAGAAGTATCATAGGAAGAAGGAATTTGAGCGCTTTATGGAAATCTTCAAGAAATTGGAGATTAAAGTTCCTATGATTGAGACATTGCAACAGGTTCCTGGTTTGATCAAATTTCTGAAGAAGTTCAGTAGAAAGAAGAAAAAGAAGAAAGAACATGAGCTTTATTAGGTCAAGCTAGTGACATTAAAAGAGGGCTTGCTGGGAGGCAAACGAGTGATTTAATAACTTTTAATTTTTGGTTTGGTGATGTAATTTTGAACTTTTGGGTATTTTTGTTTTTGTTATAAGTTTGTTATAGGGTTTACATCTATTGATGGATGTTAGGCGGAAGAGTATCTACTGAAGGATACTATGTTTGTAACACCTACTGATGGGTGTTGGCAAGAAAATTTTGCACCCACTAATGGGTGTTGGTGGATTTTGGGTCAGGCTCGTGACATTAAACAAGCGCTACCTGGGAGGCAACCCAGTTGATTGAATCTCTGTTTGTTTATTTTAGTTAGGGTTTGCATAAGCATTTTAAACATTGAATTGCAGGGAACCAGTGAGGGGCATGTATGGGAGGCACGTAGGTTAAGAAAAGAAGGAGAAGAGCACCTCACGAAAGTGCCGCTGAGCGGTAACTTACCGCTGAGCGGTACTCTCGCAGATGGGCTTTAGCTTCGCCTTAGCGGGACCCGAGCCCATTAGGGTATTTTTATACCCCAAGCTGCGTTTTAGGTTTTCTATCCAGGCTCTTCTCTGCACAAACACTCCCACATACCTTTTCCAAGGTTTTCCACATCTTTTCATTCTTTCCTCTTGAAAATTTGTCTTCCACTCACTTGCTCACTAGTGTTCCATTCAAGTTTGGGGTTGGAAGAGAGTATCTTAGATTGGAAACATTCTCATTGCATCTAGTATCTTCACCCAAGTAAGTAAAATGCATTTTGTTATTCTAGGGTTCTTGATTTTGAATGTGATTGTCAAAGCATGAATATTTAGGGGTTTTGATTTCTATGCATGATTTGATGATATATTTGATGTTTGAACCGATTAAACTGCATGATTATGAACTGGAAAACTGAAAATTGCATTTGGGTGGAGTTAAGACAGCTTTAAAACAAGATTTTCAAAAATCTGCAGAGTTACCGCTGAGGGGTAAACTGCCGCTGAGCGGCACTCTGCCAGATTTGGTTTTTCTGAATTTTTGCGTGTTGGAATGTGGCACTGGTGGCGCTGAGGGGAAATTCTGGCCCTCAGCGGTGGTTTAGCTTCGAAAGGAGTTGTGTTCTGTGTTTTACTAATGATTAACATCATGTTCTGTGGTTTTGTATTTGTGTTTGAATGCAGGAATGGCATCCTCTTTAGGAAAGATATTGAAAACCATGGCAACCAAGAGAAAGGAAAAGGAACCAGAGCAACCCCACTCTAGCAGGTTCCTCTCTAGGAAACATGAGAAGCACTTTAGGGTGGTTCAGGACAGGAGACTTCTGATGGAGAGAAAGGTTGGAATGATACCTAACTTTGCTCCTCAATTTGGAAAGCAAGTGTTAGGGAATGACTGGGGAAAGCTAGCCAGTTATCCTGCACCTGCCAACATAGCTGTGGTAAAGGAATTTTACACCAATGCTAAGAAGATTGGTGATTATCCAGCTGAGAATTATTTGGGCTATGTCAGAGGCCATGCTATCAGGTATGATCCTGATTCTATTAATAACTTCCTGGACACTGTATGGGCTGGTGAGTAGTGCCAGTTTGCTCTTTGCATGGAGGAAGGTGATGATTATGAGGATGTGGAGAGAGTACTGTGTATACCTGGAGGACACTTCCAAAGGAATAGATCTGGCTCAGTGGTTAACATAAGGAGGACGAATTTGACTCCTCTTGCAAAGTATTGGATGGCGTTTTCTCATGCCAACATTCAGCCATGTTCACATGTGTCAGATATTACTCTCAGCAGGGCACTATTCATCTACTGTGCTATCAGAAATTTAAATGTTAATATTGGGCAGGTGATAGCTGATGAAATTAATGTGTGCGCCAATACCTCAAACAACAAAGCACCATTAGGACATCCTTCTTTGATTACTCACCTTTGCAAGCTAGCTGGGGTGGATACTTCTGTTCCACCATTTGAGAGGCCACGAAAAGCTATTGATGAGGCCTATTACAGACAGTACTGTGGAGGTGAGGATGCAGCTCAGCCAGTTCCACCACGCCGTGCTCGTAGAGAGAGAGGGCCAGCACAGAGCCAGACATCTGCTGAGACACATGAAGCAGAACCATTCCAGATGAGGGACATGTATATGTCTCTTATAGGTGCTCAGTTGCAGTCCATTCACAGAGGGCAGGTGGCCACTGCTGAGATGATTGTGGGGATGTATGATACACCTCCAGCTCACAGGTGGACTATGGATGAATTCCATAATGTGATAGCTTGGCCAGAGGAACCAGTGCATGGAGGAGGAGCTGGAGCAGCTGAAGCTTCAGCTAGAGAGATGGAAGAAGATGAAGCTGATGATGATGATGCATTTGAAGATGATGAAGATGAGGAGGAAGAGGAAGATACAGAGGACAGCTCAGACTGATGAGGAGCTGAGATAGCATTTACTGATAAATGCTATCATATTATTATGCTTTTGTGGTTTAAGTTTTCTGAACTTATTTGTTTGTTTTTAGATTAGGGTTTGATGTACTCTATTGAACACCTGGTTTGTTGTGATGGTTTGCTCTTAACTGTGATGAGTAATGCTGAATGATGCTTATGATTGATTGATGTTGAGATGATGTGCACATTAAAATGCTTATACAGGTGATTCACAAGCTTTGTGAACAAATGCATGATATTATGATTGTGATTGTGAAATTAAGCAGGATGTGTATGTCAAATGTGAATGAGCTTATATGTGAGGTTTTGAGCTCCAGAGTTGTTATTGTTAAATGCTATTACTCTAAAAGCATGAATGATTTTGCCCAGGTTTTCTATGATTGAATCAATTGCTTGTTTTGCATCATATGATCAAGGCCGTTTGTTGGAAACCTTTTTATTGGCCAAATTCATAAAGTTAGCCCACTAAAAGAGAACACTTATTGTTCTATCCTTTGAACCCTTAGCCTTGAACATACAATGAAAATCCTTGATTGAAAATCTTTACCTTGAGTTAAGTAGAAGATTTTTTGTGATATTGTTAAATGTTAAAGTTTGGGGTTGTTGGGAAAACATGAAAAAGGAAAAGCATTGAGCTAAGAGCTAAAAAGTAAGAATATGCAAAGAAAAAGAAAAGAAAAGAAAAAGAAGCAAAGCTCAATGCAAAGGCAAAAGAAAGTTGGGAATGAATAAGATGATTGTGTTGTTATGATTCTCTTAACTCAAGGATTTTGCGATCCAGAAAAACCAATTTTCTTGTTAGCCCAGCCACATCATAAGCCATTGAAAAGTCCTTGTGATGATGCATGCTTGTGAATGTTTCTGATTGTGGTAAAATGAAAGGCAAAGTTTATTCATGTGACATTGTGATAGTAGAGTGAATGAGTGATTACCTGTTATACACTTGTGTGTTGAGTGAGACACTTTACCTAGTGAGGAAATATTCCATTAGCACATGAACATCCATGCTTAATTGATTGGTCATTCATGAAAAAAAGCATTTGTTGGGTATTACTTGACTTTGTGAAACACTAAAGCATGTGCACATCTTGATTGAAATCTTGGTCATAAGTTTGATTGATGTTTTTACTTATCTTGAAAAGAAGATTTTTGAATGAAGTGAACCATCATATGAATTGGTTGAAGATGGAGTTACATCTTGTTTGCTTGAGGACAAGCAAAGTTCTAAGTTTGGGGTTGTGATAACAGTTGAAAAACTGTTATTTTCATACTTAAAATTGATACTAAAAGCAACCTTTATACTTAGAAACTAGCTTGAAATCATGTTTTTATTGATATTTTCATAAATAAGAGAGCTGGACAGGTTTACGCTTGATTTCAGTGTTTTTGTGCAGGTTTTAAGGTGAATTTGGTGAAAGAAGTGAAGAAGGAGAGATATGGAATCAGAAAAGACATCAAAAAGTGCAAAAGGAGAAGCCGAAGTCACCGCTCAGCGGCAGTTTACCGCTGAGCGGCACTCAGGAGCTTACGGGAGGTCCGCTGAGGGGCAAAATGGCCGTTGAGGGGAAGAAATGACTCACGCACTTACCGCTGAGCGGTACTTTACCGCTGAGCGGCACTTTTATGGGCTTGGACCTAATTTTCTGTAATTTACGAATAATATATAAGCTTTAGGGTTTCCTAGGGTTAGGGATCTTTGGCAGAAACGAAGCAAACACTCTCTTTTCCACCCCTTGGGGGTAGATTGGGAGATGGTGACAGCTCTCCTCTTCTCTTTCTCGGGTTTTTCTATCTCTTTCATTCTTTCATTGTTATTCATCTAGGTTCACCATGAATATGGTGAACTAAACTCTGTATGTTTGTTGGGGAATCAATGTAATCTTTTGAAGCTCTCATATATGGAATCTGTTTTTACATCTTTTATTTAAGATCTATGCTTTCTTTCATCATTAGTTAGGGTTTTTCCTCTTTGCTTAATGCTTGCATTGTGTAACTCATTCGATGCATGATTATTGGTTTTGTCGATACGGGCGCATACGGGGAAGTCTAGATCCGGGGAATTTCTCCCAATATTATATTGGTTGTCGTTAAGCTCCTGCACTTATGAACTGATCATTAGGAATGCTAGGAATTGTATGAACTCGTGATTAGGGAGAAGCCTTCTTGAAAGGTACTTTAGAGAGTGGCATTAACAATGATGATTTGAATGTTGAATTCCTAAAATATATGAGAGTGGATAAGATGAACTTGACCCCCAACAACATATTCATTCATATATTTCATTGAAAGTGTTTATCTTTTGCTTTTTGCCATTGATCAAAACTTCATGCATACATATTTAATTTTCGTCTTATGCATATAAAATCCAAATATTTCGTCTTTAAGTCTTAGCTAATCAAGAAACCACACAACTAAACTAGGCCGTGAGTCCTTTGGGAAGAACGATACTTGGTCATACCAAGTTTATTACTTGAACGATTCGGTCATACTTGCCGATTGAAAAACAAGTTTGTGACATCATATTTTGGTGTTCATAATTTTTTCCATCAGGTACCTGAAACAACAAACAATGGTTACCTGAAACCTTAAGATTTTCATCTTTACGACTAGTCATGGGTGCATCTCGAAATGCAGCTTTATAACTAGCTTCTTCCTCCTTTGCTTGCGTCTCATCTTTGAAGACATCTACCACCACTCTCTCCTCTCTGTCCTGGAGCACCACTATACCTTCATTTACATCAATGATAGCCCTGGCCGTTTTCATAAACGGTCTTCCAAGTATGATAGGTATCTTCTCTGTCTCCATCTTCATCACCACAAAGTCTGCCAAGAACTGAAGTTTGCCAACACAAACTATAATGTCCTCTACAATCCCACATGGCTCCTTTGAAGATCCATCGGCCATTACTATTTTAACCTTTGCAGGTTTCACTTTAACATTGCCGATTTGCTCCAGTAAAGAGTAAGGTATCAAGTTAACACTTGAACCTAAATCAAGGAGAGCTTTCTTTACCTTTTTCTTCCCTATGGTACAAGGGATAGAAAAACTACCTGGATCTAATGCTTTAGGAGGGAATGACTCTTTTTTAACAGTTATACACTCCTTTGCTTCATCATCTCTACGTCTTTTCTTTGTAGAGATATTCTCATCAGATTTTGTATAAACTGTGATTTTCTGTAGAATCTGCTCCCAAGGTGCATCATTATCCAACATCTTGAATAATTCTGTGAAATCCAATTGTTTCTCTTGATTTATTGGAAAAGGAAAAGTATTTTTGCTCTCTATTTCTCTTCTTTCTTCTGTTTCTCCTTCTTCTAACTAAATTATCTCTTCATTCACACTCTTTACCACCTTGCACTCTTCTCTGGGGTTAACCTCAGTACTAGCCCCAAAATTTCTATTTGGTCTTTCTTCCAATTGCTTGGTAATCTGACCCATTTGAATCTCCAAATTCTTTATAGCAGCTTCAGTGCTCTTTTGAGAAGATTCAGTTTTCTGTATGAATTGTTGAAGAGTTTCTTCCAACCTTGTTGATCTTTCATTAAGCATAGATAACTGTTGCCAAAAGGTTGGTTGCTGCTGCTGCTTATTATATTGACTAGCTTGCCCAGTTTGTCCTTGACCAATGCTTGGGTGTGGTTTCCACCCTTGATTGTAGTTCCCTTGACGGTATGGAAATTGATTGGCCATAAAATTAACGTCCTCTAAAGCTTCAACTGGAAAGGCACATTGACCATTGATATGGTCACCTCCACATAATTCGCACAACTGGGTTTGTACCTGTGTAGCAGTTTTCAACTCTTTGGGTAATTGTGCAAGAGTTTTAGTCAGAGTTTCCAACTATTGAGTTAGAATTTTATTTTGTGCTAGCAAGGCATCATGCGTCTGTAATTGTAGAACTCCTTTCTGTTGCGTAGGAGCTCCTCTCTCACTGTGCAGCTCATTATCACTAGTAGCCATATTGTCAATGATTTCTATAGCTTCCTCTGGAGTTTTCCATTTGATATTTCCTCCTGCTGAGGCGTCAAGCATCATCTTGGTTTGTGAACCAAGACCTCCAAGGAAAGTTAAGACTACTTCCTGTTCTTCAAAGCCATGCGTGGGTGTTTTTCTTAGCAAACTTTTGTATCTATCCCATGCATGCCCCAGTGATTCTTCCATGCCCTGCTTAAATGAAGATATCTCTTGCTTGCCTTTTGTTACCTTTGATTGTGGAAAGTACTTCTTTAAAAACTTTGTCACCACTGCTTCCCACTCTGTGAAACTTCCCTCTAGAAAAGAATTTAACCAAAGCTTAGCATTGCCTCCTAATGAGAAAGGAAACAAACTAAGTTTGATCACTTCATCTGGCACCCCATTGATTTTCACCGTGTTGCATATCTCATTAAATGTAGTAAGGTGCTCATATGGGCTTTCATGAGATAACCCATTAAATTGATTGCTCTTCACCAGTTGGATCAATGCTGGTTTGACCTCCATGTTAGCTGCATTGACTCTAGGTCTAGCTATACTGTTAAAGTGCTGAGGTCCAGCTGTATTGGTGTAATCAGCAAGAGTTCTTCTGATATTATTGTTCTCCATATTTTCTGTGCTATGGTTAGAACCTTGTGGTGATGGTTGCAACAGAGTTTCCGAAGGGGGGAAAAGTTCTCTAGATGTTCGGATTCTTCTCCTCCGTCTACTCTCGTCTAGACCTTCAAGAAGAGGTTCTGTTGTTTTCTTGCTCCTAGTTTGAATTGCCTCCTGCATACACAAGAACACAAAACCCTAGAATATTTTGTTAGCACAAAAAGATATAGGAGAAGATAAAAACAAAAAACAGAAAATAAAATAAAATAAAATAAAATACCGAAAAAATAAAAACAGAAAATAAAAACAGAAATTCAAAATTAAAGTCAAAAATAATCAATAATCACACAAATTAACCAGTTAAACCACGAGTCCCCGGCAACGGCGCCAAAAACTTGATGGAGAAATTTATGATCACCAAAATATGATGTCACAAACTTGTTTTTCAATCGGCAAGTATGACCAAATCATTCAAGTAATAAACTTGGTAAGACCAAGTATCGTTCTTCCCAAAGGACTCACGACCTAGTTTAGTTGTGTGTTTTCTTGATTAGCTAAGACTTAAAGACGAAATATTTGGATTTTATATGCAAAAGACGAAAATTAAATATGTATGCATGAAGTTTTGATCAATGGCAAAAAGCAAAGGATAAACACTTTAAATGAAATATATGTATGAATATGTTGTTGGGGGTCAATTTCATCTTATCCACTCTCATATATTTTAGGAATTCAACATTCAAATCATCATTGTTAATGCCACTCTCTAAAGTACCTTTCAAGAAGGCTTCTCCCTAATCACGAGTTCATACAATTCCTAATGATCAGTTCATAAGTGCAGGAGCTTAACGACAACCAATATAATATTGGGAGAAATTCCCCGGATCTAGACTTCCCCGTACGTGCCCGTAACGACAAAACCAATAATCATGCATCGAATGAGTTAAACAATGCAAGCATTAAGCAAAGAGGAAAAACCCTAACTAATGATGAAAGAAAGCATAGATCTTAAATAAAAGATGTAAAAACAGATTCCATATATGAGAGCTTCAAAAGATTACATTGATTCCCCAACAAACATACAGAGTTTAGTTCACCATATTCATGGTGAACCTAGATGAATAACAATGAAAGAAGGAAAGATAAAACCTTAAAAAGGTGAAGAGGAAGCCTGAGCATCCAAGATACTCCTTCAAAGGGGTGGAAGAGAGAGTGTTTGCTTCGTTCCAGCCAAAGATACCTAACCCTAGGAAACCGTAAAGCTTATATATTATTTGTAAATTACAGAAAATTAGGTCCAAGCCCATTAAAGTGCCGCTCAGCGGTAAAATACCGCTCAGCGGTAAGTGCGTGTCACGTTTCTTCCCCTCAGCGACCATTTTGCCCCTCAACGGTCCTCCCGTGAGCTCCTGAATGCCGCTCAGCGGTAAACTGCCGCTGAGCGGTGACTTCGGCTTCTCCTTTTGCACTTTTTGATGTCTTTTCTGATTCCATATCTCTTCTTCTTCACTTCTTTCACCAAATTCACCTTAAAACCTGCACAAAAACACTGAAATCAAGCATAAACCTGTCCAGCTCTCTTATTTCTGAAAATATGAAGAAAAGCATGATTTCAAGCTAGTTTCTAAGTATAAAGGTTGCTTTTAGTATCAATTTTAAGCATGAAAATAACAGTTTTTCAACTGTTATCACTATCCTCACTAGATAAAGTGTTTCACTCAAACACACAAGTGTATAGGAGATATTCACTCATTCACTCTACTTTTACAATGTCACATGAATCAACTTTGCCTTTCATTTAACCATAATCAAAAACACTTACAAGCACACATCACCACAAGGACTTTTCAATGGCTTATAATGTGGCTGGGCTAGCAAAAAAATTGGTTTTTCTAGATCACAAAACCCTTGAGTTAAGAGAATCATATAAACACAACCATTCTTACTTATTCCCAACTTTCCTTTGCATTGAGCTTTGCTTTTTCTTCTCTTTTCTTTCTCTTTTTCTTTTTCTTTTCACATACTTAGTTCTTAGCTCTTAGCTCAATGCTTTCAATTTCCCTTTCATAACTTCCCAGCAACCCCAAACTTGGAAATTTGTCAATACCACAAAATATTTGCTACTTAACTCAAGGTAAAGCTTTTCACAAGGGGTTTTCAAATTATGTTCAAGGCTACGGGTTCAAATGATAAAACACATAATGCTCTCTTTTGGTGGGCTAAATTCATGAATTTGGCTAATAAAAGGGTTACCAACAAATGGCCTTGATCATACGATGCAAACAAGCAATTGATTCAATCATAGAAAACCTGGGCAAAGTCATTCATGCTTTCAAAGTAATAGCATTCAATCACAAAAACTCTGGAGCTCAAAACCTCACATATAAGCTCATTCACATTCCACATATACACATCCTGCTTAGTATCATAATCACAATCACAACATCATGCTTTTGTTCACAAAGCTTGTGAATCACTTGTATAAGCATCTAATGTGCACATCTCAACATCAATCAATATCAAAGCATCATCAAGCATTACTTATCAAACAACAATCATAAGCAAACCATCATAACAGACAAAATTTCCAATTGAGTACATCAAACCCTATTCTAAAAACAAAAGTGATTGATAAAACAAATCCTACTCTAATGCTTTGAAAAACTCAGCCCCATCAATGATGCTCTCTCCCAACCCCAAACTTAGATGGAAAACTAGTGAGAAAGTGAGTGGAAGGGAGATTTTCTAAAGTGGAATGAAAGGAAAAATGTAGAGAACCTTTGGAAAAGTGTTTAGGAGTGTGTGTGCAGAGAAGAATCTGAAAATATAGGCCAAAGCGTGACTTAGGGTATAAAAATACCCTAATGGGCTCGGGTTCCGCTAAGGGGCAACCTAAACCCATTTTACGATACCACCGCTCAGCGGCACTTTCGTGTTATGCTTTTCTTCTTTCTAGCTTACCCTAGGTGCCTTCTACTCATGCCCCTCACTTGCTCCCTGCAATTAAGTTCTCAGAACACTCAAACATTCAATCCCTATCATGCTACTAAAGCAGAATCAAAACAAACAATACAGATAAAATCAATCATCACCAAACCAAAAATTAAAAGTTCTTAAATCACTAGGTTGCCTCCCAGCAAGCGCTCTTTTAACGTCACTAGCTTGACCCAATAAAGCTCATGTTCCATCTTCTTTTTCTTCTTCTTTCTACCGAACTTCTTCAGAAATTTGATCAAACCAGGAACCTGTTGCAATCTCTCAATCATAGGAACTTTAATCTCCAATTTCTTGAAGATTTCCATGAAGCGCTCAAATTCCTTCTTCCTATGATACTTCTTTGGATGAGGAGGAGGTTTTTCATATGATTCTCTCTCTCTTCCTCTCGTCCTCTTTTTCTTTTCTCTCACTTTCTTTTTTTCTTTTCTTTTTCTACTCACTTTCTCAATTTTCACACAAATTTTCTCTTCTTCTTTCTCTTCTCTCTCTTTTCTCTCTTCTTTTTCCAACTCAACGTTTTCAACATTTACACTCACTAGCACTTCACACTCTTCTCTGGGGTTAACCTCAGTATTAGCTCCACAATTCTTGTCAAGCCTTTCTTCCAACTGCTTAGTGATCTGACCCACTTGAATCTCTAAATTCTTAATAGCAGCTTTAGTGCTCTTTTGAGTAGATTCAGTTTTCTGTATGAACTGCTGAAGAATTTCTTCCATCCTTATTGATCTTTCATTAAGTATAGAAATTTGTTGCCATAAGGTTGGTTGTTGCTGTTGCTTGTTAAATTGCCCAACTTGTCCAGCTTGCCCACTTTGTCCTTGACCAATGCTTGGGTGTGGTTTCCACCCTTGATTAAGATTACCCTGACGGTATGGAAATTGATTGGCCATGAAGTTAACATCCTCGAAAGCTTCTGCTGGAAAGGCGCATTGACCATTGATATGGTCACCCCCACATAATTCACACAACTGTGGTTGAACCTGTGCAACAGTCTTTAACTCTTTTGGCAGTTGTGCAAGTGTTTTTGTGAGATTCTCCAATTGTTGAGTTAGTATCTTGTTCTGAGCTAGCAAGGTGATGACAAATTTATGAACACCGAAAACCGGCGCCACAAACTTGTTTAACAATCGGCAAGTGTGACCGAATCGTATCAAGTAATAAAACTAGGTAAGACCAAGTATCGTTTTCCCAAAGCACTCACGGCCTAGTTAGTTATATGATTTGTTGATTATTTAAGACTTGTAAACAATTGATTGTAGGTTTAAATGCAAAAGACAGTAATGAAACTAGTATGCATGAATTTGATCAATGGAAAAGAGGAATACAAAAACTTTAATGAATTTAGATGGATGAGTATGTTGTTGGGGTTATCAATTTCATCTTATCCACTCTCATATACTTTTAGGAATTCATCATTCTTTTCATCAATGCTAATTCCACTCTCTAAATCACCTTGCAAGAAGGCCTATCCTTAATTACGAGTTCATACAATTCCTAGCATTCCTAGTAATTAATTCTGAAGTGCAGAAGCTTAAAGGCAACCAATATGCTATTGGGAGAAATTCCCCGGATCTATATTTCCCCGTACGTTCCCATATCGACAAAATCAATAATCATGGCATTATATGAGTTAAACAAACAAGCTTTAAGAAAAGAGGAAAAACCCTAGCTAATGATGAAAGAAAGCATAAGTCTTAAAATAAGATGTTAAAACAAATTCCATATATGAGAGTTTCACAAGACTACATTGATTCCCCAACAACAATACAAGGTTTAGTTCACCATATTCATGGTGAAACTAGATGAACAATAATGAAAGAATGAAAGATAAAACCCTAGAAAGATGAGGAGGTAGCCTGAGCATCCAAGATCTTCCTTCCAGGGGTGGAAAAGTGAGTGTTTGCTTCGTCTCCGCCAAAGATACAAACCCTAGGAACACCTAAAGCTTATATAATATTCGTAAAATTACAGAAAATTAGGCCCAAGCCCAAAATAGTGCTGCTGAGCGGTAAGTGCGTGAGTTGATTCTTCCCCCTCAGCGGCATTTTCACCCCTCAACGGATGCAACGTGAGTTCTTGAGTGCCGCTCAGCGGTAAACTGCCGCTGAGCGGTAAGTGCGACTTCTCCTTTTGCACTTTTTTATGTCTTTTCTGATTCCCTCTCTATCCTTCTTCACTTCTTTCACCAAATTCACCTTAAAACCTGCATAAAACACTGAAATCAAGCATAAACTTGTCCAGCTCTCTTATTTCACAAAACATGAACAAAAGTATCATTCCAAGCTAGTTTCTAAGTGTTTAAAGGTTGCTTTTAGTATCAATTTTAAGCATGAAAATAACAGTTTTTCAACTGTTATCACAACCCCAAACGTAGAACTTTGCTTGTCCTCAAGCAAACAAGATGTAACTCAATCTTCTACCAATCCATACAATGGTTCACTCATTCAAAAATTCTTTTTTCAAGATAAGTACAAACTTCAATTAAGCTCATGACAAAGACTTCAATCAAGACATACATATGCTTTAGTGTTCACAAAGTCACTTAATATCCAACAAATGCTATTTTTCATGAATGATCAATAAACTAAGCATGGATGTTCATGTGCTCATGGAATATTTCCTCACTAAGTAAAGTGTTTCACTCAAACACAAGTGTATAAGAGGTAATCACTCATTCACTCTACTATCACAATGTCACATGAATTGACTTTGCCTTTCGTTTAACCACAATCAAATAAATTCACAAGCATGCATCATCACAAGGACTTTTCTATGGCTTATAATGTGGCTGGGCTAACAAGAAAATTGGTTTTTCTAGATCACAAAACCCTTGAGTTAAGAGAATCATATAAACACAGTCATTCTTACTTTTCCCAACTTTCCTTTGCATTGAGCTTTGCTTTTTCTTTTCTTTTCTTTCTCTTTTTCTATTTCTTTTCACATACTTACTTCTTAATTCTTAGCTCAATGCTTTCAATTTCCCTTTCTATTTTCCAACAA
>CM050912.1:32882136-33094155 GCA_027742785.1 Vigna reflexopilosa | reverse complement strand
GACAAATTTATGAACACCGAAAAACGGCGCCACAAACTTGTTTAACAATCGGCAAGTGTGACCGAATCGTATCAAGTAATAAAACTAGGTAAGACCAAGTATCGTTTTCCCAAAGAACTCACGGCCTAGTTAACTATATGATTTGTTGATTATTTAAGACTTGTTAACAATTGATTGTAGGGTTTAAATGCAAGAGACAATAATTAAACATGTATGCATGAATGTTGATCAATGGAAAAGAGGAAAACAAACACTTTAATGAATTAGATGGATGAGTATGTTGTTGGGGTTATCAATTTCATCTTATCCACTCTCATATATTTTCAAGAATTCATCATTCTTTTCATCAATGCTAATGCCACTCTCTAAATCACCTTGCAAGAAGGCCTATCCTTAATTACGAGTTCATACAATTCCTAGCATTCCTAGTAATTAATTCTGAAGTGCAGGAGCTTAAAGGCAACCAATATGTTATTGGGAGAAATTCCCCAGATCTAGATTTCCCCGTACGTTCCCGTATCGACAAAATCAATAATCATGGCAATGAATGAGTTAAACAAAGCAAGCAATAAGCAAAGAGGAAAAACCCTAACTAAAGATGAAAGAAAGCATGTATCTTAATATAAGATGTTAAAACAAATTCCATATATGAGAGTTTCACAAGACTACATTGATTCCCCAACAATAATACAAGGTTTAGTTCACCATATTCATGGTGAAACTAGATGAACAATAATGAAAGAGTGAAAGAGATAGAAAAACCCTAGAAAGAGAAGAGGAGAGCTGTCACCATCTCCCAATCTACCCCCAAGGGGTGAAAAGTGTGTTTCTGCTTCCTCCCAGCCAAAGATACAAACCCTAAGACATCTAGGTCTTTAAATAGGACATAAAAATAATAGAAAAGGGGTCCAGGCCCAAACAGATCATAAAATCGCAGAAAAATGGCCCAAAACTCGTCTGGTTGACTTTTTCCGTATTCTTGTTGACTGGTTGACTTTTCTGGTTGACTGGTTGACTGATTGACTTTTCTGGTTTCTGGTTGACTTTTCAGCACTCCAATCAATCAGTACTTCAATTCTTCTTTCAAATCATTCAATTAGCCTACAAAATCAAGGGAATCTTGCACAAAACCATTAAATTCACTTTCAACTCTCTTATTCACAAAACTAAAGCAAAAATATGTGTTCAAGCTAGTTTCTAAGTCTTAAAGGTTGCTTTTAGTATGAATTTTAAGCATAAAAATAACGGTTTTTCAACCGTTATCATGGTCGAAGTGGACGAAGTGGCGAAGTCGACGTAGTGGAAGAAGGAGAAGAAGAAGAAGAAGAAATGGAAGAAGTGGACGAAGTAGAAAAAGTGGACGAAGTGGACGAAGTTGACGAAGTGGATGAAGTGGAAGAAGTGGACGAAGAGGACGATGTGGAAGAAGGCAAAGAAGTGGACGAAGTTTACGAAGTGGACGAAGTGCATGAAGTGGACGAAGAGGTCGAAGTACACAAAGTGGACAAAGTGGACGAAGTGGACGAAGTGGACGAAGTGGAAGGAGTTGAAGAAGTGGAAGGAGTTGAAGAAGAGGAAGAAGTGGCAAAAGTGGAAGAAGTAGAAGAAATGGAGGAAGTGGAAAAAATGGACGAAATGGATGAAGTAGACAAAGTGCACGAAGTCGATGAAGTGGAAGATGGAGTAGAAGAAGAAGAAGTGGAAGAAGTGGACGAAGATGACGATGTGGAAGAAGAAAAAGAAGTGGACGAAATGGACGAAGTGGAGGAAGTGGTCGAAGTGGACGAATGGGACAAAGTGGACGAAGTCATGGAAGAAGGAGAAGAAGAAGAAGAACAAGAAGAAGAAGAAGAAGTGGACAAAGTGGAAAAAGTGGACGAAGTGGACGAAGTTGACGAAGTAGACGAAGTTGGCAAAGTGGACGAAGTGGAGAACGTGGACGAAGTGGACTAACTGGACGAATTTTACAAAGTGCACAAAGTGGACGAAGTGGACGAAATGTTCCAAGTGGACGAAATGCTCGAAGTGGACGAAATGGACGAAGTGGACGATGTGGACGAAGTGGAAGAAGTGGACGAAGTGGACGGAGTGGACGAAGTGATGGAAGTGAACGAAATTGACGGAGTTTACGAAGTGGACGAAGTTGACGAAGTGGATGAAGTGGACGAAGCTGACGAAGTGGACGATGTCGACAAAGTTGACGAAGTGGTAGAATGAGAAGAAGAAGAAGAAGAAGAAGAGGAAGAAGAATAAGTGGAAGAAGTGGACGAAGTGGAAAGAGTGGACGAGGTTGACGAAGTGGACGAAGTTGACGAATATGACGAAGTTGACGAAGTGAACGAAGTGGAAGAAGTGGACGAAGAGGACAATATGGTAGAAGAAAAAGAAGAAGAAGAAGTGGACGAAGTGGTTGAAGTGGACAAAGTGGACGAAGTGGACGAAGTGGACGAAGTAGATGAAGTGGATAAAATGTATGAAGTGGACGAAGTCGACGAAGTGCATGAAGTGGACGAACTGGAAGAAGTGGACGAAGTGGTCGAAGTGGACGAAGTTGACGAAGTGGACGAAGTGGACGAATTGGACGAATTGGACGAATTGGACGAAAGGGACGAAGTTGTTGAACTGAACGAAGTTGACGAAGTTGACGAAGTATGCGAAGTGGACTAAGTGGACAGAGTGGACGGAGTGGACGGATTGGACGGAATGGACGCAGTTGACGGAGTGGACGCAGTGGACGAAGTGGACGAAGTCGACGAAGTAGACGAAGAGGACGAAGTGGACGAAGTGGAAGAGGGAGAAGAAGAAAAAAGAAGAAGAAGAAGAAGAAGAAGAAGAAGAATAGGTGGAAGAAGTGGACGAAGTGGAAAAAGTGGAAAAAGTGACGAAGTGGACGAAGTTGAAGAAGTGGAAGAAGTGGAGGAAAAGGAAGAAGTCCACGAAGTGGAAGAAGGAGAAGAAGAAGAAGAAGAAGAAGAAGGAGAAGAAGAAGAATAATAATAAGTGGAAAAAGTGGATGAGGTTGACGAAGTGGACGAAGTTGACGAATTGGACGAAGTTGACGAAGTTGACGAAGTGGACGAAGTGGACGAAGTGGATGAAGTGGACGAAGAGGATGATGTGGTAGAAGAAGAAGAAGAAGAAGAAGTGGACGAAGTGGACGAAGCGGACGAAGAGGACAAAGTGGACGAAGTTGACGAAGTCGACGACGTGGAAGAAAGAGGAGGAGAAGAAGAAGAAGAAGAAGAAGAAAAAGAAGAAGTGGAAGAAGTGGATGAAGTGGACGAAGTGGAAAAAGTGGACGAGGTTGACGAAGTGGACGAAGTTGACGAATTGGACGAAGTTGACGAAGTTGACGAAGTGGACGAAGTGGAAGAAGTGGACGAAGTGGATGTAGAGGATGATATGATAGAAGAAAAAGAAGAAGAAGAAGTGGAGGAAGTGGAGGAAGTGGACAAAGTCGTCGAAGTGGACGAAATGGGCGGAGTGGACGAAATTGACGAAGTGGACGAAGTTGACGAAGTGGAGGAAGTGGAGGAAGTCGACTGATGAACAAATCTTCAATCCTCGAAAACGGAGTCAAAAACTTGTTAACCCTCGACAAGTGTATCCGAATCGTATGAAGTAATAAACTCGGTAAGACCAAGTATCGTTCTCCCAAAGGACTCACAGCCTAAACAGTTGTGTGATTTTGTTGATTAATTAAGACTTGTGAACAAATTGTTGTAAGTTTCAAATGCGAAAGACTGAAAAGTAAATATGTATGCATGTGATGATCAATGGGCAAGAAGAAACAAAACACGTGAATTGAAATATATGGATGAATATGTTGTTGGGGTTTATCAATTTCATCATATCCACTCTCTTGTATTTAGGAATTCATTATTCTTTTCATTAATGTTAATGCCACTTTCTAAATTACTTTAAACCAGATGTCTCGGCGAAGAAAGCCTAATCATAATCAGTAGTTTACAATGTCTTGTCTCCCTAGCAATTAATCATGCATTATAGTGAACAGAAGCTTACAAGCAACCAACCATCATACTCCTATGTCTAGGTTTGTAATATACTATTGGAAGCATTCCCCAGATCGTGATTTGTAAGATATCTCTAAATAACAATCCTAGGGAGAGAAGAGGAGAGCTGTCACATCCCCAAATCGTCCAACCCTAGGAGAACGAAATCTCCTGATACTTACAAATCATAAGATTTATGGCATACATGAATAAAATATCACAAGCATTTGAGCAAAGAAGAATATCTCTAACAATTAATGAAAGAAAGCATGTATCATAAAAATGATCTTGAAGAACAAATTCCATACAAGAGAGTTTCTAAGGATTTACATTGATTCCCAAACAACAAAATAAGTTTAGTTCACCATATTCATGGTGAAACTAGATGAAATACAATGTAAAAGTGAAGGATAGAACCCTAGAAAGTTGAGAAAGGAGCCTTAGCATCCAAAATCCTCCTCCAAGGGGTGAAAGAGTGCGTTTTTGCTTCGTCCCAGCCCAAGATACAAACCCTAGAACATCCTAAAGCTTATATAATATTCTAAAAATTACAGAAAGGTAGGCCCAAGCCCAGAAAAGTGTCGCTCAGTGATAACAATTGACACAAAAAGCAACCTTTACACTTAGAAACTAGCTTGAAATCATGTTTTTATCCATATTTTCAGAAATAAGAGAGCTGGACAGGTTTATGCTTGATTTCAATGTTTTTGTGCAGGTTTTAAGGTGAATTTAGTGAAAGAAGTGAAGAAGGAGAGAGATGGAATCAGAAAAGTCAACCAGAAATCAGAAAAGTCAACCAGTCAACCAGAAAAGTCAACCAGTCAACCAGAAAGTCAACCAGTCAACCAGAATACGAAAATGTCAACCAGACGAGTTTTGGGCCAGTTTTATGCGATTTTATGATCTGTTTGGGCATGGACCCATTTTCTATTATTTTTATGTCCTATTTAAAGACCTAGATGTCTGAGGGTTCGTATCTTTGGCAGAAACAAAACAAACACTCTCTCTTCCACCCCTTTGAAGGAGGATCTTGGATGCTCAAGCTACCTCTTCACCTTTCTAGGGTTTTATCTTTCATTCTTTCATTATTGTTCATCTAGGTTCACCATGAATATGGTGAACTAAACCTTGTATGTTTGTTGGGGAATCAATGTAATCTTTTGAAGCTCTCATATATGGAATTTGTGCTTGCATCTTAATCTAAGATTTATGCTTTCCTTCATCATTAGTTAGGGTTTTTCCTCTTTGCCTAATGCTTGCTTTGTTTAACTCATTCAATGCATGATTATTGATTTTGTCGATACGGGAACGTACGGGGAAGTCTAGATCCGGGGAATTACTCCCAATATTATATTGGTTGTCGTTAAGCTCCTGTGCTAAGAGAACTAATTATTAGGAATGCTAGGAATCGTATGAACTCGTAATTAGGGATAGGCCTTCTTGACAAGGTAATTTAGAGAGTGGCATTAACAATGATAATTTGAATGTTGAATTCCTAAAATATATGAGAGTGGATAAGATGAAATTGACCCCCAAAAACATATTCATATATATATTTCATTGAAAGTGCTTGTCTTTTGCTTTTGCCATTGATCAAAATCTCATGCATACATGTTTATTTTCTGTTTTGCATATTAAACTCCAATTATTTCGTCCTTAAGTCTTAGTGATGAGAGGGTCGCACCTCCCACAAAAGTTGTGCATAGAATAATGCAGTACAGTAGTAGGAAGTGACTCCTAGGTCGTCTCTCAAGGACCAAATTGGGTTCAGTCTCAGATCAACACATAGTGGGGGGGTTTTGTGATTTTTTTTTTTTGGTTGCGGTAAAATTAAATTGACTAGAAATTAAATAACGCACGACCGAATATAATTGAAAGCATTTAAGTGCATGAAAACTTTTAAAGAAAACAATACAATAGATAAATATTCAAACACAATTCACCACCAAAAAGAAGAAAATCATTTCAACATATAATATAAAATATTTTAAGGCAAAAAAATAAAAGAAAATAAACTTCTCTACCATTAGCCACTCATTTTTGCAAAAGGAATTTAAAGCAATTAAAATTGATGCTATCACCGTACCTTGCTACTCCTAAGTTATCCATTCATGCTAAAAAAAATAAAGGAAATGCATCCAATACCCGTGGGCCACTCTTCCAGCCATCACCGTGCACACCACCAATTTTTACTACTTTTTTTTTTCATTCTCACACAATTGAAAAAAAAACAATTCTCTTTTCTTCTAGAAACCGTGCCTTCACTACTGTGATGCTTCATCCCTTTTATGCTTCCAGCCGTACCCTCTCTTTCCTTCTCCGTTCCAGCAAAGAAACAATCAAAGCTTTAATAAAATGTGAGCTTGTGCACCCTCCCAATCCGTGACAGCACACCACTTTCCAATTCCAAATTCCATGGATGTGACCCTTCAACATTCAGCACTTCCCTTCTCCACGTGCTCCGCTTCTCTTCCAGCTCCTACCTACCACTTCTACATTCTAATCTCTTTCATTCTCCAACAATTGCTGCCAAATGTCCCATCATCCTATACTTTATCCTAATCCACTCTTTTTATTCTCTGAATAAAAAATAAAGACACCATCCACCTTCACAGCAGCCGCATACCACTCTCTCCCCCTTGCGTGCTTCCTGTGACCGAGAGCTTCAGACCGAGACACGGTAGCTGCTCCAACACGTCCCAGCTCACTCTCCTCAACGCTGCTTCTCTTCTAAAGTTTCCAGCTTTGCTTCCAAGGTGGCTACCGCATACTGCTGCTGCTCGTGACACCTTCCAACTCCACCTCACCAACACCTTACTGCTACCATTCTCTCACACCGTGACAATGTTGAACATAAACCTTGCATTCTTCATAACGAAAATCAAATAAACATTCTCATGAATCCAGGGCTTGAAAAAAGGAAATGGAAAAAAAATTCAAAATGTGCTTTTCATTCATGCTCCAAAACGTTCAAAACCGAGAGAAAAGGAACTAGTAAGCAGTGGCCAAAAAAATGCAAGTGGCGGCCGGGCACAAGGGCCGTGTGTCCCTCTTTAATAAGGGTAGGGTCCACACACAAAATTGAAAACCCTAACCTAAAAGGCATATGTCCTACAAAAAATATTTTTACAAAATTACTCCTAAAAGGGTCCAAAACACCTAATTCTAATTAAGGGCTTCTAGAAAACGAAATTACAACTTTAATTAGAATCTAAATGACTAAATGTTGAGCCTTTGAGTGTGTCACTCAATATCCCAATGCTCCAGATGATGTTTCCACAACTGCCCTGCAACCAGAAATGCACTTAATCAGCTCAGAAAACCCAAATTAGCACAATTACGAATTTCCGACCAAATTAAGCAGAATTCGGAAAACGGGGAAAATGACAGACAATTAAACACAATTCCCTGGTTTATTTAAGTGCAATAAACTAAATATAATTCCAGAAATAACGACTCATCAAAATAGACCACACTTAGTCTTTTGCACTCTTGGGCAAAACCAAAACGAAAACCAGGGAACTACTCAAACATCAGGGAGGAGACACAGACTTGACAGACAGACAACAAAGACTCCAAAACAGGAACAGAAACAGAATTACACAGTTCTCACGGAATCTGGACCAAGAAAGGAAGTGGACAATATCCAACACAGAATCAATCAGAGAAAGCAGATACTCATGAAATCATCCAAGCGATTCAAGACATGGCAAAATGATCAATCAACTCAAGAGGTGAATCAAAAGCAACAAAAACTCACAGATGCACTATCAGTGTTTCTCTCAAGTGTATAAGGTAAAGAATTTCAACTCAATGCACTCAAGAAAGCGAACAACAACAGACTTGGCAAACCTCTAATATCAACACTCAAAACATATGCATGTTCAAATCAAAAGGTCTTTTATGGGTGAAATGGGGCCAAGGACAAGGGAGGATAAATATGGATGAGAAGCTACAAACCAAAAGAAATAGAGGAGCAATGGGGAACAAGTGTAAACACAGTCAACTCACACCCAAATCCTCTAATTCAATCCTCTTCTTGACTCCATTATTAACAAAATATTTTTTTTTTCTTTTTTTTTCATTTTTTTTTCTATATTTTTTTCATCCTGTCTCTTTTCTTTTCTCCACAACTATAAGAGACAAGATACACAACATATTTACAAAAACAAAACAAGAAGAGGAACCAACTAGCCAATTTATCAGAATCCCCAGGGAGACCACACTTGTTCCCAAGACACTTCCAAAGCTCCAAAATTCCCTAAGGTAAAGGTAATCATGGTTTTTCACTTAGGGCTAGTGTATGAGCATTCAAAACAAAGAAATGGGGGAAAGTATAGGCTCAAAAATGGTTTTCAAAGGATTAAAACAAGGTAAGCTTATTTGGCTAGAGAGGCTCAAGAACAAAATTGCCTTTATCACTTCCAAACATGCATATCAATCAAGAACTATCAACAAGAGTCAAGCCAAGGCATATGTGCAAGCAATCAAGACACATATCACACACAAGAAAGAACATAAAGTGGCTCAAATTCTCACACAGGGCATTTGTGTCACAATCAATTCAACTCTCAACAATCATAATCATCTTCCAAGCAGAGAAAAGCAAGGATTTCCAACCAATAAGTATCAGTGAAGTGAAGGTCAAGTCTACAACCTAAACAAAGTCCAGAAATCAAGAGAAACATGTAAAACTGTACACAAAACAAAACAAAAACTACCTAGAAAAGAAAAAATTTAACACGAAAAACAAAAACTAACAAAGAAAAATCAGAATCTACCCCAATAGACCACACTTAAACTACACAGTGTCCTCAATGTGTCATAAGCATAAAATCAGAAATCACAACAGTCAACATATCATGGACAATTGCAATAAAAGTAGGGAAAGGGGGAGAAGAGAGAAAGAAAACTGCCCTGGTCATGGTGGCAATTGCCAATTTTGGACTATCAGGGATATGTCTTCCACCACAGGATTCAGCAAACAAGTTTTGAGGAGGAACAACTTCATCAGTACTGCCATATCATCCACAACGAGATGTTTCTTCTTTCTTTTCCCAGCAAACTGTTCCATCAGTAGCTTTCCTTCCACTGGCAGTTGTTCAGTGTGTGACACCGGAATGGATATCTTTGGCTCAGTCGAAGAAGTAGCAGTACACTCGCCTTCATTAATCATGATTTCCTTAATGTCAGCACCTGTATTCTCATTTAATTCTGCAGCATGGTCATCAAACTCACAATTAGTAGCATCTGTTATACGCTTAGAATCTGTCTGTAACACATAATCAATTTCAATACAGATCGGGCAAGAACCAGATTCACAATCACATTCAAAGTTCTCAGAGAACTGTGTCAGATCAAAGTTCAGTCCTAACTCTATAGAGTTATCAGATTGCACAGTTTCCACCTCAAAATCAATATTGATATATGCATCATCAACAGAATCAAAGGTCAGTTCAAGGCTATTATCATTCAAAATTTCATC
The DNA here is from genome assembly GCA_027742785.1 of Vigna reflexopilosa. Classification (NCBI taxonomy): domain Eukaryota; kingdom Viridiplantae; phylum Streptophyta; class Magnoliopsida; order Fabales; family Fabaceae; genus Vigna; species Vigna reflexopilosa. The sequence goes on along the minus strand of CM050912.1, from coordinate 33,084,657 downwards.
ACGGCAATCATGTCCATTCAAAACAACCCTTAGACCAATGGGTTCAATGGCTGATACTAAATCAAAAATTTTAGAATGGTCAATCAAATCTGTATCAGTATCAGTCATGAATCCTATAGAATCAGTGTGCATCAAATCACAGGCATTTGAATGCATTAGCAAATCAGGTAAAGTGTCCGGAATCTCAAGTTCAGAATAAACCTGTTTTTGCTCATTGAAAATTTTCTTACCAATCTCCAAGTCATCAGCTGCATCCTCAAGGCTATCATTTAAATCAAGGTCAGTGCAAGGATAGTGAACATCAGGTATGTCAATGTGCTCTACAGGGAATAATGAATCCACAACATGAGTGTGCATATGTGTATCAATATCAGAATCCAGAACAGGCTTAAATGGTTCAAGTTTTACCAATTCAAAAACATTAAAATTTACTTGAACCTCAGATACATGAGTAGGGATTTCAAGTTTACAGTAAACCTGCTCAGGTTTTTCATTTACTACCTCACTTGGATTTTGACCCGTCAGTTTGCAGAGCAACTTCTTTGCCTCTGTTGGAGTTCTGTCCATCAAAGATCCACCAGCAGCTACATCCACTAATATCCTTTCATTGTCCAAGAGCCCTTCATAAAAGTAAATCAAGAGCAAATGCTCTGAAATTTGGTGGTTTGGACAGGCTGTGCAGAGCCTGTTAAACCTCTCCCAATAATCTGCCAGGCTTTCTTCTTGAAATTGCTCAATGGTAGTGATCTCCCTCCTAATACTGATTACCTTTGCTGCTGGAAAGAACTTGTTGAGGAATCTCTGTTGTGTTTCTTGCCAACTATCAAAAGGATACTGGTATAGGAACCAGTTGATAACAGTTGAAAAACTGTTATTTTTATGATTAAAATTGACACTAAAAGCAACCTTTACACTTAGAAACTAGCTTGAAATCATGCTTTTCTTAATATTTTTAGAAATAAGAGAGCTGGACAGGTTTATGCTTGATTTCAGTGTTTTTGTGCAGGTTTTAAGGTGAATTTGGTAAAAGAAGTGAAGAAGGAGAGAGATGAAATCAGAAAAGACATCAAAAAGTGCAAAAGGAGAAGCCGAAGTCACCGCTCAGCGGCAGTTTATCGCTGAGCGGCACTCAGGCACTCACGGGAGATCCGTTGAGGGGCAAAATGGCCGCTGAGGGGAGAAAACAAGACACGCACTTACCGCTGAACGGTAATTTACCGCTGAGCGGCACTTTAATGGGCTTGGACCTAAGTTTTTGTAATTTACGAATGGTATTTAAGCTTTAGGGTTTCCTAGGGTTAGGTATCTTTGGCAGAAACGAAGCAAACACTCTCTCTTCCACCCCTATGGGTAGATTGGGAGATGGTGACAGCTCTCCTCTTCTCTTTCACGGGTTTTTCTATCTCTTTCATTCTTTCATTATTGTTCATCTAGGTTCACCATGAATATGGTGAACTAAACCCTGTATGTTTGTTGGGGAATCAATGTAATCTTGTGAAGCTCTCATATATGGAATCTGTTTTTACATCTTTTAATTAAGACTTATGCTTTCTTTCATCATTAGTTAGGGTTTTTCCTCTTTGCTTAATGCTTGCATTGTTTAACTCATTCGATGCATGATTATTGGTTTTGTCGATACGGGCACGTACGGGGAAGTCTAGATCCGGGGAATTTCTCCCAATATGATATTGGTTGTCGTTAAGCTCCTGCACTTATGAACTGATCATTAGGAATGCTAGGAATTGTATGAACTCGTGATTAGGGAGAAGCCTTCTAGAAAGGTACTTTAGAGAGTGGCATTAACAATGATGATTTGAATGTTGAATTCCTAAAATATATGAGAGTGGATAAGATGAAATTGACCCCCAACAACATATTCATACATAAATTCCATTGAAAGTGTTTATCTTTTGCTTTTTGCCATTGATCAAAACTTCATGCATACATGTTTATTTTCTGTCTTGCATATTAAACTCCAAATATTTCTTCTTTAAGTCTTAGCTAATCAAGAAACCACATAACTAAACTAGGCCGTGAGTCCTTTGGGAAGAACGATACTTGGTCTTACCAAGTTTATTACTTGAACGATTCGGTCATACTTGCCGATTGAAAAACAAGTTTGTGACATCATATTTTGGTGTTCATAAATTTGTCCATCAAGTTTTTGGCGCCGCTGCCGGGGACTCGTGGTTTAACTGGTTAATTTGTGTGATTATTGATTATCTTTGACTTTAATTTTGAATTTCTGTTTTTATTTTCTGTTTTTATTTTTTTCGTTATTATTTTATTTTAATTTATTTTATTTTATTTTCTGTTTTTATTTTATTTTATTTTATTTTATTTTTTTTATTTTTCTGTTTTTATTTTTCTGTTTTTATTTCCTATCTTCTTATCTTTTCAATTATATCCTTTGATTTCTTTTTTCTCTATCTTTTTGTGCTAACAATTGTTTTTAGGGTTTTGTGCCTAATGTCTGTAGAATGCAATTTGGTCAAGAATTTAACTATATGGGCACTCAATTCTACCAAAATAATCTCAACCACTGGTGGGAACATGACTCAAGCATGGATCAAAGCCAATTTTGGCAAGCTGCCGGACAATTTGAGAACCAACCACAACAACAATGGCAGCAACAAAGCTTTAAAATCAACAAAGGGAAGCAAGAGATCTCTTCATTTAGACAAGGCATGGAAGAATCACTGGGGCATGCATGGGACAGGTATAAAAGCCTATTACGAAAGACTCCCAAGCATGGATTTAACGAAGGAGAAGTAGTCCTAATCTTCCTTGGAGGTCTTGGTTCACAAACCAAGATGATGCTTGACGCCTCAGTTGGAGGCAATATCAAATGGAAGACTCCAGAGGAAGCCACAGAAATAATTGAAAACATGACTACTAATAAGTGGAACAGTGAAAGAGGAGCTCCTATTCAACAAAAAGGAGTTCTACAGTTGCAATCCAATGATGCCTTGATAGCTCAGAACAAGTTAATAACTCAACAATTGGAGAATCTCTCAAAAATACTGGAACAATTTCCACAAGAGTTAAAGACTGTTGCACAGGTAGAATCCCAGTTATGCGAATTGTGTGGAGGTGACCATATCAATGGTCAATGTGCCTTTCCAGTTGAAGCCGTAGAGGATGTAAACTACATGACCAATCAGTGCCGTCAAAGGAGCTACAATCAAGGGTGGAAACCACACCCAAGTATTGGTCAGGAACAAAGTGGGCATGCTGGACAAACTGGGCAATTTAACAAGCAACAGCAACAAACCTTTTTATCAGGAAGTTTTGATGACACCCTTCAACAATTTTTGAAAAATTCTGACGCTACTCAGAAAAGCATTGAAGAATCATGTAAAAGGATGGAGATGCAGCTTCATTCCATTAGTCAGAGATTGAATGATGAGGTTAATACTGAAGTTAACCCTAAGGAGGAAGGGCAAGCCATTATCACTGAAAGTGACAAGATTCTTGATGAGAAAAAAATAGGAGGCGATGAGGAAAAGATAGAGAGAAAAGAGAAAGAAGAGTTGAGTGAGAAAGATAAAGATGAAGAAAAAGAAAAAGAAGTGGTTGAGAGAGAAGAGAGAAAGAAAATTTGTGTGAAAATAAAGAAGTTGAAAAGAAAAAGAAAACGGAAGAAAAAAATAAGAGAAAAGAAAAAGAGAAAATTTAGGGAAAGAAAAAGGAAGAAAAAGAAGATGAGAGGAAAGAAGAAGAAATCATATGAAAAATCACATCCTCATCTAAAGAAGAATCATAGGAAGGAAAAGAAATTCAAGTGCTTTATGGAAGTCTTCAAGAAATTGGAGATTAAAGTTCCTATGATTGAGACATTGCAATAGGTTCCTGGTTTGATCAAATTTTTGAAGAAGTTCAGTAGAAAGAAGAAAAAGAAGAAGGAACTTGAGCTTGGGTCAAGCTAATGACGTTAAAAGAGCGCTTGCTGGGAGGCAACCTAGTGATTTAAGAACTTTTGATTTTATTTTGGTTTTGTAATTTTTAATTTGTGAACATTATTTTTGTAATTATTTTGTTGGAGATAGTATCTACTGAAGGATACTATGGCTGTAACACCTACTGATGGGTGTTGGTAAGAAAATTTTGCACCTACTGATGGGTGTTGGTGGATTTTGGGTCAGGCTCGTGACGTTAAACAAGCGCTACTTGGGAGGCAACCCAGTTGATTGAATATTTTTGTTGATTTGTTTTAGTTAGGGTTTGCATAAGCATTTTGAACATTGAATTGCAGGGAGCCAGTGAGGGGCACATATGGGAGGCACGTAGGTTAAGAAAAGAAGGAGAAGAGCACATCACGAAAGTGCCGCTGAGCGGTAATTTACCGCTGAGCGGTACTCTCGCAGAATGGGCTTTTGTTCCCCTTAGCGGGACCCGAGCCCATTAGGGTATTTTTAAACCCTAAGCTGCGCAATTTCTCATACTTTCAGGCTCTTCTCTGCACAAACACTCCCACATACCTTCTCCAAGGTTTTCCACAGCTTTTCACTCTTCCACTCAATTTTTCACTAGTGTGCCATCAAAGTTTGGGGTTGGAAGAGAGCATTCTAGCTTGGAAGTATTCTCATTGCATCTAGTATCTCCACCCAAGTAAGTAAAATGCATTTTGTTCATTCTAGGGTTCTTGAATTTGAATGTGATTGTCAAAGCATGAATATTTAGGGGTTTTGATTTCTATGCATGATTTGATGATATATTTGATGTTTGAACCGATTAAACTGCATGATTATGAACTGGAAAACTGAAAATTGCATTTGGGTGGAGTTAGGAAAGCTTTAAAACAGGTTTTTCAAAAATCTGCAGAGTTACCGCTGAGGGGTAAACTGCCGCTGAGCGGCACTCTGCCAGATTTGGTTTTCTGGTTTTTTTGTGATCTGGAATGTGGCACTGGTGGCGCTGAGAGGGAATTCTGGCCCTCAGCGGTGGTTTAGCTTCGAAAGGAGTTGTGTTCTGTGTTTTACTAATGATTAACATCATGCTCTGTGGTTTTGTTTGTGTTTTGAATGTAGGAATGGCATCCTCATCAGGAAAAAGATTGAAAACCATGGCAACCAAGAGAAAGGAAAAGGAACCAGAGCAAACCCAATCTAGCAGGTTCCTCTCTAGGAAACATGAGAAGCACTTTAGGGTGGTTCAGGACAGGAGACTTCTGATGGAGAGAAAGGTTGGAATGATACCTAACTTTGCTCCTCAATTTGGAGAGCAAGTGTTAGGGAATGACTGGGGAAAGCTAGCCACTTATCCTGCACCTGCCAACATAGCTGTGGTAAAGGAATTATACACCAATGCAAAGAAGATTGGTGATTATCCAGCTGAGAATTATTTGGGCTATGTCAGAGGCCATGCTATCAGGTATGATCCTGATTCTATTAATAACTTCCTGGACACTGTATGGGCTGGTGAGCAGTGCCAGTTTGCTCTTTGCATGGAGGAAGGTGCTGATTATGAGGATGTGGAGAGAGTATTGTGTATACCTGGAGGACACTTCCAAAGGAATAGATCTGACTCAGTGGTTAACATTAGGAGAACGAATTTGACTCCTCTTGCAAAGTATTGGATGGCGTTTTCTCATGCCAACATTCAACCATGTTCACATGTGTCAGATATTACTCTCAGCAGGGCACTATTCATCTACTGTGCTATCAGAAATTTAAATGTTAATATTGGGCAGGTGATAGCTGATGAAATTAGTGTATGTGCTAACACCTCAAACAACAAAGCACCATTAGGACATCCTTCTTTGATCACTCACCTTTGCAAGCTAGCTGGGGTGGACACTTCTGTTCCACCATTTGAGAGGCCAAGAAAAGCTATTGATGAGGCCTATTATAGACAGTACTGTGGAGGTGATGATGCAGCTCAGCCAGTTCCACCACGCCGGGCTCGTAGAGAGAGAGGGCCAGCACAGAACCAGACATCTGCTGATACACATGAAGCAGAACCATTCCAGATGAGGGACATGTATATGTCTCTTATAGGTGCTCAATTGCAGTCCATTCACAGAGGGCAGGTGGCCACTGCTGAGATGATTGTGGGGATGTATGATACACCTCCAGCCTATAGGTGGACTATGGATGAATTCCATAATGTGGTAGCTTGGCCAGAAGAACCAGTGCATGGAGGAGCTGGAGCAGCTGAAGCTTCAGCTAGAGAGATGGAAGAAGATGAAGCTGATGATGATGATGCATTTGAAGATGAAGAAGATGAGGAGGAAGAGGAAGATACAGAGGATAGCTCAGACTGATGAGGAGCTGAGATAGCATTTACTGATAAATGCTATCATATGATTATGCTTTTGTGGTTTAAGTTCAGAAAACAAATAAGTTCAGAAAACTTAAACCACAAAAGCATAATCATATGATAGCATTTATCAGTAAATGCTATCTCAGCTCCTCATCGGTCTGAGCTGTCCTCTGTATCTTCTTCTTCTTCCTCATCTTCAGCATCTTCAAATGCATCATCATCATCAACTTCATCTTCTTCCATCTCTCTAGCCGAAGCTTCAGCTGCTCCAGCCCCTCCTCCATGCACTGGCTCCTCTGGCCAAGCTACCACATTATGGAATTCATCCATAGTCCACCTGTGGGCTGGAGGTGTATCATACATCCCCACAATCATCTCAGCAGTGGCCACCTGCCCTCTGTGAATGGACTGCAACTGAGCACCTATAAGAGACATATACATGTCCCTCATCTGGAATGGTTCTGCTTCATGTGTATCAGCAGATGTCTGGCTCTGTGCTGGCCCTCTCTCTCTACGAGTCCGGCGTGGTGGAACTGGCTGAGCTGCATCATCACCTCCACAGTACTGTCTATAATAGGCCTCATCAATAGCTTTTCTTGGCCTCTCAAATGGTGGAACAGAAGTGTCCACCCCAGCTAGCTTGCAAAGGTGAGTGATCAAAGAAGGATGTCCTAATGGTGCTTTGTTGTTTGAGGTGTTAGCACATACACTAATTTCATCAGCTATCACCTGCCCAATATTAACATTTAAATTTCTGATAGCACAGTAGATGAATAGTGCCCTGCTGAGAGTAATATCTGACACATGTGAACATGGCTGAATGTTGGCATGAGAAAACGCCATCCAATACTTTGCAAGAGGTGTCAGATCTGTTCTCCTAATGTTAACCACTGAGCCAGATCTATTCCTTTGAAAGTGTCCTCCAGATATACACAGTACTCTCTCCACATCCTCATAATCAGTACCTTCTTCCATGCAAAGAGCAAACTGGCATTGCTCACCAGCCCACACAGTATCCAGGAAGTTATTGATAGAATCAGGATCATACCTGATAGCATGGCCTCTGACATAACCCAAATAATTCTCAGCTGGATAATCACCAATCTTCTTTGCATTGGTATAAAATTCCTTTACCACAGCTATGTTGGGAGGTGCAGGATAAGTGGCTAGCTTTCCCCAATCATTCCCTAACACTTGCTCTCCAAATTGAGGAGCAAATTTAGGTATCATTCCAACCTTTCTCTCCATCAGAAGTCTCCTGTCCTGAACCACCCTAAAGTGCTTCTCATGTTTCCTAGAAAGGAACCTGCTAGATTGGGGTTGCTCTGGTTCCTTTTCCTTTCTCTTGGTTGCCATGGTTTTCAATCTTTTTCCTGATGAGGATGCCATTCCTACATTCAGAACACAAACAAAACCACAGAACATGATGTTAATCATTAGTAAAACACAGAACACAACTCCTTTCGAAGCTAAACCACAGCTGAGGGCCAGAATTCCCCCTCAGCGCCACCAGTACCACATTCTAGATCACAAAAAACCAGAAAAATCAAATCTGGCAGAGTGCCGCTCAGCGGCAGTTTACCCCTCAGCGGTAACTCTGCAGATTTTTGAAAAACCTATTTTAAAGCTTTCCTAACTCCACCCAAATGCAATTTTCAGTTTTCCAGTTCATAATCATGCAGTTTAATCGGTTCAAACATCAAATACATCATCAAATCATGCAAAGAAATCAAAACCCCTAAATCTTCATGCTTTGACAATCATATTCAAAATCAAAAACCCTAGAATAAACAAAATGCATGTTACTTACTTGGGTGGAGATACTAAATGCAATGAGAATGCTTCCAAGCTAGAATGCTCTCTTCCAACCCCAAACTTTGATGGCACACTAGTGAAAAAGTGAGTGGAAGAGAAATTTTCTTAAGAGGGAAGAGTGAAAAGATGTGGAAAACCTTGGAGAAGGTATGTGGGAGTGTTTGTGCAGAGAAAAATCTGAAAGTGTGAAAGAATACGCAGCTTAGGGTTTAAAAATACCCTAATGGGCTCGGGTCCCGCTAAGGGGAACTAAAACCCATTCTGCGAGAGTACCGCTCAGCGGCACTTTCGTGATGTGTTCTTCTCCTTCTTTTCTTAACCTACGTGCCTCCCATATGTGCCCCTCACTGGCTCCCTGCAATTCAATGTTCAAAATGCTTATGCAAACCCTAACTAAAACAAATCAACAAAAATATTCAATCAACTGGGTTGCCTCCCAGGTAGCGCTTGTTTAACGTCACGAGCCTGACCCAAAATCCACCAGCACCCTTCAGTAGATGCAAATCTTTCTTACCAACACCCATCAGTAGGTGTATACAAACATAGTATCCTTCAGTAGATACTCTTCCGCCTAACATCCATCAGTAGATGTAAACCCTGTAACAAACTTATAACAAAAACAAAAATACCCAAAAATTCAAAATTACATGACCAAACCAAAAATTAAAAGTTCTTAAATCACTGGGTTGCCTCCCAGCAAGCGCTCTTTTAACGTCACTAGCTTGACCCAATAAAACTCATGTTCCTTCTTCTTTTTCTTCTTCTTTCTACTGAACTTCTTTAGAAATTTGATCAAACCAGGAACCTGTTGCAGTGTCTCAATCATAGGAACTTTAATCTCCAATTTCTTGAAGATTTCCATAAAGCACTTGAATATCTTTTCCTTCCTATGATTCTTCTTTAGATGAGGATGTGATTTTTCATATGATTTCTTCTTCTTTCCTCTCATCTTCTTTTTCTTCCTTTTTCTCTCCCTAAATTTTCTCTTTTTCTTTTCTTTTATTTTTTTCTTCCCTTTTCTTTTTCTTTTCAACTTCTTTATTTTCACACAAATTTTCTTTCTCTCTTCTCTCTCAACCACTTCTTTCTCTTTTTCTTCATCTTTATTTCTCTCACTCAATTCTTCTTTTTCTTTTCTCTCTATCTTTTCTTCATCGCCCCCTATTTTTTTCTCATCAAGAATCTTGTCACTTTCAGTGATAATGGCTTGCCCTTCCTCCTTAGGGTTAACTTCAGTATTAACCTCATCATTCAATCTCTGACTAATGGAATGAAGCTGCATCTCCATCCTTTTACATGATTCTTCAATGCTTTTCTGAGTAGCGTTAGAATTTTTCAAAAATTGTTGAAGGGTGTCATCCAAACTTCCTGATAGAAAGGTTTGTTGTTGTTGCTTGTTAAATTGCCCAGTTTGTCCAGCTTGCCCACTTTGTTCCTGACCAATACTTGGGTGTGGTTTCCACCCTTGATTGTAGCTCCCTTGACGGTACTGATTGGTCATGTAGTTTACATCCTCTACGGCTTCAACTGGAAAGGCACGTTGACCATTGATATGGTCACCTCCACACAATTCGCACAATTGGGATTGTACCTGTGCAACAGCCTTTAACTCTTGTGGCGATTGTTCAAGTATCTTTGAGAGATTCTCCAATTGTTGAGTTATTAACTTGTTCTGAGCTATCAAGGCATCATTGGATTGCAACTGTAGAACTCCTTTTTGTTGAATAGGAGCTCCTCTTTCACTGTTCCACTTATTGTTATTAGTAGTCATGTTTTCAATTATTTCTGTGGCTTCCTCTGGAGTCTTCCATTTGATATTGCCTCCAGCTGAGGCGTTAAGCATCATCATGGTTTGTGAACCAAGACCTCCAAGGAAGATTAGGACTACTTCTCCTTCGTTAAATCCATGCGTGGGAGTCTTTCGTAATAGGCTTTTATACCTGTCCCATGCATGTCCCAGTGATTCTTCCATGCCTTGTCTAAATGAAGAGATCTCTTGCTTCCCTTTGTTGATTTTAAAGCTTTGTTGCTGCCATTGTTGTTGTGGTTGGTTCTCAAATTTTCCGGCAGCTTGCCAAAATTGGCTTTGATCCATGCTTGAGTCATGTTCCCACCAGTGGTTGAGATTACTTTGGTAGAATTGAGTGCCCATATAGTTAAATTCTTGACCAAATTGCATTCTGCAGACATTAGGCACAAAACCCTAAAAACAATTGTTAGCACAAAAAGATAGAGAAAAAAAATTAAAGGATATAATTGAAAAGATAAGAAGATAGGAAATAAAAACAGAAAAATAAAATAAAATAAAATAAAATAAAAACAGAAAATAAAATAAAATAAAATAAAATAATAAAAAAAAATAAAAACAGAAAATAAAAACAGAAATTCAAAATTAAAGTCAAAGATAATCAATAATCACACAAATTAACCAGTTAAACCACAAGTCCCCGGCAACGGCGCCAAAAACTTGATGGACAAATTTATGAACACCAAAATATGATGTCACAAACTTGTTTTTCAATCGGCAAGTATGACCGAATCGTTCAAGCAATAAACTTGGTAAGACCAAGTATCGTTCTTCCCAAAGGACTCACGGCCTAGTTTAATTATGTGGTTTCTTGATTAGCTAAGACTTAAAGACGAAATATTTGGAGTTTAATATGCAAGACAAAAAATAAACATGTATGCATGAAGTTTTGATCAATGGCAGAAAGCAAAAGATAAACACTTTCAATGATATTAATGTATGAATATGTTGTTGGGGGTCAATTTCATCTTATCCACTCTCATATATTTTAGGAATTCAACATTCAAATCATCATTGTTAATGCCACTCTCTAAAGTACCTTTCTAGAAGGCTTCTCCCTAATCACGAGTTCATACAATTCCTAGCATTCCTAATGATCAGTTCATAAGTGCAGGAGCTTAACGACAACCAATATCATATTGGGAGAAATTCCCCGGATCTAGACTTCCCCGTACGTGCCCGTATCGACAAAACCAATAATCATGCATCGAATGAGTTAAACAATGCAAGCATTAAGCAAAGAGGAAAAACCCTAACTAATGATGAAAGAAAGCATAAGTCTTAATTAAAAGATGTAAAAACAGATTCCATATATGAGAGTTTCACAAGATTACATTGATTCCCCAACAAACATACAGAGTTTAGTTCACCATATTCATGGTGAACCTAGATGAATTATAATGAAAGAATGAAAGAGATAGAAAAACCCGAGAAAGAGAAAAGGAGAGCTGTCACCATCTCCCAATCTACCCCAAGGGGTGGAAGAGAGAGTGTTTGCTTCGTTTCTGCCAAAGATACCTAACCCTAGGAAACCCTAAAGCTTAAATACCATTCGTAAATTACAAAAACAGAAAAATAAAAACAGAAAAAAAATAAAATAAAATAAAAACAGAAAAATAAAATAAAATAAAATAAAATAAAAACAGAAAATAAAATAAAATAATAACAAAAAAATAAAAACAGAAAATAAAAACAGAAATTCAAAATTAAAGTCAAAGATAATCAATAATCACATAAATTAACCAGTTAAACCACGAGTCCCCGGCAACGGCGCCAAAAACTTAATGGACAAATTTATGAACACCAAAATATGATGTCACAAACTTGTTTGTCAATCGGCAAGTATGACCGAATCGTTCAAGTAATAAACTTGGTAAGACCAAGTATCGTTCTTCCCAAAGGACTCACGGCCTAGTTTAATTATGTGGTTTCTTGATTAGCTAAGACTTAAAGACGAAATATTTGGAGTTTAATATGCAAGACAAAAAATAAACATGTATGCATGAAGTTTTGATCAATGGCAGAAAGCAAAAGATAAACACTTTCAATGATATTAATGTATGAATATGTTGTTGGGGGTCAATTTCATCTTATCCACTCTCATATATTTTAGGAATTCAACATTCAAATCATCATTGTTAATGCCACTCTCTAAAGTACCTTTCTAGAAGGCTTCTCCCTAATCACGAGTTCATACAATTCCTAGCATTCCTAATGATCAGTTCATAAGTGTAGGAGCTTAACGACAACCAATATCATATTGGAAGAAATTCCCCGGATCTAGACTTCCCCGTACGTGCCCGTATCGACAAAACCAATAATCATGCATCGAATGAGTTAAACAATGCAAGCATTAAGCAAAGAGGAAAAACCCTAACTAATGACGAAAGAAAGCATAAGTCTTAATTAAAAGATGTAAAAACAGATTCCATATATGAGAGTTTCACAAGATTACATTGATTCCCCAACAAACATACAGAGTTTAGTTCACCATATTCATGGTGAACCTAGATGAATTATAATGAAAGAATGAAAGAGATAGAAAAACCCGAGAAAGAGAAAAGGAGAGTTGTCACCATCTCCCAATCTACCCGAAGGGGTGGAAGAGAGAGTGTTTGCTTCGTTTCTGCCAAAGATACCTAACCCTAGGAAACCCTAAAGCTTAAATACCATTCGTAAATTACAAAAACTTAGGTCCAAGCCCATTAAAGTGCCGCTCAGCGGTAAGTGCGTGTCTTGTTTTCTCCCCTCAGCGGCCATTTTGCCCCTCAGCGGATCTCCCGTGAGTGCCTGAGTGCCGCTCAGCGGTAAACTGCCGTTGAGCGGTGACTTCGGCTTCTTTTTTTGCACTTTTTGATGTCTTTTCTGATTTCATCTCTCTCCTTCTTCACTTCTTTCACCAAATTCACCTTAAAACCTGCACAAAAACACTGAAATCAAGCATAAACCTGTCCAACTCTCTTATTTCTAAAAATATAAAGAAAAGCATGATTTCAAGCTAGTTTCTAAGTGTAAAGGTTGCTTTTAGTGTCAATTTTAATCATAAAAATAACAGTTTTTCAACTGTTATCAAGAGGGTCGCACCTCCCACAAAAGTTGTGCATAGAATAATGCAGTACAGTACTAGGAAGTGACTCCTAGGTCGTCTCTCAAGGACCAAATTGGGTTCAGTCTCAGATCAACACATAGTGGGGGGGGTTTTGTGATTTTTTTTTTTGGTTGCGGTAAAATTAAATTGACTAGAAATTAAATAACGCACGACCGAATATAATTGAAAGCATTTAAGTGCATGAAAACTTTTAAAGAAAATAATACAATAGATAAATATTCAAACACAATTCACCACCAAAAAGAAGAAAATCATTTCAACATATAATATAAAATATTTTAAGGCAAGAAAATAAAAGAAAATAAACTTCTATACCATTAGCTACTCATTTTTGCAAAAGGAATTTAAAGCAATTAAAATTGATGCTATCACCGTACCTTGCTACTCCTAAGTTATCCATTCATGCTAAAAAAAATAAAGGAAATGCATCCAATACCCGTGGGCCACTCTTCCAGCCATCACCGTGCACACCACCAATTTTTACTACTTTTTTTTTTCATTCTCACACAATTGAAAAAAAACAATTCTCTTTTCTTCTAGAAACCGTGGCTTCACTACTGTGATGCTTCATCCCTTTTATGCTTCCAGCCGTACCCTCTCTTTCCTTCTCCGTTCCAGCAAAGAAACAATCAAAGCTTTAATAAAATGTGAGCTTGTGCACCCTCCCAATCCGTGACAGCACACCACTTTCCAATTCCAAATTCCATGGATGTGACCCTTCAACATTCAGCACTTCCCTTCTCCACGTGCTCCGCTTCTCTTCCAGCTCCTACCTACCACCTCTACATTCTAATCTCTTTCATTCTCCAACAATTGCTGCCAAATGTCCCATCATCCTATACTTTATCCTAATCCACTCTTTTTATTCTCTGAATAAAAAATAAAGACACTATCCACCTTCACAGCAGCCGCATACCACTCTCTCCCCCTTGCGTGCTTCCTGTGACCGAGAGCTTCAGACCGAGACACGGTAGCTGCTCCAACACGTCCCAGCTCACTCTCCTCAACGCTGCTTCTCTTCTAAAGTTTCCAGCTTTGCTTCCAAGGTGGCTACCGCATACTGCTGCTGCTCGTGACACCTTCCAACTCCACCTCACCAACACCTTACTGCCACCATTCTCTCACACCGTGACAATGTTGAACATAAACCTTGCATTCTTCATAACGAAAATCAAATAAACATTCTCATGAATCCAGGGCTTGCAAAAAGGAAATGGAAAAAAAATTCAAAATGTGCTTTTCATTCATGCTCCAAAACGTTCAAAACCGAGAGAAAAGGAACTAGTAAGCAGTGGCCAAAAAAATGCAAGTGGCGGCCGGGCACAAGGGCCGTGTGTCCCTCTTTAATAAGGGTAGGGTCCACACACAAAATTGAAAACCCTAACCTAAAAGGCATATGTCCTACAAAAAATATTTTTACAAAATTACCCCTAAAAGGGTCCAAAACACCTAATTCTAATTAAGGGCTTCTAGAAAACGAAATTACAACTTTAATTAGAATCTAAATGACTAAGTGTTGAGCCTTTGAGTGTGTCACTCAATATCCCAATGCTCCAGATTATGTTTCCACAACTGCCCTGCAACCAGAAATGCACTTAATCAGCTCAGAAAACCCAAATTAGCACAATTACGAATTTCCGACCAAATTAAGCAGAATTCGAAAAACGGGGAAAATGACAGACAATTAAACACAATTCCCTGGTTTATTTAAGTGCAATAAACTAAATATAATTCCAGAAATAACGACTCATCACTTAGCTAATCAAAGAATCACATAACTAAACTAGGCCGTGAGTCCTTTGGGAGAACGATACTTGGTCTTACCGAGTTTATTACTTGAAACGATTCGATCTTACTTGTGATAAAAGTTGAAAAACTGTTATTTTCATGCTTAAAATTGATACTAAAAGCAACCTTTATACTTAGAAATTAGCTTGAAATCATGCTTTTATTGATATTTTCAGAAATAAGAGAGCTGGACAGGTTTATGCTTGATTTCAGTGTTTTTTTTGCAGGTTTTAAGGTGAATTTAGTGAAAGAAGTGAAGAAGGAGAGAGATGAAATCAGAAAAGACATCAAAAAGTGCAAAAGGAGAAGCCGAAGTCACCGCCTAGCGGCAGTTTACCGCTGAGCGGCACTCAGGAACTTACGGGAGATGCGCTGAGGGGCAAAATGGCCGCTGAGGGGAAGAAACGACTCACGCACTTACCGCTGAGCGGCAGTTTACCGCTGAGCGGTACTCAGGAAGTCACGGGAGGTCCACTGAGGGGCAAAATGGCCGCTGAGGGGAAGAAACCAACTCACACACTTACCGCTGAGCGGTACTTTACCGCTGAGCGGCACTTTTATGGGCTTGGACCTAATTTTCTGTAATTTACGAATAATATATAAGCTTTAGGGTTTCCTAGGGTTAGGTATCTTTGGCTGGAACGAAGCAAACACTCTCTTCCACCCCTTTGAAGGAGGATCTTGGATGCTCAGGCTTCCTCTTCACCTTGCTAGGGTTTTATCTTTCATTCTTTCATTGTTATTCATCTAGGTTCACCATGAATATGGTGAACTAAACTCTGTATGTTTGTTGGGGAATCAATGTAATCTTTTGAAGCTCTCATATATGGAATTTGTTTTTACATCTTTTATTTAAGATCGATGCTTTCTTTTACCATTAGTTAGGGTTTTTCCTCTTTGCTTAATGCTTGCGTTGTTTAACTCATTCGATGCATGATTATTGGTTTTGTCGATACGGGCACGTACGGGGAAGTCTAGATCCGGGGAATTTCTCCCAATAGTATATTGGTTGTCGTTAAGCTCCTGCACTTATGAACTAATTATTAGGAATGCTAGGAATTGTATGAACTCGTAATTAGGGAGAAGCCTTCTTGAAAGGTACTTTAGAGAGTGGCATTAACAATGATGATTTGAATGTTGAATTCCTAAAATATATGAGAGTGGATAAGATGAAATTGACCCCCAACAACATATCCATACATATATTTCATTAAAAGTGTTTATCTTGTGCTTTTGCCATTGATCAAAACTTCATGCATACATATTTAATTTTCGTCTTTTGCATATAAAAATCCAAATATTTCGCCTTTAAGTCTTAGCTAATCAACAAACCACACAACTAAACTAGGCCGTGAGTCCTTTGGGAAGAACGATACTTGGTTTTACCAAGTTTATTACTTGAACGATTCGGTCATACTTGCCGATTGAAAAACAAGTTTGTGACATCATATTTTGGTGTTCATAAATTTGTCCATCAACTTGCCGATTGTTCAACAAGTTTGTGACATCATATTTTGGTGATCATAAATTTGTGCATCAAGTTTTTGGCGCCGTTGCCGGGGACTCGGTTTAACTGGTTAATTTGTGTGATTATTGATTATCTTTGACTTTAATTTTGAATTTCTATTTTTATTTTCTGTTTTTATTTTTTCGGTTTTTATTTGATTTGGTTTTATTTTATTTGATTTTATTTGATTTTATTTTATTTGATTTTATTTGATTTTATTTGATTTTATTTTATTTGATTTGATTTGATTTGATTTGATTTTATTTTATCTTATTTGATTTGATTTGATTAGATTAGATTTTATTTTATTTGATTTGATTTGATTAGATTAGATTTTATTTTATTTTATTTTATTTTATCTTATCCTCTGAATCTTTTATCTTCTGAATCTATATCTTCTCCTATATCTTTTTGTGCTAACAAATCTTTTCTAGGGTTTTGTTTTCTTGTGCATGCAGGAAGCAATTGGAACAAGGAGCAAGAAAACAACAGAACCTCTGCTTGAAGGTCTAGACGAGAGTAGACGGAGGAGAAGAATCCGAACATCTAGAGAACTTTTCCCTTCTCCAGAAACTCTCTTACAATCATCACCACAAGGTTCTGTTCATAGCACAGAAAATATGGAGAACAACAATGTTAGAAGAACTCTTGCTGACTACACCAATATAGCTGGACCTCAGCACTTTAACAGTATAGCTAGACCTAGAGTCAATGCAGCTAATATGGAGGTCAAACCAGCACTGATTCAACTGGTGAAAAGCAACCAATTTAATGGGTTATCTCATGAAAGCCCATATGAGCACCTCACTATCTTCAATGAGATTTGCAACACAGTCAAAATTAATGGGGTGCCAGACGAAGCTATCAAACTTAGCTTGTTTCCTTTCTCATTGGGAGGCAATGCTAAGCTTTGTTTGAATTCTTTCCCAGAAGAAAGTTTCACAGAGTGGGAAGCAGTGGTCACAAAATTTTTAAACAAGTACTTCCCACAATCTAAGGTGACAAAAGGCAAGCAAGAGATTTCTTCATTTAAGCAGGGTATGGAAGAATCACTGGGGCATGCATGGGACAGATACAAAAGCTTGCTAAGAAAAACACCCACGCATGGCTTTGAAGATCAGGAAGTAGTCTTAACTTTCCTTGGAGGGCTTGGTTCACAAACCAAGATGATGCTGGACGCCTCAGCAGGAGGCAATATTAAATGGAAAACTCCAGAGGAAGCAACAGAGATTATAGAAAACATGGCTACTAGTGATAATGAGCTACACAATGAGAGAGGAGCTCCTATGCAAAAAGGAGTCCTCCAATTACAGACACATGATGCCCTGCTAGCTCAAAACAAAATTCTAACTCAACAGCTGGAGACTCTGACTAAAACTCTTGCACAATTACCCAAAGAGTTGAAAACTGTTGCACAGGTACAAACCCAGTTGTGCAAATTGTGTGGAGGCGACCATATCAATGGTCAGTGTGCCTTTCCAGTTGAAGCCGTAGAGGATGTAAACTACATGACCAATCAGTATCGTCAAGGGAGCTACAAACAGGGGTGGAAACCACACCCAAGTATTGGTCAAGGGCAAACTGGGCAAGCTGGTCAATATAATAAGCAGCAGCAGCAACCCACCTTATGGCAACAGTTATCTATGCTTAATGAAAGGTCCAGGAGGATGGAGGAAACTCTCAACAATTTCATACAGAAAACTGAGTCTACCCAAAAGAGCACTGAAGCTGCTATCAAAAATTTGGAGATTCAGATGGGGCAGATCACCAAACAGGTAGAAGAAAGGCCAAATAGAAATTTTGGGGCTAATACTGAGGTTAACCCAGAGAAGAGTGCAAGGTGGTAGAGAGTGTTGATGATGAGAAAGTTGAGTTAGATACAGAAGAGAGAAGAGAAATAGAGAGCAAAAGCACTTTTCCTTTTCCAATCCATCAAGGGAAACAACTGGACTTCACAGAATTATTCAGAATGGTGGATAATGATGCACCTTGGGAACATATTCTACAACAGATTACGGTTTACACTAAATCTAATGAAGAAATCTCTACAAAGAAAAGACGTAGAGATGATGAGGCAAAGGAGTGTATAACTGTTAAAAAAGAGTCATTCCCTGCTAAAGCAACAGATCTAGGCAGTTTTTCTATCCCTTGTACCATAGGGAAGAAAAAGGTGAAGAAAGGTCTCCTTGATTTAGGTTCAAGTGTTAACTTGATACCTTATTCTTTACTGGAGCAAATCGGCAATGTTAATGTGAAACCTGTAAAGGTTAATCTAGTAATTGCCGATGGATCTTCAAAGGAGCCATGTGGGATTGCAGAGGACATTATAGTTTGTGTTGGCAAACTTCAGTTCTTGGCAGACTTTGTGGTGATGAAGATGGAGACAGAGAAGATACCTATCATACTTGGAAGACCGTTTATGAAAACGGCCAGAGCTATCATTGATGTAAATGAAGGTATAGTGGTGCTCCAGGACCGAGAGGAGAGAGTGGTTGTAGACGTCTTCAAAGATGAGACGCAAGCACAGGAGGAAGAAGCTAGTCATAAAGCTGCATTTCAAGATGCACACATGACTAGTCATAAAGATGAAAAGCCCAAGGTTGCAGGTAACCATTGTTTGTTGTTTCAGGTACACAAGGAAGAAAAGATTGGAAGAGGAGGAGAAATTCCTGATGACTGGGAGAAAAAAAGACCCCAACTTGGTACACCTGTGAGAATCAAAAACAAGTTGTGGGTTGTGAAGGGCTTTAAAGAGAAGGAGATGATAGAGATAGAGTCTCCACATTCTAGAAGGACCAAAACAGTTCACAGGAAACAGCTGAGGAGTTGGTGGGATGACAACATCAACTATGAAGAAGGAACTTGAGCTTTACTGGGTCAAGCTAATGACGTTAAAAGAGCGCTTGCTGGGAGGCAACCCAGTGGATTTAAGAACTTTTAATTTTATTTTGGTTTGTAATTTTTAATCTGTTGAACATGATTTTGTGAATATTTTGCTGAACATAGCATCTACTGATGGATGCTAGGTGGTTAAGTATCTACTGAAGGATACTAAGTGTGTAACACCTACTGATGGGTGTTGATGAGAAAATTTTGCACCTACTGATGGGTGTTGGTAAGTTTTAAACACCTACTGATGGGTGTTGGTGGACTTTGGGTCAGGCTCGTGACGTTAAACAAGCGCTACCTGGGAGGCAACCCAGTTGATTGATTGTTTTTGTTTGTTTCATTTTAGTTGCATAATAGGGTTTGCATAAGTATTCTAAACATTGAATTGCAGGGAACCAGTGAGGGGCATGTTTAGGAGGTACTTAGGTTAAGAAAAGAAGGAGAAGAGCACTTCACGAAAGTGCCGCTGAGCGGTAAAACAATTGCTGAGCGGTACTATCGCAGATTGGCTTTGGTTGCCCCTTAGCGGGACCCGAGCCCATTAGGGTATTTTTATACCCTAAGCTGCGCATTTGCTCATAGTTTCAGACTCTTCTCTGCACACACTCCTACATACCTTTTCAAAGGTTCTCTACAACTTTTCCCTCATCCCTCTTTAGAAAATCTCCCTTCCACTCACTTGCTCATTGAAGGGGCTGGTTTCTTCATTGTGGTTTACTAATACTTAACAATGTATCTTTTGATTTTGTGAATTATGTTTGATGCAGGGATGGCCTCCTCATCGGGCAAAAAGAATCAAGACTATAAGATCCAAGAAGAGGAAGATACAGAGGACAGCTCAGATTGATGAGGAGTTGAGATAGCATTTACGGATGAATGCTATCATATGCTTATGCTTTTGGGGTTGGGTTTTTCTAAACTTATTTATTTTTTGTTTTAGATTAGGGTTTGATGTACTCTATTGGAAACCTGGTTAGTTATGATGGTTTGCTATTAACTGTGATTGTGTGATAAGTAATGCTTGATGATGATTAGTGATTGATTGATGTTGAGATAGATGTGCACATTAAAATGCTTATACAGGTGATTCACAAGCTTTGTGAACAAATGCAGGATATTATGATTGTGATTGTGAAATTAAGCAGGATGTGTATGTCAAATGTGAATGAGCTTATATGTGAGGTTTTGAGCTCCAGAGTTTTTATTGATTGAATGCTATTACTTTGGAAACATGAATGACTTTTTTCGTATTCTGGTTGACTGGTTGACTTTTCTGGTTGACTGGTTGACTTTACTGGTTGACTAGTTGACTTTTTGGTTGACTGGTTGACTTTTTTGGTTGACTAGTTGACTTTTCTGGTTTCTGGTTGACTTTTCTGATTCCATCTCTCTCTTTCTTCACTTCTTTCACTAAATTCACCTTAAGACCTGCACAAAAACACTGAAATCAAGCATAAACCTGTCCAGCTCTCTTATTTCTAAAAATATGGATAAAAGCATGATTTCAAGCTAGTTTCTAAGTGTAAAGGTTGCTTTTAGTGTCAATTTTAAGCATGAAAATAACAGTTTTTCAACTGTTATCACAACCCCAAACTTAGAACTTTGCTTGTCCTCAAGCAAACAAGATATAACTCAATCTTCAACCAATTCATATGATGGTTCACTCATCCAAAAATCCTCTTTTTAGATAAGTAAAAACTTCAATCAAACTTATGACCAAGAGTTCAATCAAGATGTGCACATGCTTTAGTGTTTCACAAAGTCAGTTAATACCAACAAATGCTATTTTTTTTTATGAATGATCAATCAATTAAGCATGGATGTTCATGTGTTCATGGAATATTTCCTCACTAGGTAAAGTGTTTCACTCACACACAAGTGTATAAGAGGTAATCACTCATTCACTCTACTCTCACAATGTCACATGAATCAACTTTGCCTTTCATTTTACCACAATCAAAAACATTCACAAGCATGCATTATCACAAGGACTTTTCAATGGCTTATAATGTGACTAGGCTAACAAGAAAATTGGTTTTTCTGGATCACAAAATCCTTGAGTTAAGAGAATCATAATCAACACAATTATTCTTATTTTTTCCAACTTGCCTTTTGCATTTGCATTGAGCTTTGCTTCTTTTTTTTTTCTTTTCTTTTTCTTTTTCTTTGCATATTCTTACTTTTTAGCTATTAGCTCAATGCTTTTCCTTTTTCATGTTTTCGCAATAACCCCAAACTTGAACATTTAACAATACCACACAATATCTTCTACTTAACTCAAGGTAAAGATTTTCAATCAAGGGTTTTAGTGTATGTTCAAGGCTAAGGGTTCAAAGGATAGAACACAAAGTGTTTTTTTTTAGTGGGCTAACTTTATGAATTTGGCCAATAAAAAGGGTTCCAACAAACGGCCTTGATCATATGATGCAAGACAAGCAATTGATTCAATCATAGAAAACCTGGACAAAGTCATTCATGCTTTCAAAGTAATAGCATTTAACAGTAACAACTCTGGAGTTCAAAACCTCACATATAAGCTCATCCACATTTGACATACACATCCTGCTTAATCTCACAATCATAATCATAATATCATGCATTTGTTCACAAAGCTTGCAAATCACCTGTATAAGCATTTTAATGTGCACATCATCACAACATCAATCAATCAATAAGCATCATCAAGCATTACTTATCAAACAATCACAGTTAATAGCAAACCATCATAACTAACCAAGTGTTCAATAGAGTACATCAAACCCTAATCTAAAAAAAAAACAAATAAGTTCAGAAAACTTAAACCAACAAACGCATAAGCATATGATGGCATTCATCAGTAAATTCTATCTCAGCTCCTCATCAATCTGAGTTGTCCTCTGTATCTTCCTCTTCCTCCTCATCTTCATCATCTTCAAATGCATCATCATCATCAGCTTCATCTTCTTCCATCTCTCTAACTGAAGCTTCAGCTGCTTCAGCTCCTCCTCCATGCACTGGTTCCTCTGGCCAAGCTACCACATTATGGAATTCATCCATAGTCCACCTGTGGGCTGGAGGTGTATCATACATCCCCACAATCATCTCAGCAGTAGCCACCTGCCCTCTGTGAATGGACTGCAACTGAGCACCTATAAGAGACATATACATGTCCCTCATCTGGAATGGTTCTGCTTCATGTGTCTCAGCAGATGTCTGGCTCTGTGCTGGCCCTCTCTCTCTACGAGCACGGCGTGGTGGAACTGGCTGAGCTGCTTCCTCACCTCCACAGTACTGTCTGTAATAAGCCTCATCAATAGCTTTTCTTGGCCTCTCAAATGGTGGAGCAGAAGTGTCCACCCTAGCTATCTTGCAAAGGTGAGTGATCAAGGAGGGATGTCCTAGTGGTGCTTTGTTGTTTGAGGTATTGGCGCACATACTAATCTCATCAGCTATCACCTGTCCAATATTAACATTTAAGTTTCTGATAGCACAGTAGATGAATAGTGCCCTGCTGAGAGTAATATCTGACACATGTGAACATGGCGGAATGTTGGCATGAGAAAATGCCATCCAATACTTTGCAAGAGGAGTCAAATCCGTCCTCCTAATGTTAACCACTAAGCCAGATCTATTCCTTTGGAAGTGTCCTCCAGGTATGCATAGTACTCTCTCTACATCCTCATAATCAGCACCTTCCTCCATGCAAAGAGCAAACTGGCACTGCTCGCCAGCCCAAACAGTGTCCAGGAAGTTATTGATAGAATCAGGATCATACCTGATAGCATGGCCTCTGACATAGCCCAAATAATTCTCAGCTGGATAATCACCAATCTTCTTTGCATTGGTGTAAAATTCCTTTACCACAGCTATGTTGGCAGGTGCAGGATATGTGGCTAGCTTTCCCCAGTCATTCCCTAACACTTGCTCTCCAAATTGAGGAGCAAAGTTAGGTATCATTCCAACCTTTCTCTCCATCAGAAGTCTCCTGTCCTGAACCACCCTAAAGTGCTTCTCATGTTTCCTAGAGAGGAACCTACTAGAGTGGGATTGCTCTGGTTCGTTTTCCTTTCTCTTGGTTGCCATGGTTTTCTATCTCTTTCCTGAAGAGGATGCCATTCCTGCATTCAAACACAAATACAAAACCACAGAACATGATGTTAATCATTAGTAAAACACAGTACACAACTCCTTTAGAAGCTAAACCACCGTTGAGGGCCAGAATTTCCCCTCAGCGCCACTAGTGTCATAGTCCAAAACGCAAAAATTCAAGAAAACTCAGGTCTGGCAGAGTGCCGCTCAGCGGTAGTTTACCCCTGAGCGGTAACTCTGCAGAGTTTTGAAAAATCTCTCTTAAAGCTGTCCTAACTCCACCCAAATGATATTTTCAGTTTTCCAGTTCATAATTATGCAGTTTAATCGGTTCAAACATCAAATATATCATCAAATCATGCATAGAAATCAAAACCCCTAAATAATCATGCTTTGACAATCACATTCAAAATCAAAAACCCTAGAATGAACAAAATGCATTTTACTTACTTGGGTGGAGATACTAGATGCAATGAGAATGTTTCCAATCTAAGATACTCTCTTCCAACCCCAAACTTGAATGGAACACTAGTGAGCAAGTGAGTGGAAGAGAAATTTTCAAGAGGAAAGAATGAAAAGATGTGGAAAACCTTGGAAAAGGTATGTGGGAATGTTTGTGCAGAGAAGAGCCTGGAAAGAAAACCTAAAACGCAGCTTGGGGTATAAAAATACCCTAATGGGATCGGGTTCCGCTGAGGGGAACTAAAGCCCATTCTGCGTTCGTGAAGTGCTCTTCTCCTTTTTTTTCTTAACCTACGTGCCTCCTAGACATACCCCTCACTGGTTGTCTGCAATTCAATGTTCAGATTACTTATGCAAACCCTATTATGCAACTAAAGTGAAACAAACAAAAACAATCAATCAACTGGGTTGCCTCCCAGGTAGCGCTTGTTTAACGTCACGAGCCTGACCCAAAGTCCACCAACACCCATCAGTAGGTGTTTAAAACTTACCAACACCCATCAGTAGGTGCAAAATTTTCTCATCAACACCCATCAGTAGGTGTTACACACTTAGTATCCTTCAGTAGATACTTAACCACCTAGCATCCATCAGTAGATGCTATGTCCAGTAAAATATTTACACAATAATGTTCAACAGATTTAAAAATTACAAACCAAAGTAAAATTTAAAAGTTCTAAAATCACTGGGTTGCCTCCCAGCAAGCGCTCTTTTAACGTCATTAGCTTGACACAGTAAAGTTCAAGTTCCTTCTTTATAGTTGATGTTGTCATTCCACCAACTCCTCAGCTGTTTCCTGTGAACTGTTTTGGTCCTTCTAGAAAGTGGAGACTCTATCTCTATCATCTCCTTCTCTTTAAAGCCCTTCACAACCCACAACTTGTTCTTGATTCTTACAGGTGTGCCAAGTTGGAGTCTTCTTTTCTCCCAGTCACCAGGAATTTCTCCTCCTCTTCCAATTTTTTCTTCCTTGTGTACCTGGAACAACAAACAATGGTTACCTACAACCTTGAGATTTTCTTCTTTACGGCTAGTCATGGGTGCATCTTGAAATGCAGCTTTATAACTAGCTTCTTCCTCCTGTGTTTGCATCTCATCTTTAAAGACGTCTATAACCACTCTCTCCTCCCTGTCCTGGAGCACTACTATACCTTCATTTACATCAATTATAGCTCTGGCCGTTTTCATAAACGGTCTTCCAAGTATGATAGGTATCTTCTTTGTCTCCATCTTCATCACCACAAAGTCTGCCAAGAACTGAAGTTTGCCAACACAAACTATAATGTCCTCTACAATCCCACATGGCTCCTTTGAAGATCCATCGGCCATTACTAGATTAACCTTTACAGGTTTCACATTAACATTGCCGATTTGCTCCAGTAAAGAGTAAGGTATCAAGTTAACACTTGAACCTAAATCAAGAAGAGCTTTCTTCACCTTTTTCTTCCCTATGGTACAAGGGATAGAAAAACTGCCTGGATCTGTTGCTTTAGGAGGGTGATGGACAAATTTATGATCACCAAAATATGATGTCACAAACTTGTTTCACAATCGGCAAGTATGACCGAATCGTTTCAAGTAATAAACTCGGTAAGACCAAGTATCGTTCTCCCAAAGGACTCACGGCCTAGTTTAGTTATGTGATTTGTTGATTAGCTAAGACTTAAGAAAAATATAAGTGGAGTTTAATATGCAAAAGACGAAAATAAACATGTATGCATGAGGTTGATCAATGGCTAAAACAAAAGACAAGCACTTTCAATGAAATATATTGATGAATATGTTGTTGGGGGTCAATTTCATCTTATCCACTCTCATATACTTTAGGAATTCAACATTCAATTCATCATTGTTAATGCCACTCTCTAAATTACCTTTCAAGAAGGCTTCTTCCTAATTACGAGTTCATACGATTCCTAGCATTCCTAATAATTAGTTTTTTTAGCACAGGAGCTTAAGGCAACCAATATACTATTGGGAGAAATTCCCCGGATCTAGACTTCCCCGTACGTTCCCGTATCGACAAAATCAATAATCATGCATTGAATGAGTTAAACAAAGCAAGCATTAAGCAAAGAGGAAAAACCCTAACTAATGATGAAAGAAAGCATAGGTCTTAGATTAAGATGTAAACACAAATTCCATATATGAGAGCTTCAAAAGATTACATTGATTCCCCAACAAACATACAAGGTTTAGTTCACCATATTCATGGTGACTCTAGATGAATAATAATGAAAGAATGAAAGATAGAAAAACCCTAGAAAGAGAAGAGGAGAGCTGTCACCATCTCCCAATCTACCCCCAAGGGGTGAAAAGTGTGTTTCTGCTTCCTCCCAGCCAAAGATACAAACCCTAGGACGTCCTAAAGCTTATATACTATTCTAAAATTACAAAAAATCTAGGTCCAAGCCCATAAGTGTGCCGCTCAGCGGTAAAGTACCGCTTAGCGGTAAGTGCGTGAGTCGTTTCTTCCCCTCAGCGGCCATTTTGCCCCTCAGCAGATCTCCCGTAAGCTCCTGAGTGCCGCTCAGCGGTAAACTGCCGCTAAGCGGTGACTTCGGCTTCTCCTTTTGCACTTTTTGATGTCTTGTCTGATTTCATCTCTCTCCTTCTTCACTTCTTTCACCAAATTCACCTTAAAACCTGCACAAAAACACTGAAATCAAGCATAAACCTGTCCAGCTCTCTTATTTCTGAAAATATGAATAAAAGTATGATTTCAAGCTAGTTTCTAAGTATAAAGGTTGCTTTTAGTATCAATTTTAAGCATGAAAATAACAGTTTTTCAACTGTTATCA
The DNA here is from genome assembly GCA_027742785.1 of Vigna reflexopilosa. NCBI lineage: Eukaryota > Viridiplantae > Streptophyta > Magnoliopsida > Fabales > Fabaceae > Vigna > Vigna reflexopilosa. Next base: position 33,058,147 of record CM050912.1, on the reverse strand, counting down.
CAACCCCAAACTTAGAACTTTGCTTGTCCTCAAGCAAACAAGATGTAACTCAATCTCCAACCAATTCATATGATGGTTCACTCATTCAAAAATCCTCTTTTTCAAGATAAGTAACAACTTCACTCAAACTTATGACCAAGAGTTCAATCAAGATGTGCACATGCTTTAGTGTTCACAAAGTCATTTAAATTCCAACAAATGCTATTTTTCATGAATGAGCAATCAATTAAGCATGGATGTTCATGTGCTCATGGAATATTTCCTCACTAGATAAAGTGTTTCACTCACACACAAGTGTATAAGAGGTAATCACTCATTCACTCTACTATCACAATGTCACATGAATCAACTTTGCCTTTCATTTTATCACAATCAAAAACATTCACAAGCATGCATCATCACAAGGACTTTTCAATGGCTTATAATGTGGCTGGGCTAACAAGAAAATTACTTTTTTTGGATCACAAAATCCTTGAGTTAAGAGAATCATAACAACAATTATTCTTATTCATTCCCAACGTTCTTTTGCATTGAGCTTTGCTTTTTCTTTTCTTTTCTTTTTCTTTTTCTTTGCATATTCTTACTTTTTAGCTATTAGCTCAATGCTTTTCCTTTTTCATGTTTTCCCAATAACCCCAAACTTGAACATTTAACAATACCACACAATATCTTCTACTTAACTCAAGGTAAAGATTTTGAATCAAGGGTTTTAGTGTATGTTCAAGGCTAAGGGTTCAAAGGATAGAACACAAAGTGTTCTTTTTTTAGTGGGCTAACTTTATGAATTTGGCCAATAAAAAGGGTTCCAACAAACGGCCTTGATCATATGATGCAAAACAAGCAATTGATTCAATCATAGAAAACCTGGGCAAAGTCATTCATGCTTTCAAAGTAATAGCATTTAACAATAACAACTCTGGAGCTCAAAACCTCACATATAAGCTCATCCACATTTGACATACACATCCTGCTTAATCTCACAATCACAATCATAATATCCTGCATTTGTTCACAAAGCTTGTGAATCACCTGTATAATCATTTTAATGTGCACATCATCTCAACATCAATCAATCACTAATCATCATCAAGATATTACTTATCAAACAATCACAGTTAATAGCAAACCATCACACAAACCAGGTTTCCAATAAAGTACATCAAACCCTAATCTAAAAACAAAAACAAATAAATTCAGAAAACTTAAACCAACTAAAGCATAAGCATATGATAGCATTCATCAGTAAATGCTATCTCAGCTCCTCATCAGTCTGAGCTGTCCTCTGTATCTTCCTCTTCTTCCTCATCTTCATCATCTTCAAATGCCTCATCATCATCAGCTTCATCTTCTTCCATCTCTCTAGCTAAAGCTTCAGCTGCTCCAGCTCCTCCTCCATGCACTGGCTTCTCTGGCCAAGCTACCACATTATGGAATTCATCCATAGTCCACCTGTGGGCTGGAGGTGTATCATACATCCCCACAATCATCTCAGCAGTGGCCACCTGCCCTCTATGAATGGACTGCAACTGAGCACCTATAAGAGACATATACATGTCTCTCATCTGGAATGGTTCTGCTTCATGTGTCTCAGCAGATGTTTGGCTCTGTGTTGGCCCTCTCTCTCTACGAGCACGGCGTGGTGGAACTGGCTGAGCTGCTTCCTCACCTCCACAGTACTGTCTCTAATAAGCCTCATCAATAGCTTTTCTTGGCCTCTCAAATGGTGGAGCAGAAGTGTCCACCCCAACTATCTTGCAAAGGTGAGTGATCAAGGAGGGATGTCCTAGTGGTGCTTTGTTGTTTGAGGTATTGGCGCACATACTAATCTCATCAGCTATCACCTGCCCAATATTAACATTTAAGTTTCTGATAGCACAGTAGATGAATAGTGCCCTGCTGAGAGTAATATCTGACACATGTGAACATGGCTGAATGTTGGCATGAGAAAATGCCATCCAATACTTTGCAAGAGGCGCCAAATCTGTCCTCCTAATGTTAACCACTGAGCCAGATCTATTTCTTTGGAAGTGTCCTCTAGATATACACAGCACTCTCTCCACATCCTCAAAATCAGCACCTTCCTCCATACAAAGAGCAAACTGGCACTTGTCACCAGCCCGCACAGTGTCCAGGAAGTTATTGATAGAATCAGGATCATACCTGATAGCATGGCCTCTGACATAGCCCAAATAATTCTCAGCTGGATAATCACCAATCTTCTTTGCATTGGTGTAAAATTCCTTTACCACAGCTATGTTGGCAGGTGCAGGATATGTGGCTAGCTTTCCCCAGTCATTCCCTAACACTTGCTCTCCAAATTGAGGAGCAAAGTTAGGTATCATTCCAACCTTTCTCTCCATCAGAAGTCTCCTGTCCTGATGATGGACAAATTTATGAACACCAAAATATGATGTCACAAACTTGTTTTTCAATCGGCAAGTATGACCGAATCGTTCAAGTAATAAACTTGGTATGACCAAGTATCGTTCTTCCCAAAGGACTCACGGCCTAGTTTAGTTGTGTGGTTTCTTGATTAGCTAAGACTTAAAGACGAAATATTTGGATTTTATATGCACAAGACGAAAATTAAATATGTATGCATGAAGTTTTGATCAATGGCAAAAAGCAAAAGATAAACACTTTCAATGAAATATATGAATGAATATGTTGTTGGGGTCAATTTCATCTTATCCACTCTCATATAATTTAGGAATTCAACATTCAAATCATCATTGTTAATGCCACTCTCTAAAGTACCTTTCAAGAAGGCTTCTCCCTAATCACGAGTTCATACAATTCCTAGCATTCCTAATGATCAGTTCATAAGTGCAGGAGCTTAACGACAACCAATATAATATTGGGAGAAATTCCCCGGATCTAGACTTCCCCGTACGCGCCCGTATCGACAAAACCAATAATCATGCATCGAATGAGTTAAACAATGCAAGCAATAAGCAAAGAAGAAAAACCCTAACTAATGATGAAAGAAAGCATAGATCTTAACTAAAAGATGTAAAAACTGATTCCATATATGAGAGCTTCAAAAGATTACATTGATTCCCCAACAAACATACAGAGTTTAGTTCACCATATTCATGGTGAACCTAGATGAATAACAATGAAAGAATGAAAGATAAAACCCTAAAAAGGTGAAGAGGAAGCCTCAGCATCCAAGATCCTCCTTCAAAGGGGTGGAAGAGAGAGTGTTTGCCTCAGTTCTGCCAAAGATACCTAACCCTAGGAAACCCTAAAGCTTATATATTATTCGTAAATTACAGAAAATTAGGTCCAAGCCCATAAAAGTGCCGCTTACCGGTAAGTGCGTGAGTCATTTCTTCCCCTCAGCGGCCATTTTGCCCCTCAGCGGACCTCCCGTAAGCTCCTAAGTGCCGCTCAGCGGTAAACTGCCGCTCAGCGGTGACTTCGGCTTCTCCTTTTGCACTTTTTGATGTCTTTTCTGATTCCATATCTCTCCTTCTTCACTTCTTTCACCAAATTCACCTTAAAACCTGCACAAAAACACTAAAATCAAGCATAAACCTGTCCAGCTGTCTTATTTCTGAAAATATCAATAAAAACATGATTTCAAGCTAGTTTCTAAGTATAAAGGTTGCTTTAAGTATCAATTTTAAGTATGAAAATAACAGTTTTTCAACTGTTATCACAACCCCAAACTTAGAACTTTGCTTGTCCTCAAGCAAACAAGATGTAACTCCATCTTCAACCAATTCATATGATGGTTCACTTCATTCAAAAATCTTCTTTTCAAGATAAGTAAAAACATCAATCAAACTTATGACCAAGATTTCAATCAAGATGTGCACATGCTTTAGTGTTTCACAAAGTCAAGTAATACCCAACAAATGCTGTTTTTCATGAATGACCAATCAATTAAGCATGGATGTTCATGTGCTAATGGAATATTTCCTCACTAGGTATTGTGTCTCACTCAACACACAAGTGTATAAGAGGTAATCACTCATTCACTCTACTATCACAATGTCACATGAATCAACTTTGCCTTTCGTTTTACCACAATCAGAAACATTCACAACCATGCATCATCACAAGGACTTTTCAATGGCTTATAATGTGGCTGGGCTAACAAGAAAATTGGTTTTTCTGGATCGCAAAATCCTTGAGTTAAGAGAATCATAACAACACAATCATCTTATTCATTCCCAACTTTCTTTTGCCTTTGCATTGAGCTTTGCTTCTTTTTCTTTTCTTTTCTTTTTCTTTGCATATTCTTACTTTTTAGCTCTTAGCTCAATGCTTTTCCTTTTTCATGTTTTCCCAACAACCCCAAACTTGAACATTTAACAATATAACACAAAATCTTCTACTTAACTCAAGGTAAAGATTTTCAATCAAGGATTTTCATTGTATGTTAAAGGCTAAGGGTTCAAAGGATAGAGCACAAAGTGTTCTCTTTTAGTGGGCTAATTTTACGAATTTGGCCAATAAAAAGGTTTCCAACAAACGGCCTTGATCATATGATGCAAAACAAGCAATTGATTCAATCATAGAAAACCTGGGCAAAATCATTCATGCTTTCAGAGTAATAGCATTTAACAATAACAACTCTGGAGCTCAAAACCTCACGTATAAGCTCATTCACATTTGACATACACATCCTGCTTAATTTCACAATCACAATCATGATATTCTGCATTTGTTCACAAAGCTTGTGAATCACCTGTATAAGCATTTTAATGTGCACATCATCTCAACATCAATTATAAGCATCATTCAGCATTACTTATCACACAATCACAGTTAATAGCAAAACATCAAACCCTAATCTAAAAACATAAAATACTTACAAAATACTGGGTTGCCTCCCAGTAAGCGCTTGTTTAACGTCACGAGCCTAACCCAAACTTTCAAGGATCAACCAACAACATCATTGTGGAAAATTGTTGCACCTCTCCCCCTAGATAAGGTTTGAGACGTTGACCATTCACCACCCAACTTCTCTGTGGATCATCAGCAGCTGGATTAAATATTTCAATTGCTCCATGCGGATGCACTTCTTTTATCACAAATGGTCCTGACCATTTTGACTTTAGCTTCCCAGGAAATATCTTCAATCTTGAATTAAACAATAATACCTGTTGTCCTGGATTGAAAACTCTATTCACCAACTTCCTGTCATGATAAAATTTAATCTTGTCTTTGTACGCCTTTGATGAATCATATGCATGTAATCGCATTTCTTCAAGTTCCAAAATCTGCCTTCTGCGTGTGCATTGAGTTTCATAAGGATCAAAATTCAAGAATTTTAAAGCCCATAATGCTTTATGCTCCAATTCTACTGGCAAATGGCATGCTTTCCCATAGACTAATTGAAACGGTGACAATCCCATAGACGTCTTCATTGCTGTCCTATAAGCCCAAAGAGCATCATCCAATTTGAGAGACCAATCCTTTCTTGATGAAGTCACTGTTTTTTCTAGGATCCTTTTTATTTCCCTGTTAGACACCTCAGCTTGTCCATTGGTTTGTGGATGATAAGGTGCAGCTACCTTATGTTTTACTCCATAGTGTTTGAGTACTTTCTCTAGTTGATAATTGCAAAAATGAGATCCTCCATCACTGATCAACACTCTTGGAGTGCCAAAGCATGAGAATATCTGCCTCTTCAGGAATTTAATTACCGTGCTAGCATCATTTTTAGGACAAGCTAATGCTTCCACCCATTTACTCACATAATCCACTGCTACCAGAATATATTCATTGTTGAAAGATGGAGGGAAAGGTCCAACAAAATCAATACCCCAACAATCAAAAATCTCAACCTCTAAAATACCCTGTAAAGGCATCTCATGACGTTTAGTGATTGTCCCTGCTCTTTGACATTTATCACAATTTCTAGCATGATTATGGGCATCTTTAAATAAAGTTGGCCAATAAAACCCAGATTGAAGGACTTTTGCTGCTGTTCTTTCTCCATTAAAATGTCCTCCATAAGGTGAATCATGACAATGCCAGAGAATTCCTTCTGCTTCTTCATTTGTAACACATCTCCTTAGAAGATTATCTGCTCCAATTTTGAACAAATAAGGATCATCCCAAACAAACTGCTTGGCATCATGCAGAAATTTCTTTCTTTGTTGCCAAGTTAAGTCTTTCGGCATGACTCTTGCAGCTTTGAAATTCGCCATATCAGCAAACCAGGGCCTCTGCTGAATATACATGAGTGATTCATCTGAAAAAGATTCCCAGATTTCAGACTCCTTGCTAGTGACCTCATTGTTGACTAACCGTGACAAATGATCAGCAATTAAGTTCTCACTTCCTTTCTTGTCACGGATTTCTACATCAAATTCTTGCAATAGTAGTACCCACCTAATCAAACGTGGCTTAGAATCTGGTTTTGTCAACAAATATTTGATAGCTGCATGATCTGTATAGACAATCACCTTAGACCCAATAAGATAAGGTCTAAATTTCTCTAGAGCATACACAATGGCAAGAAATTCTTTCTCTGTGGTAGCATAATTCAATTGAGCATTGTTCAGAACCTTGCTAGCATAATAAATTGGATGAAACTTTTGTTCTTTCCGCTGGCCAAGGACAACTCCTATTGCATAATCACTTGCATCACACATTAATTCAAAATTTTGATTCCAATCTGGCGCTACAATTACTGGAGTTGACACTAACTTCTTCTTCAATATGTCGAAAGCTTTCAGACAATCTTCATTCATCACAAAAGGAACATCCTTCATCAAAAGATTACTCAATGGTTTAGCAATTTTTGAGAAATCTTTGATGAATCTTCTATAAAACCCAGCATGACCAAGAAAACTTCTAATTCCCTTTACATTTGTTGGTGGAGGTAGTTTCTCAATGACTTCTACTTTAGCTTTGTCTACCTCAATTCCTTTAGCAGAGATTTTATGCCCCAATACAATTCCTTCAGTTACCATGAAATGACATTTCTCCCAATTAAGAACAAGATTTGTCTGAACACATCTTTTGAGGACAGTGTTCAAATTAGCCAAACATCTTTGGAAAGAATTCCCAAAAACTGAGAAATCATCCATGAATACCTCAATGCATTTTTCTAAGAGATCTGCAAAAATTGCCTGCATACACCTCTGAAACGTAGCTGGAGCATTACATAATCCAAAAGGCATCTTTCTATATGCAAAGATACCAAAAGGACAAGTAAAAGTCGTCTTCTCCTGGTCTTTTGGATCTACCACAATTTGATTGTATCCAGAATATCCATCTAGAAAACAATAGAAAGCCTGCCCTGATAACCTTTCTAACATCTGATCCATGAAAGGAAGAGGAAAATGATCTTTCCTAGTAGCTTTATTCAGCTTCCTGTAATCAATGCACATACGCCAACCAGTGACTGTCCGAGTAGGAATAAGTTCATTCTTATCATTATAAATTACTGTCATCCCACCTTTCTTTGGAACCACCTGTACTGGACTCACCCATTCACTGTCAGAGATTGGATAGATGATACCAGCTTCTAACAGTTTCAACACTTCTTTTCTGACCACCTCCTTCATAACAGGATTTAATCTTCTCTGTGGTTGAGCACTTGGTTTATAATCTTCTTCCATAAAAATTTTGTGCATGCAGTAAGTTGGGCTAATACCTTTAAGATCTGATATTGACCACCCAATTGCTTCTTTGTTGGCTTTCAGAATTTCTATCAATTGCTCTTCTTCTTGTAGAGATAAAGAGTTATTGATGATGACTGGCTTTGTTCCATCTTCTTCTAGAAAGACATATTTCAGATGTGACGGTAATCTTTTTAATTCTGGTGTCTGTGCTTTGACTGCTTCTTCCTTATCAATTATTTCGAATATTGGATCTTCCTCTGGACTCTTTTTCAATGTTTCCAAGTCCATCAGACATTCATCAATCAATTTCTCTTCTTCTTCATCTAAATCTTCACATGCATCAATGAGAGTTTTTTCCAATGGAGAAATATTTCGCACCATCCTTTCTTGCACCATACAAACTTCATCAAGTTCATCAAATTGAAAACATGCTTTGTCATCATTTGGATATGTCATGGCCTTGGATACGTCAAAAGTGACTTCTTCATCATCAACTCTCAATTTAAGCTTACCATTCTCTACATCAATCAAAATTCTAGCAGTCTTCATAAAAGGTCTCCCAAGAATAAGAGGAACATCACTATTTCCTTCCATCTCCATCACAATAAAATCCACTGGGAATACAAATTTGTCAACCTTCACTAGAACATCTTCAACCACTCCATATGGATATTTAAGAGACCTGTCTGCCAATTGACGAGCCATTCTGGTTGGTTTAATTTCCAACCCCTGAATTGTTTTGCACATGGATAGCGGCATTAGATTAATGCTAGCTCCCAAGTCAATCAATGCTCTTCCAACTTTCACATCTCCTATGGTGCATGGAATAGTGAAGCTTCCTGGATCTTTAAGTTTAGGAGGTAGTTTCTGTATGATTGCACTGCAGTTACCCTGTATATTGATAGTTTCCTTCTCAATGTACTTGTGTTTCTTTGTGAGGAGTTCCTTCAAAAACTTTGCATATGCTGGCATCTGTTGCAATGCTTCAGAGAATGGTATAGTGATCTCCAACTTCTTAAACAATTCCATGAATCTTTCCAACTGCTTTTCTTTCTCCTTCCTTGAATAACTCTTTGGATAAGGAAGTGGCTTTTCATACTCTTTTTCTTTCTGTCTCTCCTCTCTCTCTTCTCTCTCTTTTTTTTCTCTCCTCTCCTCTTCTTCTCTCTTCTTTTTCTCTCTCTCAACTCTTTCTTTCCACTCACATGTTTCTTTTTCACTCTCACTCTCATTTTCTTTCTCCTCCCTTTCTTTTTGTCTCTCCTCTAACACTCTACCACTTCTGGTCACAACAGTTTTACACTCCTTTCTGAGATTATCATATTTCATCTCGTCAACTATTCTCTCAACATAAACCTCCATATTTTTAAATGCAGCATCCACATTATGACAATAAGACGCATTCGTCTTCAAGAATCTTTGGAAAGTCTCTTCAAGCTTTGTTGTTTTCTCAACTGGAGTAAATTGCATCTGCCATTTTTGTTGTTGCACTTGAACCATTGAGACCTGTTGTATTTCCTGTGGTATTTGAGAAAGTTTCATAGTTACCTCTTCAAGCTGTTGAGAGATAATTATATTTTGAATAAGCAAAGCCTCATTTGATTGTAACAACTCCTTCTGACTAAGATCTCCTTTTTCAATGTTGAGTTCGTTGTCATTAGTAGCCATATTTTCAATAATTTCAGTTGCTTCCTCTGGAGTTTTCCATTTAATGTTTCCTCCTGCTGAGGCATGAAGCATCATCTTAGTTTGTGAACCAAGACCTCCAAGGAAAATTAGGACTACTTCTTCTTTGAAACCATGCATAGGAGTTTTTCGTAACAGGCTTTTGTATCTGTCCCATGCATGCCCCAGTGATTCTTCCATGCCCTGCTTAAATGAAGATATCTCTTGCTTGCCTTTTGTTACCTTTGATTGTGGAAAGTACTTGTTTAAAAACTTTGTCACCACTGCTTCCCACTCTGTGAAACTTCCCTCTGGAAAAGAATTTAACCAAAGCTTAGCATTGCCTCCTAATGAGAAAGGAAACAAACTAAGTTTGATCGCTTCATCTGGCACCCCATTGATTTTCACCGTGTTGCAAATCTCATTGAAAGTAGTGAGGTGCTCATATGGGCTTTCATGAGATAACCCATTAAATTGGTTACTTTTCACCAGTTGGATCAGTGCTGGTTTGACCTCCATGTTAGCTGCATTGACTCTAGGTCTAGCTATGCTGTTAAAGTGCTGAGGTCCAGCTATATTGGTGTAATCAGCAAGAGTTCTTCTAACATTGTTATTCTCCATATTTTCTGTGCTATTGTCAGAACCTTGTGGTGATGGTTGTAACAGAGTTTCCGGAGGAGGAAAAAGTTCTCTAGATGTTCGGATTCTTCTCCTCCGTCTACTGTCTTCTAATCCTTCAAGCAGAGGTTCTGTTGTTTTCTTGCTCCTAGTTCGAATTGCCTCCTGCATACACAAGAACACAAAACCCTAGAAAAGATTTGGTTAGCACAAAAAGATATAAGAGAAGATATAAGATTCAGAAAATAAAAACAGAAAACAGAAAACAGAAAATAAAATAAAATAAATCAAATAAAATACAAACTGAAAAATATAAACAGAAAATAAAATAATGCAAACAAAATTCGAAATTTAAAATAAAATAAAAAAATAAGTCAAAGATAATCAATAATCACACAAATTAACCAGTTAAACCACGAGTCCCCGGCAACGGCGCCAAAAACTTGATGGACAAATTTATGAACACCAAAATATGATGTCACAAACTTGTTTTTCAATCGGCAAGTATGACCGAATCGTTCAAGTAATAAACTTGGTATGACCAAGTATCGTTCTTCCCAAAGGACTCACGGCCTAGTTTAGTTGTGTGGTTTCTTGATTAGCTAAGACTTAAAGACGAAATATTTGGATTTTATATGCACAAGACGAAAATTAAATATGTATGCATGAAGTTTTGATCAATGGCAAAAAGCAAAAGATAAACACTTTCAATGAAATATATGAATGAATATGTTGTTGGGGGTCAATTTCATCTTATCCACTCTCATATATTTTAGGAATTCAACATTCAAATCATCATTGTTAATGCCACTCTCTAAAGTACCTTTCAAGAAGGCTTCTCCCTAATCACGAGTTCATACAATTCCTAGCATTCCTAATGATCAGTTCATAAGTGCAGGAGCTTAACGACAACCAATATAATATTGGGAGAAATTCCCCGGATTTAGACTTCCCCGTACGCGCCCGTATCGACAAAACCAATAATCATGCATCGAATGAGTTAAACAATGCAAGCATTAAGCAAAGAAGAAAAACCCTAACTAATGATGAAAGAAAGCATAGATCTTAACTAAAAGATGTAAAAACTGATTCCATATATGAGAGCTTCAAAAGATTACATTGATTCCCCAACAAACATACAGAGTTTAGTTCACCATATTCATGGTGAACCTAGATGAATAACAATGAAAGAATGAAAAATAAAACCCTAAAAAGGTGAAGAGGAAGCCTCAGCATCCAAGATCCTCCTTCAAAGGGGTGGAAGAGAGAGTGTTTGCCTCAGTTCTGCCAAAGATACCTAACCCTAGGAAACCCTAAAGCTTATATATTATTCGTAAATTACAGAAAATTAGGTCCAAGCGCATAAAAGTGCCGCTCAGCAGTAAAGTACCGCTCAGCGGTAAGTGCGTGAGTCATTTCTTCCCCTCAGCGGACCTCCCGTAAGCTCCTAAGTGTCGCTCAGCGGTAAACTGCCGCTGAGCGGTGACTTCGGCTTCTCCTTTTGCACTTTTTGATGTCTTTTCTGATTCCATATCTCTCCTTCTTCACTTCTTTCACCAAATTCACCTTAAAACCTGCACAAAAACACTGAAATCAAGCATAAACCTGTCCAGCTCTCTTATTTCTGAAAATATCAATAAAAACGTGATTTCAAGCTAGTTTCTAAGTATAAAGGTTGCTTTTAGTATCAATTTTAAGTATGAAAATAACAGTTTTTCAACTGTTATCACCTGAACCACCCTAAAGTGCTTCTCATGTTTCCTAGAGAGGAACCTACTAGAGTGGGGTTGCTCTGGTTCCTTTTCCTTTCTCTTGGTTGCCATGGTTTTCAATCTCTTTCCTGAAGAGGATGCCATTCCTGCACAAATACAAAACCACAGAACACAACTCCTTTCTAAGCTAAACCACCGCTGAGGGCCAGAATTTCCCCTCAGCGCCACCAGTGCCATTGTCCAGATCACGAAAAAAACAGAAAAACCAAATCTGGCAGAGTGCCGCTCAGCGGCAGTTTACCCCTCAGCGGTAACTCTGCAGATTTTTGAAAATCTTGTTTTAAAGCTGTCCTAACTCCACCCAAATTCAATTTTCAGTTTTCCAGTTCATAATCATGCAGTTTAATCGGTTCAAACATCAAATATATCATCAAATCATGCATAGAAATCAAAAACCCTAAATATTCATGCTTTGACAATCACATTCAAATTCAAGAACCCTAGAATGAACAAAATGCTTTTTACTTACTTGGGTGGAGATACTAGATGCAATGAAAATGCTTCCAAGCTAGAATGCTCTCTTCCAACACAAACTTTGATGGCACACTAGTGAAAAAATGAGTGGAAGAGAAATTTTCTTAAGAGGGAAGAGTGAAAAGATGTGGAAAACCTTGGAGAAGGTATGTGGGAGTGTTTGTGCAGAGAAGAGCCTGAAAGTATGAGAAATTGCGCAGCTTAGGGTTTAAAAAATACCCTGATGGGCTCAGGTCCCGCTAAGGGGAACTAAAGCCCATCTGCGAGAGTACCGCTCAGCGGTAAGTTGCCGCTCACTTCTTAACCTACGTGCCTCCTAGACATGCCCCTCACTGGTTCCCTGCAATTCAATGTTCATAATACTTATGCAAACCCTATTATGCAACTAAAACAAAACAAACAAAAACATTCAATCAACTGGGTTGCCTCCCAAGTAGCGCTTGTTTAACGTCACGAGCCTGACCCAAAATCCACCAACACCCATCAGTAGGTGCAAAATTTTCTTACCAACACCCATCAGTAGGTGTTACAAACTGAGTATCCTTCAGTAGATACTTAACCACCTAGCATCCTTTAGTAGATGCTATATCCAACAAAATATTTACAAAAATAATGTCCACAGATTAAAAGTTACAAAACCAAAATCAAAATCAAAAGTTTTTAAATCACTGGGTTGCCTCCGAGCAAGCGCTCTTTTAACGTCATTAGCTTGACCCAGTAAAGCTCAAGTTCCTTCTTTATAGTTGATGTTGTCATTCCACCAACTCCTCAACTGTTTCCTGTGAACTGTTTTGGTCCTTCTAGAATGTGGAGACTATATCTCTATCATCTCCTTCTCTTTAAAGCCCTTCACAACCCACAACTTGTTCTTGATTCTTACAGGTGTGCCAAGTTGGAGTCTTCTTTTCTCCCAGTCACCAGGAATTTCTCCTCCTCTTCCAATCTTTTCTTCCTTGTGTACCTGAAACAACAAACAATGATTACCTGCAACCTTGAGATTTTCATCTTTACGGCTAGTCATTGGTGCATCTTGAAATGCAGCTTTATAACTAGCTTCTTCCTCCTTTGCTCGCGTCTCATCTTTGAAGACGTCTACCACCACTCTCTCCTCTCTGTCCTGGAGCACTACTATACCTTCATTTACATCAATGATAACTTTGGCCGTTTTCATAAACGGTCTTCCAAGTATGATAGGTATCTTCTCTGTCTCCATCTTCATCACCACAAAGTCTGCCAAGAACTGAAGTTTGCCAACACAAACTATAATGTCCTCTGCAATCCCACATGGCTTCTTTGAGGATCCATTGGCCATTACTAGATTAACCTTTACAGGTTTCACTTTAACATTGCCAATTTGCTCCAGTAAAGAGTAAGGTATCAAGTTAACACTTGAACCTAAATCAAGGAGAGCTTTCTTTACCTTTTTCTTCCCTATGGTACAAGGGATAGAAAAACTGCCTGGATCTGATGCTTTAGGAGGGAATGACTCTTTTTTAACAGTTATACACTTTTTTGCTTCATCATCTCTACGTCTCTTCTTGGTAGAGATTTCTTCATCAGATTTTGTGTAAACTGTGATTTGCTGTAGAATCTGTTCCCAAGGTGCTTCATTATCCACCATTCTGAATAATTCGGTGAAGTCCAGTTGTTTCCCTTGATGGATTGGAAAAGGAAAAGTACTTTTACTCTCTATGTCTCTTCTCTCTTTTGTATCTAACTCAACTATATCATCATCAACACTCTTTACCACCTTGCACTCTTCTCTGGGGTTAACTTCAGTATTAGCCCCAAAATTTCTATTTGGCCTTTCTTCCAATTGCTTGGTAATCTGACCCATTTGAATCTCCAAGTTCTTTATAGCAGCTTCAGTGCTCTTTTGAGAAGATTCAGTTTTCTGTATGAATTGCTGAAGAGTTTCTTCCAACCTTGTTGATCTTTCATTAAGCATAGATAACTGTTGCCAAAAGGTGGGTTGCTGCTGCTGCTTATTATATTGACTAGCTTGCCCAGTTTGTCCTTGACCAATGCTTGGGTGTGGTTTCCATCCTTGATTGTAGTTCCCTTGACGGTATGGAAATTGATTGGCCATGAAATTAACATCCTCTAAAGCTTCCACTGGAAAGGCGCATTGACCATTTATATGGTCGCCTCCACACAATTCACACAACTGAGATTGTACCTGTGCAGCAGTTTTCAACTCTTTAGGCAATTGTGCAAGTGTTTTAGTAAGAGTTTCCAGCTGTTGAGTTAGAATTTTATTTTGTGCTAGCAAGGCATCATTCGTCTGTAATTGTAGAACTCCTTTCTGTTGCGTAGGAGCTCCTCTTTCACTGTGGAGTTCGTTATCACTAGTAGCCATATTTTCAATAATTTCTGTTGCTTCCTCTGGAGTCTTCCATTTAATGTTTCCTCCTGCTGAGGCATCTAGCATCATCTTGGTTTGTGAACCAAGACGTCCAAGGAAGGTAAGGACTACTTCCACTTCATCGAATCCATGCGTGGGTGTTTTTCGTAACAAGCTTTTGTATCTATCCCATGCATGACCCAGTGATTCTTCCATGCCCTGCTTGAATGAAGAAATCTCTTGCTTGCCTATGTTGACCTTTGATTGTGGGAAGTATTTATTTAGAAACTTGGTTACCACTGCTTCCCACTTTGTGAAGCTTCCCTCTGGAAAAGAATTTAACCAAAGCTTAGCATTGCCTCCTAATGAGAAAGGAAACAAGCTAAGTTTGATCGCTTCATCTGGCACCCCATTGATTTTCACCGTGTTGCAGATCTCATTAAATGTAGTGAGGTGCTCATATGGGCTTTCATGAGATAACCCATTAAATTGATTGCTCTTCACTAGTTGGATCAATGCTGGTTTGACCTCCATGTTAGCTGCATTGACTCTAGGTCTAGCTATACTGTTAAAGTGCTGAGGTCCAGCTGTATTGGTGTAATCAGCAAGAGTTCTTCTGATATTATTGTTCTCCATATTTTCTGTGCTATGGTCAGAACCTTGTGGTGATGGTTGCAACAGAGTTTCCGGAGGAGGGAAAAGTTCTCTAGATGTTCGGATTCTTCTCCTCCGTCTACTCTCGTCTAGACCTTCAAGAAGAGGTTCTGTTGTTTTCTTACTCCTTGTTCTAATTGCTTCCTGCATGCACAAGAAAACAAAACCCTAGAAAAGATTTGTTAGCACAAAAAGATATAGGAGAAGATAAAAGATTCAGAAGATAAAAATAAAAATAAAATCTAATCTAATCAAATCAAATCAAATCAAATAAAATCTAATCTAATAAAAACCGAAAAAATAAAAACAGAAAATAAAAACAGAAATTCAAAATTAAAGTCAAAGATAATCAATAATCACACAAATTAACCAGTTAAACCACGAGTCCCCGGCAACGGCGCCAAAAACTTGATGGACAAATTTATGATCACCAAAATATGATGTCACAAACTTGTTGAACAATCGGCAAGTATGACCGAATCGTTTCAAGTAATAAACTTGGTAAGACCAAGTATCGTTCTCCCAAAGGACTCACGACCTAGTTTAGTTATGTGATTTGTTGATTAGCTAGGACTTAAGAACGAAATAACTGGATTTTTAATATGCAAAAGACGAAATTAAACATGTATGCATGAGGTTGATCAATGGCTAAAGCAAAATACAAACACTTTCAATGGAATATATGAATGAGTATGTTGTTGGGGTTCAAATTCATCTTATCCACTCTCATATATTTTAGGAATTCAACATTCAAATCATCATTGTTAATGCCACTCTCTAAAGTACCTTTCAAGAAGGCTTCTCCCTAATTACGAGTTCATACAATTCCTAGCATTCCTAATAATTAGTTCATCAATTGCAGGAGCTTAAGGCAACCAATATACTTATTGGGAGAAATTCCCCGGATCTAGACTTCCCCGTACGTTCCCGTATCGACAAAATCAATAATCATGCATTGAATGAGTTAAACAAAGCAAGCATTAAGCAAAGAGGAAAAACCCTAACTAATGATGAAAGAAAGCATAAATCTTATATTAAGATGCAAGCACAAATTCAATATATGAGAGCTTCAAAAGATTACATTGATTCCCCAACAAACATACAAGGTTTAGTTCACCATATTCATGGTGAACCTAGATGAACAATAATGAAAGAATGAAGCATAAAACCCTAGAAAGGTGAAGAGGTAGCCTGAGCATCCAAGATCCTCCTTCAAAGGGGTGGAAGAGAGAGTGTTTGCTTCGTTTGTGCCAAAGATACAAACCCTAGGACGTCCTAAAGCTTATATACTATTCTAAAATTACAAAAAATCTAGGTCCAAGCCCATAAGTGTGCCGCTCAGCGGTAAAGTGCCGCTCAGCGGTAAGTGCGTGTCTCGTTTCTTCCCCTCAACGGCCATTTTGCCCCTCAGCGGACCTCCCGTGACTTCCTGAGTGCCGCTCAGCGGTAAACTGCCGCTGAGCGGTACTTTCGGCTTCTCCTTTTGCACTTTTTAATGTCTTTTCTGATTCCATCTCTCTCCTTCTTCACTTCTTTCACTAAATTCACCTTAAAACCTGCACAAAAACACTGAAATCAAGCATAAACCTGTCCAGCTCTCTTATTTATGAAAATATGGATAAAAACATGATTTCAAGCTAGTTTCTAAGTGTAAAGGTTGCTTTTAGTGTCAATTTTAAGCATGAAAATAACAGTTTTTCAACTGTTATCACTGCTCCAGCTCTGCTATCCTGGGCGTTCTCCTCTGGCCATGCCACCACGTTATGGAACTCGTCCATAGTCCACCTGTGTGTTGGGGGTGTATCATACATTCCAATGATCATCTCAACAGTGGCCACCTGTCCTCTATGGATGGACTGCATCTAAGCATCTATGAGAGACATATACATGTCCCTCATCTGGAATGGCTCTGCCTCATGAGTCTATGCAGATGCCTGACTCTGTGTTGATCCTCTTCCTCTACGAGAATGACGTGGTGGAACTGGCTGAGCTGCCTCCTCTCCTCCACAATACTGCCTATAATAAGCCTCATTAATGGATTTCCTCGGCCTCTCAAATGGTGGAGCAGAAGTATCCACACCAGCTATCTTGCACAGGTGCGTAATCAAGGAAGGATGCCCTAAAGGTGCCTTGTTGTTCATCGTGTTGGCACACATCTGTATTTCATTGGCAATCACTTGGCTAATGTTAATGTTCATATTTCTGAGCACACAGTAGAGAAGTGCCCTGCTAACAATGATGTTTGAAACATGAGAGCACGGTTGAATGTTGGCATGGGAGAATGTCATCCAATACTTTGCAAGAGGAGTCAAATCAGTCCTCCTGATATTCACCACTGCACCATTTATGTTCCTCTAGAAGTGTCCTCCAGGTACACATAGAACACTTTCCACATCGACAAAATCAGTGCTTTCTTCCATACAGAGAGAAAACTGGCATTGCTCACCAACCCATTCAGTACCCAAAAAGTTCTTGATAGAGTCAGGATCATACCTAATAGCATGCCCTCTAACATAGCTTAGGTAATCCTCAGCTGGATAGTCACCCAACCTCCTTGCGTTGGTGTAAAATTCCTTTACCACTGCTATATTGGCTGGTGCAGGGTATGTGGCCAATCTCCTCCAGTTTCTTCCCAACAGTTGCTCTCCAAACTGAGGAGCAAAGTTAGGTATCATTCCAGCTTTCCTCTCCATTAGGAGTCTCCTATCTTGAACAATCTTAAAATGCTTCTCATGTTTGCGAGATAGGAACCTACTAGAATGAGGTTGTTCAGGTTCCTTGTCTTTCCTCTTGGAGGTTGTGGTCTTCAATCTTTTGCCTGAAGAAGATGTCATCCCTACATCAAACACAAATTACAAAACCACAAAACATGTTAATCATTAGTAAACCATAAACAACACCCCAAATCCATGCTAAACCACCGCTGAGGGTCAAAAGAACCCCTCAGCACAACCAGTGCACCAAACCAGCAAGAAAAAGAAGCCAAAAACCAAGTTTGTCATAATCGCGCTCAGGGGAAATTTCCGCTGAGCGGCGATTCTGCATATTTTGAAAAATTCATTTTTAACACTTCCTAACTCCACCCACATGAAATTTTCATACTTCCAGACCAAAATCAGGTATTTTAATCGGTTCAAATATCAATTAATTCATCAAATCATGCATAGAAATCAAAATCCCTAAAGAATCATGCTTTAAACATCCATATTCATATCAATTCATGCTTTCAAGAATCCTAGAATGAAAAATGCTTGACTTACTTGGGTGGAGATGCTAGATGAGTAGAAAATGCTCTACAAATGTGAAGAACTAAGCCCAAACAAAAATGCTCTCTCCAAACCCCAAACTTAGATTGAAAACTAGTGAGAAAGTTAGTGGAAAAGAGATTTTGTAAAGGGGAAAGAACGGAAAGATGTAGAGAACTCTTAGAAAAGTGTTTAGAAGTGTGTGAGAAGAAAGAAATCTGAAAATGAACCCAAAATCGCACCCTAAGGTATAAAAATACCCTAATGGGCTCGGGTCCCGCTAAGGGCAATGATAACAGTTGAAAAACTGTTATTTTCATGCTTAAAATTGATACTAAAAGCAACCTTTATACTTAGAAACTAGCTTGAAATCATGCTTTTCTTCATATTTTCAGAAATAAGAGAGCTGGACAGGTTTATGATTGATTTCAGTGTTTTTGTGCAGGTTTTAAGGTGAATTTGGTGATAGAAGTGAAGAAGGAGAGATATGGAATCAGAAAAGACATCAAAAAGTGCAAAAGGAGAAGCCAAAGTCACCGCTCAGCGGCAGTTTACCGCTGAGCGGCATTCAGGAGCTCACGGGAGGACCGCTGAGGGGCAAAATGGCCTCTGAGGGGAAGAAACGTGACACGCACTTACCGCTGAGCGGTATTTTACCGCTGAGCGGCACTTTAATGGGCTTGGACCTAATTTTCTGTAATTTACGAATAATATATAAGCTTTAGCGTTTCCTAGGGTTAGGTATCTTTGGCTGGAACGAAGCAAACACTCTCTCTTCCACCCCTTTGAAGGAGGATCTTGGATGCTCAGGCTTCCTCTTCACCTTTTTAGGGTTTTATCTTTCCTTCTTTCATTGTTATTCATCTAGGTTCACCATGAATATGGTGAACTAAACTCTGTATGTTTGTTGGGGAATCAATGTAATCTTTTGAAGCTCTCATATATGGAATTTGTTTTTACATCTTTTATTTAAGATATATGCTTTCTTTCATCATTAGTTAGGGTTTTTCCTCTTTGTTTAATGCTTGCATTGTTTAACTCATTCGATGCATGATTATTGGTTTTGTCGATACGGGCGCGTATGGGGAAGTCTAGATCCGGGGAATTTCTCCCAATATGATATTGGTTGTCGTTAAGCTCCTGCACTTATGAACTGATCATTAGGAATGCTAGGAATTGTATGAACTCGTGATTAGGGAGAAGCCTTCTTGAAAGGTACTTTAGAGAGTGACATTAACAATGATGATTTGAATGTTGAATTCCTAAAATATATGAGAGTGGATCAGATGAAATTGACCCCCAACAACATATTCATACATATATTTCATTGAAAGTGTTTATCTTTTGCTTTTTGCCATTGATCAAAACTTCATGCATACATATTTAATTTTCGTCTTTTGCATATAAAATCCAAATATTTCGTCTTTAAGTCTTAGCTAATCAAGAAACCACACAACTAAACTAGGCCGTGAGTCCTTTGGGAAGAACGATACTTGGTCTTACCAAGTTTATTACTTGAACGATTCGGTCATACTTGCCGATTGAAAAACAAGTTTGTGACATCATATTTTGGTGTTCATAAATTTGTCCATCAAGTTTTTGGCGCCGTTGCCGAGGACTCGTGGTTTAACTGGTTAATTTGTGTGATTATTGATTATCTTTGACTTTAATTTTGAATTTCTGTTTTTTATTTTCTATTTTTATTTTATCGGTTTTTATTTTATTTTATTTTATTTTCTGTTTTCTGTTTTTATCTTCTCCTATATCTTTTTGTGCTAACCAAATATTCTAGGGTTTTGTGTTCTTGTGTATGCAGGCGGCAATTCGAACTAGGAGCAAGAAAACAACAGAACCTCTTCTTGAAGGTCTAGACGAGAGTAGACGGAGGAGAAGAATCCGAACATCTAGAGAACTTTTCCCCCCTCCGGAAACTCTGTTGCAACCATCACCACAAGGTTCTGACCATAGCACAGAAAATATGGAGAACAATAATATCAGAAGAACTCTTGCTGATTACACCAATACAGCTGGACCTCAGCACTTTAACAGTATAGCTAGACCTAGAGTCAATGCAGCTAACATGGAGGTCAAACCAGCATTGATCCAACTGGTGAAGAGCAATCAATTTAATGGGTTATCTCATGAAAGCCCATATGAGCACCTTACTACATTTAATGAGATCTGCAACACGGTGAAAATCAATGGGGTGCCAGATGAAGTGATCAAACTTAGTTTGTTTCCTTTCTCATTAGGAGGCAATGCTAAGCTTTGGTTAAATTCTTTTCCAGAGGGAAGTTTCACAGAGTGGGAAGCAGTGGTGACAAAGTTTTTAAACAAGTACTTTCCACAATCAAAGGTAACAAAAGGCAAGCAAGAGATATCTTCATTTAAGCAGGGCATGGAAGAATCACTGGGGCATGCATGGGATAGATACAAAAGTCTGCTAAGAAAAACACCCACGCATGGCTTTGAAGAACAGGAAGTAGTCTTAACTTTCCTTGGAGGTCTTGGTTCACAAACCAAGATGATGCTTGACGCCTCAGCAGGAGGAAATATCAAATGGAAAACTCCAGAGGAAGCTATAGAAATCATTGACAATATGGCTACTAGTGATAATGAGCTGCACAGTGAGAGAGGAGCTCCTACGCAATAGAAAGGAGTTCTACAATTACAGACGCATGATGCCTTGCTAGCACAAAATAAAATTCTAACTCAACAGTTGGAAACTCTGACTAAAACTCTTGCACAATTACCCAAAGAGTTGAAAATTGCTGCACAGGTACAAACCCAGTTGTGAGAATTATGTGGAGCTGACCATATCAATGGTCAATGTGCCTTTCCAGTTGAAGCTTTAGAGGACGTTAATTTTATGGCCAATCAATTTCCATACCGCCAAGGGAACTATAATCAAGGGTGGAAACCACACCCAAGCATTGATCAAGGACAAACTGGGCAAGCTAGTCAATATAATAAGCAGCAGCAGCAACCAACCTTTTGGCAACAGTTATCTATGCTTAAAGAAAGATCAACAAGGTTGGAAGAAACTCTTCAGCAATTCATACAGAACACTGAATCTTCTCAAAAGAGCACTGAAGCTGCTATAAAGAATTTGGAGATTCAAATGGGTCAGATTACCAAGCAATTGGAAGAAAGACCAAATAGAAATTTTGGGGCTAATACTGAGGTTAACCCCAGAGAAGAGTGCAAGGTGGTAAAGAGTGTGAATGAAGAGATAATTGAGTTAGAAGAAGGAGAAACAAAAGAAAGAAGAGAAATAGAGAGCAAAAATACTTTTCCTTTTCAATTAAATCAAGAGAAACAATTGGATTTCACAGAATTATTCAAGATGTTGGATAATGATGCACCTTGGGAGCAGATTCTACAGAAAATCACAGTTTATACAAAATCTGATGAGAATATCTCTACAAAGAAAAGACGTAGAGATGATGAAGCAAAGGAGCGTATAACTGTTAAAAAAGAGCCATTCCCTCCTAAAGCATTAGATCCAGGTAGTTTTTCTATCCCTTGTACCATAGGGAAGAAAAAGGTAAAGAAAGCTCTCCTTGATTTAGGTTCAAGTGTTAACTTGATACCTTACTCTTTACTGGAGCAAATCGGCAATGTTAAAGTGAAACCTGCAAAGGTTAAAATAGTAATGGCCGATGGATCTTCAAAGGAGCCATGTGGGATTGTAGAGGACATTATAGTTTGTGTTGGCAAACTTCAGTTCTTGGCAGACTTTGTGGTGATGAAGATGGAGACAGAGAAGATACCTATCATACTTGGAAGACCGTTTATGAAAACGGCCAGGGCTATCATTGATGTAAATGAAGGTATAGTGGTGCTCCAGGACAGAGAGGAGAGAGTGGTGGTAGATGTCTTCAAAGATGAGACGCAAGCAAAGGAGGAAGAAGCTAGTTATAAAGCTGCATTTCGAGATGCACCCATGACTAGTCGTAAAGATGAAAATCTTAAGGTTTCAGGTAACCATTGTTTGTTGTTTCAGGTACCCAAGGAAGAAGAGATTGGAAGGGGAGAAGAAATTCCTAGTGACTCGGAGAAAAGAAGACTTCAACTTGGCACACCTGTAAGAATCAAGAACAAGTTGTGGGTTGTGAAGGGCTTTAAAGAGAAGGAGATGATAGAGATAGAGTCTCCATATTATAGAAGGACCAAAACAGTTCAAAGGAAACAGCTGAGGAGTTGGTGGAATGAAAACATCAACTATAAAGAAGAAGGAACTTGAGCTTTATTTGGTCAAGCTAATGACGTTAAAAGAGCGCTTGCTGGGAGGCAACCCAGTGGATTTAAAGACTTTTGATTTGGTTTTGTAATTTTTAATTTGTGAACATTATTTTTGTAATTATTTTGTTGGAGATAGCATCTACTGAAGGATGCTAGGTGGTTAAGTATCTACTGAAGGATACTATGTTTGTAACACCTACTGATGGGTGTTGGTGGATTTTGGGTCAGGCTCGTGACGTTAAACAAGCGCTACCTGGGAGGCAACCCAGTTGATTGAATCTTTCTGTTTGTTTATTTTAGTTAGGGTTTGCATAAGCATTTTAAACATTGAATTGCAGGGAACCAATGAGAGGCATGTATGGGAGGCACGTAGGTTAAGAAAAGAAGGAGAGGAGCACATCACGAAAGTGCCGCTGAGCGGTACTCTCGCAGAATGGGCTTTAGTTCCCCTTAGCGGGACCCGAGCCCATTAGGGTATTTTTAAACCCTAAGCTGCGTAAGTTCTCATACTTTCAGGCTTTTCTCTGCACAAACACTTCCACATACCTTCTCCTAGGTTTTTCACATCTTTTCACTCTTTCCTCTTGAAAATTTCTCTTCCACTCACCTGCTCACTAGTGTTCCATTCAAGTTTGGGGTTGGAAGAGAGCATTCTAGCTTGGAAGCATTCTCATTACATCTAGTATCTCCACCCAAGTAAGTAAAATGCATTTTGTTCATTCTAGGGTTCTTGAATTTGAATGCGATTGTCAAAGCATGAATATTTAGGGGTTTTGATTTCTATGTATGATTTGATAATATATTTGATGTTTGAACCGATTAAACTGCATGATTATGAACTGGAAAACTGAAAATTGCATTTGGGTGGAGTTAGGACAACTTTAAAACAAGATTTTCAAAAATCTGCAGAGTTACCGCTGCGCGGTAGTTTACCGCTGAGCGGCACTCTGCCAGATTTGGTTTTTCTGAATTTTTGCGTGTTGGAATGTGGCACTGATGGCGTTGAGGGGAAATTCTGGCCCTCAGCGGTGGTTTAGCTTCGAAAGGAGTTGTGTTCTGTGTTTTACTAATGATTAACATCATGTTCTGTGGTTTTGTATTTGTGTTTGAATGTAGGAATGGCATCCTCTTCAGGAAAAAGATTGAAAACCATGGCAACCAAGAGAAAGGAAAAGGAACCAGAGCAACCCCACTCTAGCAGGTTCCTCTCTAGAAAACATGAGAAGCACTTTTGATACATCATAGGAGATGTGGAGAAGCAGATCCGTGAGATTGGAGGTGCAAGGAGACGTGAACAGCTTGCTGAAACCCATGGAACAGTAGCATTAACAGCTGCAGACTTGGAATTTCCATGAGCAGATTGGTTAGGAGTTCTTGGATGTGAAGCAGCGGATGATTGGTGACTATGGTGGATGGATATGGAGGCTAGCTTGGAGAGGTGATTCACAACTCAGAAGGCTTCCTAGAGTGGAAGAAAGTTGCAATGGAAAATCAAGCTAAGAAGTGACTCTTGGAGAAGGAATTTACTATGCATTTCAGCAGAAATTCTTTACTATAATCCAAAAGTGATTTACAAGCTTTTCCTATGAGATTTTATAGATTAATCTCAAGGCTTTAAGCAAACAATTTTCACGTTGCAGATCTGAACCCATGTGCTACATGTGTGGCTTCTAAAACACGTGAAAATTGAGTTTTATGTGAAGAAAAACAACTACTAATGTAGCCCCATAGAAGGATAAGTACACCCCTTCTTGTATAGAATTGTCCTTTTTACCCTTCTCCATGTTTTGGCAGATTTGGAATGTCTTCTTGTTCTCCAATTTTCCATCCAAAGATAGCAAATAGTACTTGACCTTGAGGAGAATATTCATCTTGGAGCTTTTTGGCCATTCCTCTTGTGATGGGTCCTATGGTGTTAGACCTTCTTGTATCATCCCCTCCCTCTTGAGAAGGATTTGCCCTCAAATCCAAAAGATCTTCATCTTCACTATCAAATCCTGCAAAAGGTTTAAGATCAGATACATTGAAGGTAGCATGAACACCATATTCAGGAGGAAGATCAAGTTGATATGCATTGTTATTAATCCTCCTGATCACTCTAAAGGGTCCATCTCCTCTAGGATTGAGTTTGGATTTTCGTAGTTGAGGAAATCTTTCCTTTCTAAGATGAATCCAAACCAAATCTCCTTCATTGAAGATTAACTCTTTCTTGCCCTTATTATGTTTCTTGGCATATTTCTCATTTTGTTGTTGAATTTGAATTTTAACCCTTTGATGTAAATCTTTGATAAATTTAGATTTAGATACCCCATCTTGATGAATAAACTCAATAGAATTTGGAAGGGGTATTAAATCCAAGGGTGTCAAAGGATTAAAGCCATAAACAACTTCAAAAGGAGACAATTTAGTAGTTCCATGAACTACTCTATTGTAGGCAAACTCAACATGAGGTAGGTACTCATCCCAAGATTTGTGATTTCCTTTAAGAACTACCCTTAGTAAAGTGGAAAGAGATCTATTGACTACTTCAGTTTGACCATCTGTTTGAGGATGGCAAGTAGTAGAAAAAGATAACTTAGTCCCTAATCTAGACCATAAGGTCCTCCAAAAGTGACTAAGAAATTTTGTATCTCTATCCGAAACTATTACTTTAGGTAGACCATGAAGTTTAACCACATCTCTAAAGAATAACTTTGCAATGTTGCTTGCATCATCTACTTTGTGGCAAGGTATAAAATGAGCCATTTTGCTAAATCTATCTACCACCACAAAGATAGAATCAAAACCCCTAGAAGTTTTAGGAAGACCTAACACAAAATCCATACTTATCTCTTCCCAAGGGGTGGAAGCAACATTCAAAGGAGTATACAGTCCATGAGGCATTGATTTAGATTTAGCTTCTAAACAAGTTATACACTTAAAGCAATGCCTTTGAACATCCCTTCTCATGTGAGGCCAAAAGAATTTTTCTTTCAACATGCCAAGGGTCTTTTCTACCCCAAAATGCCCCATTAATCCTCCCTCATGTGTCTCTTTAACAAGGAGTTTTATATGTGACCCTTGGGGAATGCAAATTTTTCCTTCTTTAAAAAGATACCCCTCTTTCAGATAGAAACCTCCTTGAGGCTTATTGAGACATTCCTCATATATATGAGCAAAATCAAGATCTTGTGAATATAATTCAAGAATGTTATTAAATCCAAGAATTTGAGCTCCCAATGTGGCGAATAGATTAATTTTTCTTGACAAAGCATCAGCCACCACATTGGATTTTCCTTTCTTGTATTTAATAACATAAGTGAATTGTTCAATGAATTCCAACCACTTAGCATGCCTCTTTTATAACTTGTGTTGACTCTTCAAATACTTAAGTGATTCATAATCACTGTGAATGATAAACTCCTTGGCAACAAGGTAATGTTCCCAAGTTTGAAGAGCCCTCACAAGTGCATAGAGTTCTTTGTCATAGGTGGGGTAATTACAAGAGGCACCATGAAGTTTTTCACTAAAGTATGCAATTGGGTGTCCTTCTTGTAATAATACTGCACCTATGCCAAATCCTGAAGCATCACATTCTAGCTCAAAAGTTTTGGAAAAATTTGGCAAAGCTAGAATGGGTGCTTATGTGAGCTTCTCTTTGAGTAGCTCAAAAGCTTTTTGTTGTTTATCCCCCCCCAATGGAATGTAACATCTTTTTTCACCAACTCATTGAGGGGTGAAGCAAGACTAGAGAAGTTAGGAACAAATCTTCTGTAAAAGCTTGCCAACCCATGGAAGCTCCTTACTTCTCCTACATTCTTTGGAGGAGGCCAATCTTGGATGGCCTTTATTTTTTCTGGGTCCACATGAACCCCATTTTTGGTGACCACAAATCCAAGAAATATGACACTATCAACACAAAAGGTACACTTGTCAAAGTTTGCAAACAATTTGTGTGTTCTAAGAATTGTTAAAACAACTCTCAAATGTTTTTCATGAGTTTGCAAATTTTTACTATATACCAAGATGTCATCAAAGTAAACAACTACAAACTTCCCAATGCAATCCCTAAGGACATGATTCATAAGTCTCATGAATGTGCTTAGAGCATTTGTAAGACCAAAAGGCATAACTAGCCATTCATATAATCCAAACTTGGTCTTAAAGGCAGTTTTCCATTCATCACCTTCCTTAATTCTTATTTGGTGATAACCACTTTTTAAATCTACCTTTGAAAATATTTGTGCTCCACGCAATTCATCCAACATATCATCAAGCCTAGGAATGGGATGTCTATACTTGATTGTGATGTTGTTGATAGCTCTACAATCACAACACATGCGCCACTTCCCATCTTTTTTTGGTACAAGTAACACTGGTACAGCACAGGGACTTAGACTCTTTTGAACTAAGCCTTTATCTAGCAACTCTTGGACTTGTGTCTCAATCTCCTTAGTTTCTTGGGGATTTGTCCTATAGGCTGGCCTATTAGGAAGAACTGCCCCTGGAATGAAGTCAATTTGATGTTCAATTCCTCTTATGGGTGGAAGCCCTTTTGGAATTTCTTGTGGGAATAGATCATCAAATTCTTTCAAAAGTTTTTGAATGGATGGAGAAAGAGTTGAAGTCTTTGAATCACTAGATGTGCATGTAAGTGTCCCTTGACAAAGAAGAAGATATGAAGGTTGCTCAACTTGAAGTGTATTGATTAAAGTCTTTTTGTTTAAAAGGACTTCATGTTGAGTGACCTTAGGTGGCACACTTGTTTCTATACCTCCCTTTCTTTTTGACTTTTTCTTTTGATCATGTTCTTGCTTTCTTAAAATCTTCATTTGTGCTTGATCCTTAGCCACTTGGGTAGGAGTCAAAGGATGAAGCACAAACTTCTTGTCCTTTTGATGGATAGTGATGGTATTGGTTAGACCATGATGGATAGTTTGATGATCAAATTGCCATGGTCTCCCCAATAACACATGACATGCTTCCATGGGAACTATATCACATAAAACTTCATCTTTGAAGTTCCCAATGGAAAATGCCAACTTCACTTGATTCTTGACTATTATATCCCCATCTTCATTTAGCCAATGAAGTTTATAAGGTTTTGGATGGGGTATAATATCAAGCTTCAACTTCTCAACCAACCTTGTGCTACAACAATTGCAACAAGATCCACTATCTACAATGAGAGAACAATGATTTTCTTGAATTTTACATCTTGTGTGAAAGATGTTCTCTCTTTGTGATATGTGTTCAAGACTTGGTTGGTTGCTAAGTATCCTTCTCACCATGAGAAGTTGCCCATCATCAGCATATATTTCCTCTTCCCTCTCTTCTTCCTCACTCTCACTTGTACTAGTTGGGGTGTCACTTTCACTACTATAAATGTCCTTGCCTTTCAAAATAATGTTTCTTTTTGTAGGACATTGAGTAGCTACATGACCCCTTCCTAGACATTTGAAGCATTTGATTTCACTTGTTATGGTGTGTGAGGGTGTTTCTTTCTTGGGTCTCTCTTCTATTTTGGCTAGAGGTTTAAATGGCTCTTTTTCTTTAAAAATTTTCTTTTCAAAAGTAGGTTGAACTTGAATTCTTTTAGAAGAAGATTTTCTCAAGTTTTGTTGTTCCACCTTTATACACATTTGAACAAGATCATTCAAATCTCTATAAGGTAGAAGTTCAACCCTATCTCTTATGTCAAAATTGAGCCCACTTAAAAATCTAGCTAAAGTAATTTCTGGACCCTCTACTATGCCTGCCCTCATCATATACAACTCCATCTTTTGTCTATATTCTTCAACTGTCATAGACCTTTGTTGTAACCTTTGGAGTTTATCCATGAGTTCTCTGTTGTAGTAGGAGGGAATGTGTCTCCTCCTAAGGGCAGACTTGAGATCATTCCAATAGTGGATGGGAGGGGCTTGATGTCTAAGCCTCTCTTTGACCAAGGCAATCCACCAGTACATTGCATACCCTTGAAAGCTTAGGGTAGCTAGAGAGACCTTCCTCTCTTCACTCACTTGGTGGCATTCAAATAATTGTTCTACCTTCATCTCCCAATCAAGATAAGCCTCTACATTGTCCTTCCCATGGAAGTGAGGCAACACCACATTGACTTCTTTAGGGGGTGGGGGTGCATGAGAATTTCTCCTATGCCTTCTAGAAGTAGAAGGCTGATGAGGGTAATAATCACCCAGACTCATAGACATCCCTCCCTCTTGAGAGTTGTCACTCTGACTTCCCCTAGACTTACTTTTCCGTATCATTCTCAACTCATCTTGAATAACAGCATTTTGAAGCTCTCTATTGACTTTCTCTTCATTCATTTCTCTTCTTATTTCCTTGAATTCATTAACTAAAGTTTGAAGAGAAAAATGTTCTTTTTCACTATCACTAATCCTAGGAGAATGCCTTCTAGACATTATGATGGACTTAAATGTTATTCTTGAAGTAAAGACTAGAGATTTTCACTTGAAGCAATATTCCAGGTAAGGGAGGTGATTCACTAGGAATGCTTAAGTACCAAGCCTTATCCTTGCCAAATATGCTTCTTGCTACTTACTAGAGTCCTTAGATCAAAATCACTCTTAAATCCACTTAAGTCTTAAAGACAACAAAGAAAAAAAAACACAAAGCAAAGAAAGAACACAACCTAACTCTAAATTCGGACCCCTAAGAGAGCTTCCTATTCGCACAAGATATATGTTATCTAGTCGAAAATTGGAAAAACCATTAAAGTGAGGTCTCCTAGGTGAGGCTTAGACTTTGGATCTAAGACACACTCACCGCCTACTCAATTTTAGGTTGTGATACTTCTTTTGAGTCTAGTTACAAATGAGGGAAGAGCACTTGTGAACTCTAGCACCTCACTTGCTTGGATTTGGAACTTACAACCAAAGAAAACCAATGGAAATTACAAAGAAATTTGGTAAATTGGAAAGGAAAAGTTAAAATAGGCTAAGGAAACAATGTGTGCAGCTTTGGTTGCTCTCAAAGAACTTGAATCTACTGGATTCCAAACAATTCTCTCAGCTGCAAAGTGCCTAAACCAAGAAATTAATTTTCTGCAGTATAGAATGCTGCTGCAAGTCACGGCCTTTCCTTCTTTAAGGCTCAACTTCATTCACTTTTCTTCACCAATTGAACTTCCTTTGATGCTTCCACTTGCAGTGAGCCATTTGAGTTATAGTTTACCTATCCAACAAACCAATTAATCACAGAAACTAACACCACAATTGCCAGCAAAATCACATCCAAGTGACAGCAACACCAGGACTTTTGTCAAACAGATGGTGTGCAGAGTGTTCAAAATTCAGAAAACAAGCAATTAAGTGGCTATCAATCACAGTGGCACATCAAAATGATCTTAGGAATGGCTCTAGAACAGATTTAAAACGCAATAAAAGACTTTAGATCAGAATCACACACAAATTGGCTATGCATTGAAAATTGACAAAACTGTTTGATGAAATGCCTGAATGAGTTGCACCAGATTTCTGCACCAGATTTTTAACAGCAACAATACTATACACTTCAAACTTTCGAAACTGATGATGCAATGGTCCTAAGTGCCTTTTAACATATGTAATATCTCTTTTGAATTGTTATCTTAATATTTTAAATGGACCATGGCTTTTACTGCATCTAAAAGTGATGAATCAATCAAAGTAATGCAGTGCAGAATTTGACAAAAAAAACCAGCACAGTTTTGCAGCAGAGTCAATTTTTCAATGCAGAAAAATATACCAAATGAACAGTACTGCACCTAGTTATTTTCCAATGATTCAAACATGTTTTGATGATGAATGATGACTTGTTGGAACTAATTGGATGCATCAAAACTATATAAAACATAAAATCACTACTGTAGTACCAGATTTCACCTAAATTTAACAACTAGCATGGTCAAATTTTGACTCAAAAGTAATTCTGATTTGAAAACAGCAAAGAGGAGTTAGAAATGGTATTTGAAAGTTGCACAAATGCAGAAATTCAGTGTTAATGATGGTTAGCAATGATCTAATACTAACCACACACAATTAAGCAGAATTTACTCAAGGAAACACATGCATCTCGGCCAAATGCTTGGACACTCTTGCCACATGACAAACTATTTGGAATCAACTCATTTCATCTTCCAAATGGTTCAGACAATGGATCAACCAACTGCTGTTCAATAGAACAGTAAATGACCATAAGAACAGTGGCAATGCAGCACAAAAACAGAACTGAAATGCTGTCAGATTTTTTTAAAAAAAAAAACCTGCACAGATTTTGAGTTTGAATGGTAGATCTAAACACCTGAGCTCATTTCTGAAGTATTCATTGCTCTTACTTGGTGTAGCCACATTCAAACAACTCAGATTTTTGGTAAAACTTGGTTGAAAAACCAGATTTGATAACAAAACAGCAAAGTAACTAACAAGACTTAAGACAAAACCAGAAATGATGTTTAAATGGTAAAATAGACTCAAACAATTAATAACAGCCGAATAAAATGAAGAAAAACTCAAGCAAAGACAGCTAGTAGTCAATGAAATTAAGAGTAGATCCTAAACACAGCAATGATTGATGAAAACATTGCAGAATTTTCAGAAAAAACAGCAAGAACAACCAGGAAATTTTTGACAGCAAAGAAATGGAAGAAATCTGGACTTATCTCACGGTTCTAACTTGAACCAAGGCTCTGGATACCACTTGATACATCATAGGAGATGTGGAGAAGCAGATCCGTGAGATTGGAGGTGCAAGGAGACGTGAACAGCTTGCTGAAACCCATGGAACAGTAGCATTAGCAGCTGCAGACTTGGAATTTCCATGAGCAGATTGGTTAGGAGTTCTTGGATGTGAAGCAGCGGATGATTGGTGATTATGGTGGATGGATATGGAGGCTAGCTTGGAGAGGTGATTCACAACTCAGAAGGCTTCCTAGAGTGAAAGAAAGTTGCAATGGAAAATCAAGCTAAGAAGTGACTCTTGGAGAAGGAATTTACTATGCATTTCAGAAGAAATTCTTTACTATAATCCAAAAGTGATTTACAAGCTTTTCCTATGAGATTTTATAGATTAATCTCAAGGCTTTAAGCAAACAATTTTCACGTTGCAGATCTGAACCCATGTGCTACATGTGTGGCTTCTAAAACACGTGAAAATTGAGTTTTATGTGAAGAAAAACAACTACTAATGTAGCCCCATAAAAGGATAAGTACACCCCTTCTTGTATAGAATTGTCCTTTTTACCCTTCTCCATGTTTTGGCAGATTTGGAATGTCTTCTTGTTCTCCAATTTTCCATCCAAAGATAGCAAATAGTACTTGACCTTGAGGAGAATATTCATCTTGGAGCTTTTTGGCCATTCCTCTTGTGATGGGTCCTATGGTGTTAGACCTTCTTGTATCAACTTTAGGGTGGTTCAGGACAGGAGACTTCTGATGGAGAGAAAGGTTGGAATAATACCTAACTTTGCTCCTCAATTTGGAGAGCAAGTGTTAGGGAATGACTGGGGAAAGCTAGCCACTTATCCTGCACCTGCCAACATAGCTGTGGTAAAGGAATTTTACACCAATGCTAAGAAGATTGGTGATTATCCAGCTGAGAATTATTTGGGCTATGTCAGAGGCCATGCTATCAGGTATGATCCTGATTCTATTAATAACTTCCTGGACACTGTATGGGCTGGTGAGCAGTGCCAGTTTGCTCTGTGCATGGAGGAAGGTGCTGATTATGAGGATGTGGAGAGAGTACTGTGTATACCTGGAGGACACTTCCAAAGGAATAGATCTGGCTCAGTGGTTAACATAAGGAGGACAGATTTGACTCCTCTTGCAAAGTATTGGATGGTGTTTTCTCATGCCAACATTCAGCCATGTTCACATGTGTCAGATATTACTCTCAGCAGGGCACTATTCAGCTACTGTGCTATCAGAAATTTAAATGTTAATATTGGGCAGGTGATAGCTGATGAAATTAGTGTGTGCGCCAATACCTCAAACAACAAAGCACCATTAGGACATCCTTCTTTGATTACTCACCTTTGCAAGCTAGCTGGGGTGGATACTTCTGTTCCACCATTTGAGAGGCCACGAAAAGCTATTGATGAGGCCTATTACAGACAGTACTGTGGAGGTGAGGATGCAGCTCAGCCAGTTCCACCACGCCGTGCTCGTAGAGAGAGAGGGCCAGCACAGAGCCAGACATCTGCTGAGACACATGAAGCAGAACCATTCCAGATGAGGGACATGTATATGTCTCTTATAGGTGC
Source organism: Vigna reflexopilosa (assembly GCA_027742785.1). Classification (NCBI taxonomy): domain Eukaryota; kingdom Viridiplantae; phylum Streptophyta; class Magnoliopsida; order Fabales; family Fabaceae; genus Vigna; species Vigna reflexopilosa. The sequence continues at coordinate 33,025,301 of CM050912.1, read as the reverse complement.
TCAGTTGCAGTCCATTCACAGAGGGCAGGTGGCCACTGCTGAGATGATTGTGGGGATGTATGATACACCTCCAGCTCACAGGTGGACTATGGATGAATTCCATAATGTGGTAGCTTGGCCAGAGGAACCAGTGCATGGAGGAGGAGCTGGAGTAGCTGAAGCTTCAGCTAGAGAGATGGAAGAAGATGAAGCTGATGATGATGATGCATTTGAAGATGATGAAGATGAGGAGGAAGAGGAAGATACAGAGGACAGCTCAGACTGATGAGGAGCTGAGATAGCATTTACTGATAAATGCTATCATATGATTATGCTTTTGTGGTTTAAGTTTTCTGAACTTATTTGTTTTTGTTTTTAGATTAGGGTTTGATGTACTCTATTAAACACCTGGTTTGTTATGATGGTTTGCTATTAACTATGATTGTGTGATAAGTAATGCTGAATGATGCTTATAATTGATGATTGAGATGATGTGCACATTAAAATGCTTATACAGGTGATTCACAAGCTTTGTGAACAAAGGCAAGATATCATGATTGTGATTGTGAAATTAAGCAGGATGTGTATGTCAAATGTGAATGAGCTTATGTGTGAGGTTTTGAGCTCTAGAGTTGTTATTGTTGAATGCTATTACTTTGAAAGCATGAATGATTTTGCCCAGGTTTTCTATGATTGAATCAATTGCTTGTTTTGCATCATATGATCAAGGCCGTTTGTTGGAAACCTTTTTATTGGCCAAATTCGTAAAATTAGCCCACTAAAAGAGAACACTTTGTGTTCTAACCTTTGAACCCTTAGCCTTGAGCATACAATGAAAACCCTTGATTGAAAATCTTTACCTTGAGTTAAGTAGAAGATCTTGTGTGATATTGTTAAATGTTCAAGTTTGGGGTTGTTGGGAAAACATGAAAAAGGAAAAGCATTGAGCTAAGAGCTAAAAAGTAAGAATATGCAAAGAAAAAGAAAAGAAAAGAAAAAGAAGCAAAGCTCAATGCAAAGGCAAAAGAAAGTTGGGAATGAATAAGATGATTGTGTTGTTATGATTCTCTTAACTCAAGGATTTTGTGATCCAGAAAAACCAATTTTCTTGTTAGCCCAGCCATATTATAAGCCATTGAAAAGTCCTTGTGATGATGCATGCTTGTGAATGTTTTTGATTGTGTACATCCTAACATGTAGCTTTATAACTAGTCTTTGTCCGTTGTTTCTCTTTGAAGACATCAATAACCTCATTTTTTCCTCAGTCTTGAAACACCACTATTCCTTCATCTACATCAATGATGACTTTAGCCGTTTTCATAAACGGCCTTCCAAGAATAATAGGAACCCTTTCATCCTTCATCTCCATCACCACAAAGTCCACCAAGAATTTTAGTTCTCCAACACAAACCATAACATCCTCTACTATACCATAAGGATTCTTTGAATAGCCATCCGCCATTAACAAATTCATCTTTATAGGCTTGACTTTAAGATCACCCATTTGTTCAAATAAAGAATAAGGCATTAAATTAACGCTTGACCCTAAATCAAGTAGGGCTTTATTTACCTTTTTCTTTTCTATGACACATGGAATGGTGAAAATTCCTGGATCTTTCTCTTTTGGAGGGAGTAGCTTCTTCTTGACCGCTTTGTAATCATTTGTCTCCTCTTCTCAATGTCTTTTCTTTGTGGAGACTTGTTCCTTGGGTTTTGTATAATTTGCAATTTGTTGCAATATCTCCTTCAAAGGTAAATCACCCTCCAATTGTTTGAATATTTCTGTAAAATGCCCAAATTGTCTCTCTTTCTCTAATCTCTCATAATCTGTTGGAAAATGAAGAATATCTTCAATTTTTATCTCTTCTCTCTCTTCTTTTTCTTCTACTCTCTTTTCTTTCTCTTCTTTTCTCTCTAACTCAACTCTTTCAACATCTACACTGACTAAAACTCTACACTCTTCTTTAGGGTTAACCTCAATATTAGCCTTAAAACTCTGATCAGGCCTTTCTTCCAACTTCTTAGTGAACTGTCCGATTTGCATCTCCATACTTCTAAGGGTTGCTTGAGTGCTGTTATGATTGGAGATGGTTACCTGCATAAACTGGATAAGAGCTTCTTCCAACTTTGTATGTTTTTTAGTGAGTGTAGATATATGTTGCCATAATGATGGTTGTTGTTGTGGTCTATTAAATTGTCCTGATTGCCCAGCTTGTCCAGATTGTCCCTGGCCTTGACCCATGCTTGGGTGAGATTTCCACCCTTGATTGAAATTACCTTGGCGGTATGGAAATTGATTGTTCATGAAATTTACATCTTCTAGGGCCTCCACTGGAAAAGCACATTGACCATTGATATGGTCACCACCACATAGTTCACACATCTGTTGTTGAACTTGAGCAACAATTTTTAATTCCTTCGGCAATTGAGCAAGTGTCTTTGTTAGATTCTCCAATTGTTGAGTTATAATCTTATTCTGAGCAAGCAAGGCATCATTTGACTGCAATTGTAGAACGCCTTTCGGTTGAATACAGGCTCCTCTTTTACTATGCATTTCATTGTCATTAGCAGCCATGTTCTCTATCAATTTTGTCTTCCTCTGGAGTCTTACATTTAATATTACCTCCAGATGAGGCATCTAACATCAACTTGGTTTATGAACCAAGACCTCCAAGGAAAAGTAGAACTACTGCTGCTTCATCAACACCGTGCATGGGAGTCTTTCTCAAAAAGCTTTTGTACCTGTCCCATGCTTGACCTAATGTCTCCTCCATGCCTTGTCTGAAAGAAGAGATCTCTTGCTTCCCTTTGTTGACTTTAGATTGTGGGAAGTAGTTATTCAAAAACTTTGCAACCACAGCTTCCTATTCTGTAAAACTACCTTCAGGAAAAGAATTTAACCATAACTTAGCATTGCCTCCCAATGAGAAAGGAAACAAGCTAAGCATGATTACTTCATCTGGAACTCCATTTATCTTCATAGTGTTACAGATTTCATTGAATGTGGTGAGATATTCATATGGGCTTTCATGTGGTAGCCCATTAAACTGATTACTTTTCACCAACTGTATCAACGCCGGTTTCACCTCCATGTTTGCAGCATTGACCCTCAGCCTTGCTATACTTTTAAAATGTTGAGGGCCAACCATAGTGGTGTAATCTGCAAGAGTCCGTCTACCATTATTCTCCTATGCATGTGATGATCAATGGGCAAGAAGAAACAAAACACGTGAATTGAAATATATGGATGAATATGTTGTTGGGGTTTATCAATTTCATCCTATCCACTCTCTTGTATTTAGGAATTCATTATTCTTTTCATTAATGTTAATGCCACTTTCTAAATTACTTTAAACCAGATGTCTCGGCGAAGAAAGCCTAATCATAATCACTAGTTTACAATGTCTTGTCTCCCTAGCAATTAATCATGCATTATAGTGAACAGAAGCTTACAGGCAACCAACCATCATACTCCTATGTCTAGGTTTGTAACATACTATTGGAGGAATTCCCCATATCATGATTTGTAAGATATCTCTCAATAACAATCCTAGGGAGAGAAGAGGAGAGCTGTCACATCCCCAAATCGTCAAACCCTAGGAGTACGAAATCTCCTGATACTTACAAATCATAAGATTTATGCCATACATGAATAAAATATCACAAGCATTTGCGCAAAGAAGAATATCTCTAACAATTAATGAAAGAAAGCATGTATCATAAAAATGATCTTGAAGAACAAATTCCATACAAGAGAGTTTCTAAGGATTTACATTGATTCCCAAACAACAAAATAAGTTTAGTTCACCATATTCATGGTGAAACTAGATGAAATACAATGTAAAAGTGAAGGATATAACCCTAGAAAGTTGAGAAAGGAGCCTTAGCATCCAAAATCCTCCTCCAAGGGGTGAAAGAGTGCGTTTTTGCTTCGTCCCAGCCAAAGATACAAACCCTAGAACGTCCAAAAGCTTATATAATATTCTAAAAATTACAAAAAAGTAGGCCCAAGCCCAGAAAAGTGTCGCTTAGCGGTAAACACCGCTCAGCGGTAATAGCGCGTGACCAATTCTTCCCCTCAGCGGCATTTCTCCCCTCAGCGGTGCCAACGGGTCTTTGATAGTGCCGCTCAGCGGTAATTTACGCTGAGCAGTACTTGCAGTTTCTCTTCTTTTTCACTTTTTGTGTCCTTTTCATATTCCATCTCTATCCCTTTTCACTTCTTTCATCAATTTCATCTAAAAACCTGCAAAAACAAGGAAATCAAGCATAAAATATGTCCAACTCTCTTATTTCCAACAATTACACAAAATCATGAGTTCAAGCTAATTTTTAAGTCATAAAGGTTGTAATTGAATTCAATTTTAAGTATCAAAATAACAGTTTTTCAACTTATCATCGACGAAGTGCACGAAGTGGACGAAGATGACGAAGTTGACGAAGTGGACGATGTTGACGAAGTAGAAGAAGTGGACGAAGGAGAAGAAAAAGAATAAGAAGAAGAAGAAGAAGCAGAAGAAGAATGAGTGGACGAAGTTTACGAAGTGGACGAAGTGGATGAAGTTGACGAAGTGGACGAAGTGGAAGAACAAGAAGAAGGGGAAGAAGAAGTGGACGATGTGGACGAAGTCGACGAAGTGAACGACGTCGACGAAGTGAACGAAGTGGACAAAGTGGGACGAAGTTGACGAAGTTGACGAAGTTGACGAATTGGAAGAAGAGGACGATGTGGTAGAAGAAAAAGAAGAAGAAGAAGTGGACGAAGTGGTCGAAGTGGACGAAGCAGACTAAGAGGACGAAGTGGACGAAGTAGACTAAGAGGACGAAGTGGACGAAGTCGACGAAGTGAACGAAGAGGACGAAGTGGACGAAATGGACGAAGCGGACAAAGTGGATGAAGTGAACGAAGTTGACGAAGTTGACGAAGTTGACAAAGTGGACGAAGTGGACAAAGTGGACGAAGTGGACGACTTGGACGAAATGGACGAAGCGGACGAAGCGGACGAAGTGGATGAAGTGGATGAAGTGAGCGAAGTTGACGAAGTGGACGAAGTTGACGAAGTGGATTAAAATAGGTAGACATAATCAAAATAGGTAGACATGGTGAAAGAAGGAGAATCATAATTATAGGCACAAGCAGAAGAAGCAGTATTCACATAATCAAAATAGTTAGACATGGTGAAAGAAGGAGGAAGGTAGAAAGGAAATGCTAAAAATTACGAAACAAACAAAACTCAACACAATTACACATGTGACACGCACACACAATAACACACACAAAACAAAACATCACACTCACAACACAAGACAAAACAAAACACACATTAACATAACAAAAGACCTAAGACCGAACCGTTGGTCCCCGGCAACGGCGCCAAAATTTGATGCAGGCTGTCGCGGCCCATTAAATTTGATGTGCATTAAAGAATGCAGTATATTGCTAGGAAGTGACTCCTAGGTCGTCTCTCAAGGACCAAATGTGGTTCAGTCTTAGGTCAGACACGTAGTGGGGGGTTTGAAAGTGTTTTTGTGATTCGAAATGAACTAAATTAAAAACTGGAAATTAAAGACAACCAAAAATAATTGAAAGCATTGAAGTAAATTAAAACATTAAATGCACAGTGCAGCTTGGAAGTAAAATTAAATACTCAACATGACAAATTAAAATGCAAGAAGTAAGCTTGTGGAACTCTCATAAAAAGGCTGAACGTGGTAGCCATGCCCTTTCTCCAAAATAAATCACTAAAATTGAATATATCAATGTGCTTTTCCTCCACGCAATACGTAACAACACCTTCAAAGTAATGAATAAGCATTTTTTTTTACTAAAACCAAAAGTGAACTAACGCCTCTTTTTAAGGCTTCAATAACCGTGTGTGCATTTCTTAAGGAAAGAAAATAAAATGCATCCTAAAGCTAATAAATTAAATGCATGTAATAAATGCAATGCATCCTAAAGCTAATAAATGAAATGCTAAGTTATCACCTGAAAAATATAAAGAAAAGGACACATGAATAGAAATGGATTAGAATTATGGAAAGTTAATGATGAACATTGAAAACCGTGAATGGTGATTCATACAAATAACTTCAAAACCGGTGGCCCATTGCTTTTAGTAGTTCAACAATTGGAAATTAATATAAAATTCATTCTCAAGCAAATTGGTTCAGCATTGCAAAGAAAAAAAAACACTTAATACTAAATAAAATAAAAAAAAATAATGCAAGGTGCTCTTCAAAAGAGTTGACGTGACCACTCTTCATTGTTTAATAAAAGAACTCTCCAAGCATAAATCACATACTTTTACATTCAATAATGAAAAGGGAGAAAACGTTACTTCCAATTGAAAATGAGCACCCCTTCTTTTCGTTCCAGCCAAGAAGTAATGACACGCTTCGATCAAAGTGCATAGAAAATAAACAAAATGAAAAGGGCAGAGTGTGCTTCCTCCTTCCAAACTCAATCACAGCTCTCTGCCTTAGCCGTATGGACCGTAACCCTCCATGCGTGCTCCCTCTGTGTGCTTTCAATTTAGAATCTCTAACCTATTACGCATGCCTCTGGACCGTGGTGCTCTTGGATGTCCGTGATTTGCTGGATGTAACACCTTTCTTTAGTCCAAGCACCTCCCTTGCTGGATCGTGGACGTGTGCTGATGGGCTGTGTGGACGTGGCAGCATGTGGACGTAGCAGCTGCTTTTGGTCTACATCCCGTGAGCGTGCACCTCTCCAATTCAAGAAAAAAAAATATCAATGCCCCCATTCTCTCTCAACTCCGTGCAGCCCACTTTTAATATAAAGAATGGAACCCTTCTTTGCTGGATGCACCCTTTTTTTTTTCAATAATGAAGCACCCCTTTCTCATAAGCCCAAAGAGTAAAATCACCGTAGTGTCCTCCTTCTTGTGCATACTTCTTTTGTGGAGAGTCTTGAATCATGTGACAGCCCTCCAAATGTCCCAAAATAATATCCAACAATTTCCCTGCAATTAATGTTGCAAATAATTAGTCTCAGATAATTCAAATTAATTAAAATAAAAATTTCTGGTCAAATTAAACACAATTAGCAAAAATCGAGAAATACTGGACAATTAAACACAATTCCCTAATTAAATCCGGTACAATAAACTAGGTGAAGTCAAGAAAATATCGACTCATTATGGACGAAGTGGACGAAGTGGATGAAGTGGACGAAGTAGTCGAAGTGGACGAAGTGGATGAAGTGGACGACGTGGACGACGTGGACGGAGTGGACGAAGTTGACGAAGTGGACAGAGTGGACGAAGTTGACGAAGTGGACGAAGTTGACGAAGTGGACGAAGTAGACAAAGTGGACGACGTAGACAAAGTGGACGAAGTCAACGAAGTGCACGAAGTGGAGGAAGTGGACAAAATGGCGAAGTAGACGAAGTGGACGAAAATGGACGAAGGAGAAGAAAAAGAACAAGAAGAAGAAGAATAAGAAGACGAAGAAAAAAATAATAAGTGGACGAACTGGACAAACTGGACGAAGTGGACGAAGAGGACGAAGTGGAGGAAGTCGACGAAGTGGAAGAGGGAGAAGAACAATAAGAATAAGAAGAAGAAGAAGAAGAACAAGTGGAAGAAGTGGAGGAAGTGGACGAAGTGGAAAAAGTGGACGAGGTTGACGAAGTGGACGAAGTTGACGAATTGGACGAAGTTGACAAAGTGGACGAAGTGGAAGAACAAGAAGAAGATGAAGAAGAAGTGGACGAAGTCGACATAGTCAACGAAGTGAACAAAGTCGACGAAGTGAACGAAGTGAACAAAGTCGACGAAGTAGACGAAGTAGACGACGAGGACGAAGTGAACGAAGTGGACGAAGTAGACGAAGTGGACGAAGTGGACGAAGTGAATGAAGTGGACGAAGTGGACAAAGTGGTCGAAGTAGACGAAGTGGACGAAGTGAATGAAGTTGACGAAGTGGACGAACTAGACGAAGTGGACGAAGAGGACGAAGTCGACGAAGTTAACGAAGTCGACAAGGATGAAGAAGGAGAAGAAGAAAAAGAAGAAGAAGAATAAGTGGAAGCAGTGGACGAAGTGGAAAAAGTGGATGAGGTTGACGAAGTGGACGAAGTTGACGAATTTGTCGAAATTGACGAAGTTGACGAAGTGGACGAAGTGGGATGCAGTGGACAAAGTGGACAAAGAGGACGATGTGGTAGAAGAAAAAGAAGAATAAGAAGTGGACGAAGTGGACTAAGTGGTCGAAGTGGACGAAGCGGACGAAGTGGACGAAGTGGAAGAAGAAGAAGAAGAAGAAGAATAAGTGGAAGACGTGGACGAAGTGGACGAAGTGGAAAAAGTGGATGAGGTTGACGAAGTGGACAAAATTGACGAATTGGACGAAGTGGACGACGCAGACTAAGAGGACGAAGTCGACGAAGTGGACGAAGTGGCCGAAGTGGACGAAGATGACGAAGTGGACGAAGGGGACAAAGTGGACGAAATGGACGAAGCGGACGAAGCGGACAAAGTGGATGAAGTGGATGAAGTGAACGAAGTTGACGAAGTGGACGAAGTGGACGACGTGGACGAAATGGACGAAGTGGATGAAGTGGATGAAGTGAACGAAGTTGACGAAGTAAACGAAGTTGACGAAGTGGACGAAGTTGACGAAGTGGATTAAGTTGACGAATTGGAAGAAGAGGACGATGTGGTAGATGAAAAAGAAGAAAAAGAAGTGGACGAAGTGGTCGAAGTGGACGAAGCAGACTAAGAGGACGAAGTAGACGAAGTGGAAAAAGTGGATGAGGTTAACGAAGGGGACGAAGTTGACGAATTGGACGAAGTTGAAGAAGTTGACGAAGTGGACGAAGTCGAAGAATTGGACGTAGAGGACGATGTGGTAGAAGAAAAAGAAGAAGAAGAAGTGGAGGAAGTGGAGGAAGTTGACGAAGTGGACGAGGTGGACGAAGTGGACAAAGTAGACGAAGTCGATGAAGTGCACGAAGTGGAGGAAGTGGACGAAATGGCGAAGTAGACGAAGTGGACGAAAGTGGACGAAGGAGAAGAAAAAGAACAAGAAGAAGAAGAATAAGAAGACGAAGAAGAAGAATAATAAGTGGACGAAGTTGACGAACTAGACGAAGTGGACGAAGAGGACGAAGTGGACGAAGTCGACGATGTGGAAGAGGGAGAAAAAGAATAAGAATAATAATAAGAAGAAGAAGAATAAATGGAAGAAGTGGCGGAAGTGGACGAAGTGGAAAAAGTGGACGAGGTTGACGAAGTGGACGAAGTTGACGAATTGGACGAAGTGGACGAAGTTGACGAAGTGGACGACGTGGAAGAACAAGAAGAAGATGAAGAAGAAGTGGACGAAGTCGACGAATTTAACGAAGTGAACGAAGTCGACGAAGTCAACGAAGTGAACAAAGTCGACGAAGTGGAAAAAGTAGACGACGAGGACGAAGTGAACGAAGTGGACGAAGTGGTTGAGGTAGACGAAGTGGACGAAGTGCATGAAGTTGACGAACTGCACGAACTAGACGAAGTGGATGAAGAGGGCGAAGTCGACGAAGCTAACGAAGTCGAAGAGGTTGAAGAAGAAGAAGAAGCAAAAGAAGAAGAAGAAGAAGAACAATAAGTGGAAGAAGTGGACGAAGTGGAAAAAGTGGATGAGGTTGACGAAGTTGACGAATTCGACGAAATTGAGGAAGTTGACGAAGTGGACTAAGTGGTCGATGTGGACGAAGTGGAGGAAGCGGACGAAGTCGACGAAATGGAAGAAGGAGAAGAAGAAGAAGAAGAAGAATAAGTGGACGAAGTGGAAAAAGTGGATGAGGTTGACGAAGTGGACGAAGTTGACAAATTGGACGAAGTGGACGAAGTGGCTGAAGTTGACGAAGTGGACGAAGTGGAAGAACAAGAAGAAGGTGAAGAAGAAGTGGGAAAAGTGGACGAAGTCAACGAAGTTAACGAAGTCAACGTAGTGGACGAAGTGAACGAAGTGGACGAAGTGGACGAATTGGTCAAAGTGGACGAAGTGGATGAAGTTGACGAACTAGACGAACTGGACGAAGAGGACAAAGACGACGAAGTTAATGAAGTCGACGAGGTGGAAGAAGGAGAAGAAGAAGAAGAAGAAGAATAAGTGGAAGAAGTGGACGAAGTGGAAAAAGTGGATGAGGTTTCGAAGTGGACGAAGTTTAAGAATTGGACGAAGTTGACGAAGTTCACGAAATGGACGAAGTGGGATGAAGTGGAAGAAGTGGACGAAGAGGACAATGTGGTAGAATAAAAAGAAGAATAAGAAGTGGACTAAGTGGTCGAAGTGGACGAAGCGGACGAAGAGGACGAAGTGGACGAAGTCGAAGAAGGAGAAGTAGAAGAAGAAGAAGAAGAAGAAGAAGTGGAAGAAGTGGACGAAGTGGACGAAGAGAACGAAGTGGAAGAAGGAGAAGAAAGACAAGAAGAAGAAGAAGAATAAGTGGAAGAGGTGGACGAAGTGGACGAAGTGGAAAAAGTGGATGAGGTTGACGAAGTGGACAAAATTGACGAATTGGACGAAGTGGACGAAGCAGACTAAGAGGACGAAGTGGACGAAGTGGACGAAGTGGACGAAGTGGACGAAATGGACGAAGCGGACGAAGCAGACAAAGTGGATGAAGTGGAGGAAGTGAACGAAGTTCACGAAGTGAACGAAGTTGACGAAGTTGACGAAGTGGACGAAGTGGACGATGTGGACGAAATGGACGAAGTGGATGAAGTGAACGAAGTTGACGAAGTGGATGAAGTTGACGAAGTGGATTAAGTTGACGAATTGGAAGAAGAGGACGATGTGGTAGAAGAAAAAGAAGAAGAAGAAGTGGACGAAGTGGTCGAAGTGGACGAAGCAGACTAAGAGGACGAAGTAGACGAAGTGGAAAAAGCGGACGAGGTTAACGAAGTGGACGAAGTTGACTATTTGGACGAAGTTGACTATTTGGACGAAGTTGACGAAGTGGAAGAAGTGTACCTAGAGGACGATGTGGTAGAAGAAAAAGAAGAAGAAGAAGAAGTAGAGGAAGTGGACGAAGTGCAGGAAGTGGAGGAAGTGGAGGAAGTGGACTAATGGACAATTTTATGAACACCAAAATATGATATCACAAACTTGTTTTTCAATCGGCAAGTATGACCGAATCGTTCAAGTAATAAACTTGGTAAGACCAAGTATCGTTCTTCCCAAAGGACTCACGGCCTAGTTTAGTTGTGTGGTTTCTTGATTAGCTAAGACTTAAAGACGAAATATTTGGATTTTATATGCAAAAGACGAAAATTAAATATGTATGCATGAAGTTTTGATCAATGGCAAAAAGCAAAAGATAAACACTTTCAATGGAATATATGTATGAATATGTTGTTGGGGGTCAATTTCATCTTATCCACTCTCATATATTTTAGGAATTCAACATTCAAATCATCATTGTTAATGCCACTCTCTAAAGTACCTTTCAAGAAGGCTTCTCCCTAATCACGAGTTCATACAATTCCTAGGATTCCTAATGATCAGTTCATAAGTGCAGGAGCTTAATGACAACCAATATCTTATTGGAAGAAATTCCCCGGATCTAGACTTCCCCGTACGCGCCCGTATCGACAAAACCAATAATCATGCATCGAATGAGTTAAACAATGCAAGCTTTAAGCAAAGAGGAAAAACCCTAACTAATGATTAAAGAAAGCATAGATCTTAAATAAAAGATGTAAAAACAGATTCCATATAGGAGAGCTTCAAAAGATTACATTGATTCCCCAACAAACATACAGAGTTTAGTTCACCATATTCATGGTGAACCTAGATGAATAACAATGAAAGAAGGAAAGATAAAACCCTAAAAAGGTGAAGAGGAAGCCTGAGCATCCAAGATCCTCCTTCAAAGGGGTGGAAGAGAGAGTGTTTGCTTCGTTCCAGCCAAAGATACCTAACCATAGGAAACCCTAAAGCTTATATATTATTCGTAAATTACAGAAAATTAGGTCCAAGCCCATTAAAGTGCCGCTCAGCGGTAAGTGCGTGTCACGTTTCTTCCCCTCAGCAGCCATTTTGCCCCTCAGCGGTCCTCCCGTGAGCTCCCGAATGCCGCTCAGCGGTAAACTGCCGCTGAGCGGTGACTTCGGGTTCTCCTTTTGCACTTTTTGATGTCTTTTCTGATTCCATATCTCTCCTTCTTCACTTCTTTCACCAAATTCACCTTAAAACCTGCACAAAAACACTGAAATCAAGCATAAACATGTCCAGCTCTCTTATTTCTGAAAATTTGAAGAAAAGCATGATTTCAAGCTAGTTTCTAAGTATAAAGGTTGCTTTTAGTATCAATTTTAAGCATGAAAAAAAGCAGTTTTTCAACTATTATCACAACCCCAAACTTAGAACTTTGCTTGTCCTCAAGCAAACAAAATATAACTCCATCTTCAACTAATTCATATGATGGTTCACTTCATTCAAAAATCTTCTTTTCAAGATAAGTAAAAACATCAATCAAACTTATGATCAAGATTTCAATCAAGATGTGCACATGCTTTAGTGTTCACAAAGTCATTTAAATTCCAACAAATGCTATTTTTCATGAATGATCAATCAATTAAGCATGGATGTTCATGTGTTTATGGAATATTTCCTCACTAGGTAAAGTGTTTCACTCACACACAAGTGTATAAGAGGTAATCACTCATTCACTCTACTATCACAATGTCACATGAATCAACTTTGCCTTTCATTATACCACAATCAAAAACATTCACAAGCATGCATCATCACAAGGACTTTTCAATGGCTTATAATATGGCTGGGCTAACAAGAAAATTGGTTTTTCTGGATCACAAAATCCTTGAGTTAAGAGAATCATAACAACACAATCATCTTATTCATTCCCAACTTTCTTTTGCCTTTGCATTGAGCTTTGCTTCTTTTTCTTTTCTTTTCTTTTTCTTTGCATATTCTTACTTTTTAGCTCTTAGCTCAATGCTTTTCCTTTTTCATGTTTTCCCAACAACCCCAAACTTGAACATTTAATAATATCACACAAGATCTTCTACTTAACTCAAGGTAAAGATTTTCAATCAAGGGTTTTCATTGTATGCTCAAGGCTAAGGGTTCAAAGGTTAGAACACAAAGTGTTCTCTTTTAGTGGGCTAATTTTACGAATTTGGCCAATAAAAAGGTTTCCAACAAACGACCTTGATCATATGATGCAAAACAAGCAATTGATTCAATCATAGAAAACCTGGGCAAAATCATTCATGCTTTCAAAGTAATAGCATTCAACAATAACAACTCTAGAGCTCAAAACCTCACACATAAGCTCATTCACATTTGACATACACATCCTGCTTAATTTCACAATCACAATCATGATATCCTGCATTTGTTCACAAAGCTTGTGAATCACCTGTATAAGCATTTTAATGTGCACATCATCTCAATCATCAATTATAAGCATCATTCAGCATTACTTATCACACAATCACAGTTAATAGCAAACCATCATAACAAACCAGGTGTTTAGTAGAGTACATCAAACCCTAATCTAAAAACAAAAACAAATAAGTTCAGAAAACTTAAACCACAAAAGCATAATCATATGATAGCATTTATCAGTAAATGCTATCTCAGCTCCTCATCAGTCTGAGCTGTCCTCTGTATCTTCCTCTTCCTCCTCATCTTCATCATCTTCAAATGCATCATCATCATCAGCTTCATCTTCTTCCATCTCTCTAGCTGAAGCTTCAGCTGCTCCAGCTCCTCCTCCATGCACTGGTTCCTCTGGCCCAGCTACCACATTATGGAATTCATCCATAGTCCACCTGTGAGCTGGAGGTGTATCATACATCCCCACAATCATCTCAGCAGTGGCCACCTGCCCTCTGTGAATGGACTGCAACTGAGCACCTATAAGAGACATATACATGTCCCTCATCTGGAATGGTTCTGCTTCATGTGTCTCAGCAGATGTCTGGCTCTGTGCTGGCCCTCTCTCTCTACGAGCACGGCGTGGTGGAACTGGCTGAGCTGCATCCTCACCTCCACAGTACTGTCTGTAATAGGCCTCATCAATAGCTTTTCGTGGCCTCCAGTCATTCCCTAACACTTGCTCTCCAAATTGAGGAGCAAAGTTAGGTATCATTCCAACCTTTCTCTCCATCAGAAGTCTCCTGTCCTGAACCACCCTAAAGTGCTTCTCATGTTTTCTAGAGAGGAACCTGCTAGAATGGGGTTGCTCTGGTTCCTTTTCCTTTCTCTTGGTTGCCATGGTTTTCAATCTTTTTCCTGAAGAGGATGCCATTCCTACATTCAAACACAAATACAAAACCACAGAATATGATGTTAATCATTAGTAAAACACAGAACACAACTCCTTTCGAAGCTAAACCACCGCTGAGGGCCAGAATTTCCCCTCAGCGCCACCAGTGCCACATTCCAACACGCAAAAATTCAGAAAAACCAAATCTGACAGAGTGCCGCTCAGCGGTAACTCTGCAGATTTTTGAAAATCTTGTTTTAAAGCTGTCCTAACTCCACCCAAATGCAATTTTCAGTTTTCGAGTTCATAATCATGCAGTTTAATCGGTTCAAACATCAAATATATCATCAAATCATGCATAGAAATCAAAACCCCTAAATATTCATGCTTTGACAATCACATTCAAATTCAAGAACCCTAGAATGAACAAAATGCATTTTACTTACTTGGGTGGAGATACTAGATGTAATGAGAATGCTTCCAAGCTAGAATGCTCTCTTCCAACCCCAAACTTGAATGGAACAGTAGTGAGCAAGTGAGTGGAAGAGAAATTTTCAAGAGGAAAGAGTGAAAAGATGTGGAAAACCTAGGAGAAGGTATGTGGAAGTGTTTGTGCAGAGAAAAGCCTGAAAGTATGAGAACTTGCGCAGCCTAGGGTTTAAAAATACCTTAATGGGCTCGGGTCCCGCTAAGGGGAACTAAAGCCCATTCTGCGAGAGTACCGCTCAACGGTAAACTACCGCTCAGCGGCACTTTCGTGATGTGCTCCTCTCCTTCTTTTCTTAACCTACGTGCCTCCCATAAATGCCTCTCATTGGTTCCCTGCAATTCAATGTTTAAAATGCTTATGCAAACCCTAACTAAAATAAACAAACAGAAAGATTCAATCAACTGGGTTGCCTCCCAGGTAGCGCTTGTTTAACGTCACGAGCCTGACCCAAAATCCACCAACACCCATCAGTAGGTGTTACAAACATAGTATCCTTCAGTAGATACTTAACCACCTAGCATCCTTCAGTAGATGCTATCTCCAACAAAATAATTACAAAAATAATGTTCACAAATTAAAAATTACAAAACCAAATCAAAAGTCTTTAAATCCACTGGGTTGCCTCCCAACAAGCGCTCTTTTAACGTCATTAGCTTGACCCAATAAAGTTCAAGTTCCATCTTCTTTATAGTTGATGTTGTCATTCCACCAACTCCTCAGCTGTTTCCTCTGAACTGTCTTGGTCCTTCTAGAATATGGAGACTCTATCTCTATCATCTCCTTCTCTTTAAAGCCCTTCACAACCCACAACTTGTTCTTGATTCTTACAGGTGTGCCAAGTTGGAGTTTTCTTTTCTCCCAGTCACTAGGAATTTTTTCTCCTCTTCCAGTCTCTTCTTCCTTGGGTACCTGAAACAACAAACAATGGTTACCTGCAACCTTGAGATTTTCATCTTTACGGCTAGTCATGGGTGCATCTTGAAATGCAGCTTTATAACTAGCTTCTTCCTCCTGTGCTTGCGTCTCATCTTTGAAGACGTCTACCACCACTCTCTCCTCTCTGTCCTGAAGCACTACTATACCTTCATTTACATCAATGATAGCTCTGGCCGTTTTCATAAACGGTCTTCCAAGTATGATAGGTATCTTCTCTGTCTCCATCTTCATCACCACAAAGTCTGCCAAGAACTGAAGTTTGCCAACACAAACTATAATGTCCTCTACAATCCCACATGGCTCCTTTGAAGATCCATCGGCCATTACTATTTTCACCTTTGCAGGTTTCACTTTAACATTGCCGATTTGCTCCAGTAAAGAATAAGGTATCAAGTTAACACTTGAACCTAAATCAAGGAGAGCTTTCTTTACCTTTTTCTTCCCTATGGTACAAGGGATAGAAAAACTGCCTGGATCTGATGCTTTAGGAGGGAATGACTCTTTTTTAACAGTTATACACTCTTTTGCCTCATCATCTCTACGTCTATTCTTTGTAGAGATTTCTTCATCAGATTTTGTGTAAACTGCGATTTGCTGTAAAATCTGTTCCCAAGGTGCTTCATTATCCACCATTCTGAATAATTCTGTGAAGTCCATTTGTTTCCCTTGATGGATTGGAAAAGGAAAAGTACTTTTGCTTTCTATGTCTCTTCTCTCTGCTGTATCTAACTCAACTTTATCATCATCAACACTCTTTACCACCTTGCACTCTTCTCTGGGGTTAACCTCAGTATTAGCCCCAAAATTTCTATTTGGCCTTTCTTCCAATTGCTTGGTAATCTGACCCATTTGAATCTCCAAATTCTTTATAGCAGCTTCAGTGCTCTTTTGAGAAGATTCAGTTTTCTGTATGAATTGCTGAAGAGTTTCTTCCAACCTTGTTGATCTTTCATTAAGCATAGATAACTGTTGCCAAAAGGTTGGTTGCTGATGTTGCTTATTATATTGACTAGCTTGCCCAGTTTGTCCTTGACCAATGCTTGGGTGTGGTTTCCACCCTTGATTGTAGTTCCCTTGACAGTATGGAAATTGATTGGCCATAAAATTAACGTCCTCTAAAGCTTCAACTGGAAAGGCACATTGACCATTGATATGGTCACCTCCACATAATTCGCACAACTGGGTTTGTACCTGTGCAGCAGTTTTCAACTCTTTGGGTAATTGTGCAAGAGTTTTAGTCAGAGTTTCCAACTGTTGAGTTAGAATTTTATTTTATGCTAGCAAGGCATCCTGCGTCTGTAATTGTAGAACTCCTTTCTGTTGCGTAGGAGCTCCTCTCTCACTGTGCAGCTCATTATCACTAGTAGCCATATTGTCAATGATTTCTATAGCTTCCTCTGGAGTTTTCCATTTGATATTTCCTCCTGCTGAGGCGTCAAGCATCATCTTGGTTTGTGAACCAAGACCTCCAAGGAAAGTTAAGACTACTTCCTGTTCTTCAAAGCCATGCGTGGGTGTTTTTCTTAGCAGACTTTTGTATCTATCCCATGCATGCCCTAGTGATTCTTCCATGCCCTGCTTAAATGAAGAAATCTCTTGCTTGCCTTTTGTCACCTTTGATTGTGGAAAGTACTTGTTCAAAAACTTTGTTACCACTACGTCCCACTCTGTGAAACTTCCTTCTGGGAAAGAATTCAACCAAAGCTTAGCATTGCCTCCCAATGAGAAAGGAAACAAACTAAGTTTAATCGCTTCGTCTGGCACCCCATTAATCTTGACTGTGTTGCAGATCTCATTCAATGTAGTAAGGTGCTCATATGGGCTTTCATGAGATAACCCATTAAATTGATTGCTCTTCACCAGTTGGATCAATGCTGGTTTGACCTCCATGTTAGCTGCATTGACTCTAGGTCTAGCTATACTGTTAAAGTGTTGAGGTCCAGCTGTATTGGTGTAATCAGCAAGAGTTCTTCTGATATTATTGTTCTCCATATTTTCTGTGCTATGGTCAGAACCTTGTGGTGATGGTTGCAACAGAGTTTCCGGAGGAGGGAAAAGTTCTCTAGATGTTCGGATTCTTCTCCTCCGTCTACTCTCATCTAGACCTTCAAGAAGAGGTTCTGTTGTTTTCTTGCTCCTAGTTCGAATTGCCTCCTGCAGACACAAGAACACAAAACCCTAGAATATTTGGTTAGCACAAAAACAGAAAACAGAAAATAAAATAAAATAAAATAAAAACCGAAAAAATAAAAACAGAAAATAAAAACAGAAATTCAAAATTAAAGTCAAAGATAATCAATAATCACACAAATTAACCAGTTAAACCACGAGTCTCCGGCAACGGCGCCAAAAACTTGATGGACAATTTTATGAACACCAAAATATGATGTCACAAACTTGTTTTTCAATCGGCAAGTATGACCGAATCGTTCAAGTAATAAACTTGGTAAGACCAAGTATCGTTCTTCCCAAAGGACTCACAGCCTAGTTTAGTTGTGTGGTTTCTTGATTAGCTAAGACTTAAAGACGAAATATTTGGATTTTATATGCAAAAGACGAAAATTAAATATGTATGCATGAAGTTTTGATCAATGGAAAAAAGCAAAAGATAAACACTTTCAATGGAATATATGTATGAATATGTTGTTGGGGGTCAATTTCATCTTATCCACTCTCATATATTTTAGGAATTCAACATTCAAATCATCATTGTTAATGCCACTCTCTAAAGTACCTTTCAAGAAGGCTTCTCCCTAATCACGAGTTCATACAATTCCTAGCATTCCTAATGATCAGTTCATAAGTGCAGGAGCTTAACGACAACCAATATAATATTGGGAGAAATTCCCCGGATCTAGACTTCCCCGTACGCGCCCGTATCGACAAAACCAATAATCATGCATCGAATGAGTTAAACAATGCAAGCATTAAGCAAAGAGGAAAAACCCTAACTAATGATGAAAGAAAGCATAGATCTTAAATAAAATATGTAAAAACAGATTCCATATAGGAGAGCTTCAAAAGATTACATTGATTCCCCAACAAACATACAGAGTTTAGTTCACCATATTCATGGTGAACCTAGATGAATAACAATGAAAGAAGGAAAGATAAAACCCTAAAAAGGTGAAGAGGAAGCCTGAGCATCCAAGATCCTCCTTCAAAGGGGTGGAAGAGAGAGTGTTTGCTTCGTTCCAGCCAAAGATACCTAACCCTAGGAAACCCTAAAGCTTATATATTATTCGTAAATTACAGAAAATTAGGTCCAAGCCCATTAAAGTGCCGCTCAGCGGTAAAATACCGCTCAGCGGTAAAATACCGCTCAGCGGTAAGTGCGTGTCACGTTTCTTCCCCTCAGCGGCCATTTTGCCCCTCAGCGGTCCTCCCGTGAGCTCCCGAATGCCGCTCAGTGGTAAACTGCCGCTCAGCGGTGACTTCGGCTTCTCCTTTTGCACTTTTTGATGTCTTTTCTGATTCCATATCTCTCCTTCTTCACTTCTTTCACCAAATTCACCTTAAAACGTGCACAAAAACACTAAAATCAAGCATAAACCTGTCCAGCTCTCTTATTTCTGAAAATATGAAGAAAAGCATGATTTCAAGCTAGTTTCTAAGTATAAAGGTTGCTTTTAGTATCAATTTTAAGCATGAAAATAACAGTTTTTCAACTGTTATCATGGACGATGTGGACGAGGTGGACGAAGTGGACAAAGTGGACGAAGTCGACGAAGTGCACGAAGTGGAGGAAGTGGACGAAATGGAAAAGTAGACGAAGTGGACGAAGGAGAAGAAAAAGAACAAGAAGAAGAAGAATAAGAAGACGAAGAAGAAGAATAATAAGTGCACGAAGTTGACGAACTAGACGAAGTGGACGAAGTGGACGAAGTCGACGATGTGGAAGAGGGAGAAGAAGAAGAAGAAGAATAAATGGAAGAAGTGGCGGAAGTGGACGAAGTGGAAAAAGTGGACGAGGTTGACGAAGTGGACGAAGTGGACGAAGTGGACGCAATCAAGGAAGTGGACGAAGTCGAGAAATAGGAAGGAAGTGGACGAAGTCGAGGAAGTGGAGGAAGTGGAGGAAGTGGGCGAAGTTGACGAAGTGGAGGAAGTGGAGGAAGTGGACGAAGTAGTCGAAGTGGACGAAGTGGACGAAGTGGACGAAGTGGACGACTGGGACGGAGTGGAGGAAGTGGACAAAGTGGACAAAGTTGTCGAAGTGGACGAAGTGGTCGAAGTGGACGAAGTGTAAGAAGTGGACGGAGTGGATGAACTCGACGATTTGGACGAAGATGTCGAAGTGGACGAAGTGGCGAAGTGGACGAAGAGGACGAAGTGGATGAAGTTGACGAAGTGGAAGAAGAAGAAGAAAAATTTGAAGAAGAAGAAGAAGAAGAAGAATAAGTGTAAGAAGTGGAAGAAGTGGACGAAGTAGACGAGGTTGACAAAGTGGACAAAGCGGACGAAGTGGACGAAGTCGAAGAACAAGAAGAAGGTGAAGAAGAAGTAGACAACATGGACGAAATTGACAAAGTGGACGAAGTCGAAGAACAAGAAGAAGATGAAGAAGAAGTGGACGATATGGACGAAATGGAGGAAGTGGACGAAGTAGACGAGGTGAACGAAGTGGACGAAGTGGACGAAGTGTACGAAGTGGACGAAGTGGTCGAAGTTGACGACGTAGACGAAGTAGACGACGAGGACGAAGTGAACGAAGTGGATGAAGTGGACGAAGTGGTCGAAGTAGACGAAGTGGACGAAGTGGATGAAGTCGACGAACTGGATGAACTAGAGGAAGTGGACGAAGAGGACGAAGTTAACGAAGTCGACGAAGTTAACGAAGTCGACGAGGTTGAAGAAGGAGAAGAAGAAAAAGAAGAAGAAGAAGAAGAAGAAGAAGAAGAAGAAGAATAAGTGGAAGAAGTGGAAAAAGTGGATGAGGTTGACGAAGTGGACGAAGTTGACGAATTCGACGAAATTGACGAAGTTGACGAAGTGGACGAAGTGGGATGCAGTGGAAGAAGTGGACGAAGAGGACGATGTGGTAGAAGAAAAAGAAGAATAAGAAGTTGACGAAGTGGACTAGGTGGTCGAAGTGGACGAAGCGGACGAAGTGGACGAAGTCGACGAAGTGGAAGAAAGACAAGAAGAAGAAGAAGAATAAGTGGAAGATGTGGACGATGTGGAAAAAGTGGATGAGGTTAACGAAGAGGACAAAATTGACGAATTGGACGAAGTGGACGAAGCAGACTAAGAGTACGAAGTGGACGAAGTTGACGAAGTGAACGCAGTGGACGAAGTGGACGAAACGGACGAAGCGGACGAAGCAGACAAAGTGGATGAAGTGGAGGAAGTGAATGAAGTTGACGCAGTGGACGAAGTGGACGATGTGGACGAAATAGACGATGTGGACGAAATAGACGAAGTGGATGAAGTGAACGAAGTTGACGAAGTTGACGAAGTGGACGAAGTTGACGAAGTGGATTATGTTGACGAATTGGAAGAAGAGGACGATGTGGTAGAAGAAAAAGAAGAAGAAGAAGTGGACGAAGTGGTCGAAGTGGACAAAGCAGACTAAGACGACGAAGTAGACAAAGTGGAAAAAGTGGACGAGGTTAACGAAGGGGACGAAGTTCACTATTTGGACGAAGTTGACGAAGTGGACGAAGTGGAAGAAGTGGACGTAGAGGAGAATGTGGTAGAAGAAAAAGAAGAAGAAGAAGTGGAGGAAGTGGACGAAGTGGATGATAACAGTTGAAAAACTGTTATTTTCATGCTTAAAATTGATACTAAAAGCAACCTTTATACTTAGAAACTAGCTTGAAATCAAGCTTTTCTTCATATTTTCAGAAATAAGAGAGCTGGACAGGTTTATGCTTGATTTCAGTGTTTTTGTGTAGGTTTTAAGGTGAATTTAGTGAAAGAAGTGAAGAAGGAGAGAGATGGAATCAGAAAAGACATCAAAAAGTGCAAAAGGAGAAGCCGCAAGTACCGCTCAGCGGCAGTTTACCGCTGAGCGGCACTCAGGAGCTCACGGGAGGACCGCTGAGGGGCAAAATGGCCGCTGAGGGGAAGAAACGACTCACACACTTACCGTTGAGCGGTACTTTACCGCTGAGCGGCACACTTATGGGCTTGGACCTAGAATTTTTGTAATTTTAGAATAGTATATAAGCTTTAGGACGTCCTAGGGTTTGTATCTTTGGCAAAGACGAAGCAAACACTCTCTCTTCCACCCCTTTGAAGGAGGATCTTGGATGCTCAGGCTACCTCTTCACCTTTCTAGGGTTTTATCTTTCATTCTTTCATTATTGTTCATCTAGGTTCACCATGAATATGGTGAACTAAACCTTGTATGTTTGTTGGGGAATCAATGTAATCTTTTGAAGCTCTCATATATGGAATTTGTGCTTGCATCTTAATCTAAGATTTATGCTTTCCTTCATCATTAGTTAGGGTTTTTCCTCTTTGCCTAATGCTTGCTTTGTTTAACTCATTCAATGCATGATTATTGATTTTGTCGATACGGGAACGTACGGGGAAGTCTAGATCCGGGGAATTACTCCCAATAGTATATTGGTTGCCTTAAGCTCCTGTGCTAAAAAAACTAATTATTAGGAATGCCAGGAATTGTATGAACTCGTAATTAGGGAGAAGCCTTCTTGAAAGGTAATTTAGAGAGTGGCATTAACAATGATGACTTGAATGTTGAATTCCTAAAATATATGAGAGTGGATAAGATGAAATTGACCCCCAACAACATATTCATCAATATAATTCATTGAAAGTGCTTGTCTTTTGTTTTAGCCATTGATCAAGCTCATGCATACATGTTTATTTTCGTCTTTTGCATAGTACAATCCAATTATTTTGTTCTTAAGTCTTAGCTAATCAAAGAATCACATAACTAAACTAGGCCGTGAGTCCTTTGGGAGAACGATACTTAGTCTTACTGAGTTTATTACTTGAAACGATTCGGTCATACTTGCCGATTGTTCAACAAGTTTGTGACATCATATTTTGGTGATCATAAATTTGTCCATCAAGTTTTTGGCGCCGTTGTTGGGGACTCTGGTTTAACTGGTTAATTTGTGTGATTATTGATTATCTTTGACTTTAATTTTGAATTTCTTTTTTTATTTTCTGTTTTTATTTTTTCGGTTTTTATTAGATTAGATTTTATTTTATTTGATTTGATTTGATTAGATTAGATTTTATTTTATTTTATTTTATTTTATCTTATCCTCTGTATCTTTTATCTTCTTATCATTTATTCTTTGTATCTTCTCTATCTTTTGTGCTAACAAATATTTTCTAGAGTTTTGTGCCTAATGCTTGCAGGATGCAATTCGGTCAAGAATTTGACTATATGGGCACTCAATTCTTCCAAGGTCAACAAAGGAAAGCAAGATATCTCATCTTTCAGGCAAGGAATGGAGGAATCACTAGGTCATGCATGGGACAGATACAAAAGCCTATTAAGAAAGACACTCACGCATGGCTTTGATGATGTACAAGTAGTCCTAACCTTCCTTGGAGGTCTTGGTCCACAAACCAAGATGATGCTTGATGCCTCAGCAGGAGGAAACATCAAATGGAAGACTCCAGAGGAAGCTACGAAAATCATTGATAATATGGCTACTAGTGATAATGAGCTGAACAGTGAAACAGGAGCTCCTATTCAACAAAAAGGAGTTCTACAGTTGCAATCCAATGATGCCTTGCTAGCTCAGAACAAGATACTAACTCAACAATTGGAGAATCTCACAAAGATACTTGCACAACTGCCAAAAGAGTTAAAGACTGTTGCACAGGTTCAACCACAAATGTGTGAATTATGTGGTGGTGACCATATAAATGGTCAATGCGCCTTTCCAGTGGAAGCTTTAGAGGATGTTAACTTCATGGCCAATCAATTTCCATACTGTCAAGGGAACTTCAATCAAGGGTGGAAACCACACCCAAGTATTGGTCAAGGACAAAGTGGGCAAGCTGGACAATCAGGGCCATTTCACAAGCAACAACAGCAACAACCAACCCTATGGCAACAAATGTCTACACTTAATGAAAGATCAATAAGGTTGGAAGAAACTCTTCAACAATTCATACAGAAAACTGAATCTTCTCAAAAGAGCACTGAAGCTGCTATTAAGAACTTGGAGATTCAAATGGGTCAGATTACCAAGCAATTGGAAGAAAGACCTGATAAAAATTTTGGGGCTAATACTGAGGTTAACCCCAGGGAAGAATGTGAAGTGCTAGTGAGTGTAAATGTTGAAAAAGTTGAGTTGGAAAAAGAAGAGAGAGAAGAGAGAAAAGAGAGAGAAGAGAAAGAAGAAGAGAAAATTTGTGTGAAAATAAAGAAGTTGAGAAGAAAAAGAGAAGGGAAGAAAAAAATAAGAGAAAAGAAAAAGAGAAAATTTGGGGAAAGGAAGCATAAGAAAAAGAAGATGAGAGGAAACAAGAAGGAATCATATGAAAAATCCCATCCTCATCTAAAGAAGAATCATAGGAACGAAAAGAAATTTAAGTGCTTTATGGAAATCTTCAAGAAATTGGAGATTAAAGTTCCTATGATTGAGACACTGCTACAGGTTCCTGGTTTGATCAAATTTCTGAAGAAGTTCAGTAGAAAGAAGAAAAAAAAGAAGGAACTTGAGCTTTACTGGGTCAAGCTAATGACGTTAAAAGAGCGCTTGCTGGGAGGCAACCCAGTGGATTTAAGAACTTTTTAATTTTTCTTTGGTTTGTAAATTTTTAATCTGTTGAACATTATATTGTTGAACATAGCATCTACTGAAGGATGCTAGTTGGATATAGCATCTACTGAAGGATGCTAAGTGGTAACACCTACTGATGGGTGTTGGTGAGATTTTAAACACCTACTGATGGGTGTTGGTGGATTTTGGGTCAGGCTCGTGACGTTAAACAAGCGCTACCTGGGAGGCAACCCAGTTGATTGATTGTTTTTGTTTATTTTAGTTAGGGTTTGCATAAGCATTTTAAACATTGAATTGCAGGGAACCAGTGAGGGGCATGTATGGGAGGCACGTAGGTTAAGAAAAGAAGGAGAAGAGCATATCATGAAAGTGCCGCTGAGCGGTAATTTACCGCTGAGCGGTACTCTCGCAGATGGGCTTTACTTCCCCTTAGCGGGACCCAAGCCCATTAGGGTATTTTTATACCCTAAGCTGCACATAAGCTTCTATTTTCAGGCTCTTCTCTGCACACACACTCCTACATACCTTTTCCAAGGTTCTCCACATCTTTTCCCTCTTCCCTCTTGAGAAAATCTCCCTTCCACTCACGTTCTCACTAGTTTTCCATCTAAGTTTGGGGTTGGGAGAGAGCATCATTGAAGGGGTTGATTTCTTCATTGTGGTTTACTAATGCTTAACAATGTATCTTTTGGTTTTGTGAATTAAGTTTGATGCAGGGATGGCCTCCTCATCATGCTAAAAGAATCAAGACTATAAGATCCAAGAAGAAGGAGAGGAAGAAGATACAGATGACAGCTCAGATTGATGAGGAGCTGAGATAGCATTTACTGATGAATGCTATCATGAACTTATGCTTTTGTTGGTTTAAGTTTTCTAAACTTATTTATTTTTTGTTTTAGATTAGGGTTTGATGTACTCTATTGAACACCTGGTTTGTTATGATGGTTTGTTATTAACTGTGATTGTTTGATAAGTAATGCTTGATGATGTTTATTGATTGATTGATGTTGAGATGATGTGCACATTAAAATGCTTATACAGGTGATTCACAAGCTTTGTGAACAAATGCATGATATTATGATTGTGATTGTGAGATTAAGCAGGATGTGTATGTCAAATGTGGATGAGCTTATATGTGAGGTTTTGAGCTCCAGAGTTGTTATTTTTAAATGCTATTACTTTGAAAGCATGAATGACTTTGCCCAGGTTTTCTATGATTGAATCAATTGCTTGTTTTGCATCATATGATCAAGGTCGTTTGTTGGAACCCTTTTTATTGGCCAAATTCATAAAGTTAGCCCACTAAAAGAGAACACTTTCTGTTCTATCCTTTGAACCCTTAGCCTTGAACATACACTAAAAACCCTTGATTGAAAATCTTTACCTTGAGTTAAGTAGAAGATCTTGTGTGGTATTGTTAAATGTTCAAGTTTGGGGTTGTTAGGAAAACATGAGAAAGGAAAAGCATTGAGCTAAGAGCTAAAAAGTAAGAATATGCAAAGAAAAAGAAAAGAAAAGAAAAAGAAGCAAAGTTCAATGCAAATGCAAAGGCAAGTTGGGAAGAATAAGAAAAATTGTGTTGTTATGATTCTCTTAACTCAAGGATTTTGTGATCCAGAAAAACCAATTTTCTTGTTAGCCCAGCCACATTATAAGCCATTGAAAAGTCCTTGTGATGATGCATGCTTGTGAATGTTTTTGATTGTGGTAAAATGAAAGGCAAAGTTGATTCATGTAACATTGTGATAGTAGAGTGAATGAGTGATTACCTCTTATACACTTGAGTGTGAGTGAAACACTTTACCTAGTGAGGAAATATTCCATGAACACATGAACATCCACGCTTAATTGCTTGATCATTCATGAAAAATAGCATTTGTTGGAATTTAAATGACTTTCTGAACACTAAAGCATGTGCACATCTTGATTGAAATCTTGGTCATAAGTTTGATTAAAGTTTTTACTTATCTTGAAAAGAAGATTTTTGAATGAGTGAACCATCATATGAATTGGTTAAAGATTGAGTTACATCTTGTTTGCTTGAGGACAAACAAAGTTCTAAGTTTGGGGTTGTGATAACAGTTGAAAAACTGTTATTTTCATGCTTAAAATTGATACTAAAAGCAACCTTTATACTTAGAAACTAGCTTGAAATCAAGCTTTTCTTCATATTTTCAGAAATAAGAGAGCTGGACAGGTTTATGCTTGATTTCAGTGTTTTTGTGCAGGTTTTAAGGTGAATTTAGTGAAAGAAGTGAAGAAGGAGAGAGATGGAATCAGAAAAGACATCAAAAAGTGCAAAAGGAGAAGCCGCAAGTACCGCTCAGCGGCAGTTTACCGCTGAGCGGCACTCAGGAGCTCACGGGAGGACCGCTGAGGGGCAAAATGGCCGCTGAGGGGAAGAAACGACTCACGCACTTACCGCTGAGCGGTACTTTACCGCTGAGCGGTACTTTACCGCTGAGCGGCACACTTATGGGCTTGGACCTAGAATTTTTGTAATTTTAGAATAGTATATAAGCTTTAGGACGTCCTAGGGTTTGTATCTTTGGCAAAGACGAAGCAAACACTCTCTCTTCCACCCCTTTGAAGGAGGATCTTGGATGCTCAGGCTACCTCTTCACCTTTCTAGGGTTTTATCTTTCATTCTTTCATTATTGTTCATCTAGGTTCACCATGAATATGGTGAACTAAACCTTGTATGTTTGTTGGGGAATCAATGTAATCTTTTGAAGCTCTCATATATGGAATTTGTGCTTGCATCTTAATCTAAGATTTATGCTTTCCTTCATCATTAGTTAGGGTTTTTCCTCTTTGCCTAATGCTTGCTTTGTTTAACTCATTCAATGCATGATTATTGATTTTGTCGATACGGGAACGTACGGGGAAGTCTAGA
This sequence comes from Vigna reflexopilosa, assembly GCA_027742785.1. Taxonomy (NCBI): domain Eukaryota; kingdom Viridiplantae; phylum Streptophyta; class Magnoliopsida; order Fabales; family Fabaceae; genus Vigna; species Vigna reflexopilosa. The sequence goes on along the minus strand of CM050912.1, from coordinate 32,998,034 downwards.
TCCGGGGAATTACTCCCAATAGTATATTGGTTGCCTTAAGCTCCTGTGCTAAAAAAACTAATTAATAGGAATGCCAGGAATTGTATGAACTCGTAATTAGGGAGAAGCCTTCTTGAGAGGTAATTTAGAGAGTGGCATTAACAATGATGACTTGAATGTTGAATTCCTAAAATATATGAGAGTGGATAAGATGAAATTGACCCCCAACAACATATTCATCAATATAATTCATTGAAAGTGCTTGTCTTTTGTTTTAGCCATTGATCAACCTCATGCATACATGTTTATTTTCGTCTTTTGCATAGTACAATCCAATTATTTTGTTCTTAAGTCTTAGCTAATAAAAGAATCACATAACTAAACTAGGCCGTGAGTCCTTTGGGAGAACGATACTTGGTCTTACCGAGTTTATTACTTGAAACGATTCGGTCATACTTGCCGATTGTTCAACAAGTTTGTGACATCATATTTTGGTGATCATAAATTTGTCCATCAGTGGACGATGTGGACGAGGTGGACAAAGTGGACGAAGTCGACGAAGTGCACGAAGTGGAGGAAGTGGACGAAATGGCGAAGTAGACGAAGTGGAAGAAAGTGGACGAAGGAGAAGAAAAAGAACAAGAAGAAGAAGAATAAGAAGACGAAGAAGAAGAATAATAAGTGCACGAAGTTGACGAACTAGACGAAGTGGACGAAGAGGACGAAGTGGACGAAGTGGACGATGTGGAAGAGGGAGAAGAAGAATAAGAATAAGAAGAAGAAGAAGAAGAATAAATGGAAGAAGTGGCGGAAGTGGACGAAGTGGAAAAAGTGGACGAGGTTGACGAAGTGGGCGAAGTTGACGAATTGGACAAAGTGGACGAAGTTGACGAAGTGGAAGAACAAGAAGAAGATGAAGAAGAAGTGGACGAAGTCGACGAATTTAACGAAGTGAACGAAGTCGACGAAGTCAACGAAGTGAACAAAGTCGATGAAGTGGACGAACTAGACGACGAGGACGAAGTGAACGAAGTGGACGGAGTGGACGAAGTGGTCGAAGTAGACGAAGTGGACGAAGTGGATGAAGTTGACGAACTGGACGAACTAGACGAAGTGGACGAAGAGGACGAAGTCGACGAAGCTAACGAAGTCAACGAGGTTGAAGAAGGAGAAGAAGAAAAAGAAGAAGAAGAAGAAGAATAAGTGGAAGAAGTGGACGAAGTGGAAAAAGTGGATGACGTTGACGAAGTTGACGAATTCGACGAAATTGAGGAAGTTGACGAAGTGGACGAAGTGGGATGCGGTGGAAGAAGTGGACGATGTGGTAGAAGAAAAAGAAGAATAAGAAGTGGACGAAGTGGACTAAGTGGTCGATGTGGACGAAGGGGACGAAGTGGACGAAGTTGAAGAAGGAGAAGAAGAAAAAGAAGTAGAAGAAGAATAATAAGTGGAAGAAGTGGACGAAGTGGAAAAAGTGGACGAGGTTGACGAAGTTGACGAAATGGACGAAGTTGAAGAAGCTGACGAAGTGGACAAAGTGGACAAAGTGGAAGAAGTAGATGAAGAGAACGATGTGGTAGAATAAAAAAAAGAAGAAGAAGTGGACGAAGTGGACTGAGTGGACGAAGTGGATGAAGTGGACAGAGTGGACGAAGTGGACAGAGTGGACGAAGTGGACGAACTGGAAGAAGTGGAAGAAGTGGTCAAAGTGAACGAAATGGAGGAAGTAGAAGAAGTGGACGAAGTCGACGAACTGGACAATGTTGACAAAGTGGACGAAAGTGGACGAAGGAGAAGAAAAATAATAATAAGAAGAAGAAGAAGAAAAAGAAGAAGAAGAAGAATAAGTGGACGAAGTTTAAGAAGTGGACGAAGTTGACAAAGTTGACGAAGAAGGTGAACAAGAAGTGAACAAAGTGGACGAAGTCGATGAAGTGAACGAAGTCGACTAATAAGACGAAGTGGAAGAAATCGACGAAGTGGACGACGTGGAAGAAATGGACGAAGTGGACGAAGTAGTCGAAGTGGACGACGTGGACTAAGTCGACGAACTGGAGCAAGGAGGACAAGAAGAAGAAGAAGAATAAGTGGAAGAAGTGGACGAAATGGAAAAATTGGACAAGGTTGATGAAGTGGACGAAGTTGATGAATTGGATGAAGTTGACGAAGTGGACGTAGAGGACGATGTGGTAGAAGAAAAAGAAGAAGAAGAAGTGGACAAAGTGGACGAAATAGTCGAAGTGGACGATGTGGACGGAGTCGACGATGTTGACGAAGTGGACAAAGTCGATGAAGTGCACGAAGTGGACGAAATGGACGAAGTAGACGAAGTGGTCGAAGTGGACGAAGTTGACGTAGGAGAAGAAAAAGAATAAGAATAAGAAGAAGACGAAGAAGAAGAATAAGTGGACGAAGTGGACGACGTTGGCCAGGTGGACGAAGTGGACGAAGTTGAAGAAGTGGACGAAGTGGAACAACAAGAAGAAGGTGAAGAAGAACTGGACGATGTGGACAAAATGGACGATGTGGACGAAGTGAACGACGTCGAAGAAGTGGACAAAGTCGAAGAACAACAAGAAGGTGAAGAAGAAGTGGACAAAGTGGACGAAGTGGACGAAGTTAACGAAGTGCACGAAGTGGACGGCGTGGACCAAATTGACGAAGTGGACGAAGTTCACGAAGTGGACGAAGTGAACGAGGTTGACGAAGTTGACGAAGTGGACGAAGGGGAAGAACAAGAAGAAGGTAAAGAAGAAGAAGAAGAAGAAGAATAAGAAGAAGAAGTGGACGAGGTGGACGAAGTTGACGAAGTGGACGAAGTAGACGAAGTTTACGAAGTGGACGAAGTTTACGAAGTGGACGAAGTAGACGAAGTTTACGAAGTGGATGAAGTGAACGAAGTTGACGAAGTTGACAAAGTGGACGAAGTCGAAGAAAAAGAAGAAGGTAAAGAAGAAATGGACAAAGTGGACAAAGTGGACGAAATGGACGAAGTGGACGAAGTCGAAGAATAGGAAGAAGGTGAAGAAGAAGTGGACAAAGTGGATGAAGTCGACGAAGTGAACGTAGTGGATGAATTGGACGAAGTGGACGAAGTGGACAACGTGGAAGACGTGGACGAAATTGGCGAAGTGGACGAAGTGGACAAGGTGGACGAAGTGGAGGAACTGGAGGAACTCGACGAAGTGGACGAACTGGACGAAGTGGCGAAGTGAATGAAGGGGACAAAGTGGAGGAAGTGGACGAAGTGAACGAAGAGGACGAAGTCGACGAAGTGGAAGAAGAAGAAGAAAAATAAGAAGAAGAAGAAGAAGAAGAAGTACAAGAAGAAGAATAAGTGGAAGAAGTGGACGAAGTGGAAAAAGTGGACGAGGTTGACGAAGTGGACGAAGTTGACGAATTGGACGAAGTGGACAAAGTTGACGAAGAGGACGATGTGGTAGAAGAAATAGAAGAAGAAGAAGCGGACGAAGTGGACGAAGTCGATGAAGTTGATGAAGGAGAAGAAGAAAAAGAAGTAGAAGATGAATAATAAGTGGAAGAAGTGGACGAAGTGTAAAAAGTGGACGAGGTTGACGAAGTTGACGAAATGGATGAAGTTGAAGAGGTTGACGAAGTGGAGAAAGTGGAAGAAGTGGACGAAGAGGACGATGTGGTAGAAAAAAAAGAAGAAGAAGAAGTGGACATAGTGGAAGGAGTAGACGAAGTGGAAGGAGTGGACGAAGTGGACAAAGTGGACGAAGTGGACGAAGTGCATGAAGTGGACGAAGTGGACGAACTGGAAGAAGTGTAGGAAGTGGACGAAGTGGACGAACAGGAAGAAGTGGAGGAAGTGGTGGAAGTGAACGAAAGGGACGAAGTAGAAGAAAGGGACGAAGTAGAAGAAGTGGACGAACTGGACGATGTTGACGAAGTGGACGAAAGTGGCCGAAGGAGAAGAAAAAGAATAAGAAGAAGAAGAAGAAAAAGAAAAAGAAGAAGAAGAAGAATAAGTGGAAGAAGTTTACGAAGTGGAAGAAGTTTACGAAGTTGACGAAGTGGAAGAACAAGAAGAAGGTGAAGAAGAAGTGGAAAAAGTGGACGAAGTCGATGAAGTGGACGACGTGGAATAAATGGATGAAGTGAACGAAGTAGTCGAAGTGGACGACGTGGACAGAGTGGACGAAGTTGACGAAGTGGACGAAGTCGATGAAGTGCACGAAGTGGACGAAGTCGAAGAACTAGAACAAGGAGAAGAAGAAGAAGAAGAAGAAGAAGAAGAAGAAGAAGAACAGTAAGTGGAAGAAGTGGACAAAGTGGAAAAATTGGACGAGGTTGATCAAGTGGACGAAGTTGACGAATTGGACGAAGTTGACGAAGTGGACGTAGAGGACGATGTGGTAGAAGAAAAAGAAGACGAAGAAGTGGACAAAGTGGACGAAGTGGACGAAGTAATCGAAGTGGACGACGTGGACGGAGTGGACAAAGTTGACGAAGTGGACGAAGTCGATGAAGTGCACGAAGTGGACGAAGTGGAAGAAATGGACCAAGTGGACGAAATGGATGAAGTAGACGAAGTGGTCGAAGTGGACGAATTTGACGTAGGAGAAGAAAAAGAATTAGAAAAAGAAGAAGAAGAAGAAGAAGAAGAAGAAGAATAAGTGGACGAAGTGGAAGAACAAGAAGAAGGTGAATAAGAAGTGGACGATGTGGACGAAGTCGACGAGGTGAACGACGTCGACGAAGTGGACGAAGTCCAAGACCAAGAAGAAGTGGACAAAGTGGACGAAATGGACCAAATGGACGAAGTGGATGAAGTGGACGAAGTGGACGTAGTGGACGAAGTGGACGAAGTGGATGAAGAGGACGAAGTTGACGAAGGGGACGAAGTAGTCAAAGTGAACGAAGTAGTCAAAGTGGACAGTGTGGACGAAGTTGACGAAGTGGATGAAATGGACAACGTTGACGAAGTCGACGAAGTGGACGAAGTCGACGAAGTGCACGAAGTGGACAAACTAGAAGAAGAGGACGAAGTGGACGAAATGGACGAAATAGACGAAGTGGTCGAAGTGGACGAAGTTGACGAAGTGGACGAAGTGGACGATGTTGATGAAATGGACGAAGTTGACGAAGGAGAAGAAAAAGAATAAGAAGAAGAAGAAGAAGAAGAATAAGTGGACGAAGTGGATGAAGTTGACGAAGTGGACGAAGTAGACGAAGTTTACGAAGTGACGAAGTGAACAAAGTTGACGAAGTTGACGAAGTGGACGAAATGGACGAAGTGGTTGAAGGAGAAGAAAAAGAATAAGAAGAAGAAGAAGAAGAAGAAGAAGAATAAGTGAACGAAGTGGACGAAGTGGACGAAGTGGACGTAGAGGACGAAGTGGACGAAATGGCAAAGTAGTCAAAGTGGACGAAATGGCAAAGTAGTCAAAGTTGACGAAGTTGACGAAGTGGACGAAATGGACGAAGTGGTTGAAGGAGAAGAAAAAGAATAAGAAGAAGAAGAAGAAGAAGAAGAATAAGTGGACGAAGTTGACGAAGTGGACGAAGTGGACGATGTAGACGAAGTTTACGAAGTGGACGAAGTGAACGAAGTTGACGAAGTTGACGAAGTTGACGAAGTGGACGAAGTCGACGAAGTGTACGAAGTGGACGTAGAGGACGAAGTGGACGAAATGGCAAAGTAGTCAAAGTGGACGAAGTAGTCAAAGTGGACGGAGTGGACGAAGTGGACGAAGTCGAGGAAGTACACGAAGTGGACGAAGTGGACGAACTGGAAGAAGGGGACGAAGTGGACGAAGTGGACGAAATGGACGAAGTAAACAGAGTGGTCGAACTGGACGAAGTTGACGAAATGGACGAAGTGGAAGAACAAGAAGAAGGTGAAGAAGAAGTGGACGAAGTCGACAGAGTGAACGACGTCAACGAAGTGAATAAAGTCGAAGAACAAGAAGAAGGTGAAGAAGAAGTGGACAAAGTGGACAAAGTGGACGAAGTAAACGAAGTAGACGAAGTGGACGAAGTGGACGAAGTCGACGAAGTGGACGAAGTGGACGAAGTGGACGACGTTGCCGAAATGGACAAAGTGGACGAAGAGGACGAAGTGGACGAAGAGGACGAAGTGGACGAAGTGGATGAAGTGGACGAAGTGGTCGAAGTGGACGACATGGACGGAAGGGATCGAGTGGACGAAGTGGACGAAGCCGAGGTAGTGGACGAAGTGCATGAACTTGACGAAGTAGACGAACTTGAAGAAGTGGACGAAGTGGAATAAATGGACGAAGTGGACGAAGTTGACGAAGTGGACGATGTTGACGAAGTGGACAAAGTGGACGAAGGAGAAGAAAAAGAATAAGAAGAAGAAGACGAAGAAGAAGAAGAAGAATAAGTGGACGAAGTTGACGAAGTGTACGAAGTGTACGAAATGGATGAAGTTGACGAAGTGGACGAAGTGGAAGAATAAGAAGAAGGTAAAGAAGAAGTGGACAAAGTGGAAGATGTAGACAAAGTCGAAGAACAAGAAGAAGGTGAAGAAGAAGTGGAAGAAGTGAACGAAGTGGACAAAGTTGACGAAGTGGACGAAGTGGACGAAGTGGACGACCTGGACGAAATGGACGAAGTGGACGAAGTGGACGAACTAGACAAACTAGACGAAATTCACAAACTGGACGAACTAGACGAAGTGGAAGAAGTGGACGAAGTGGCGAAGTGGACGAAGCTGACGAAGTGGACGAAGTGGACAAAGTGGACGAAGTGGACGAACTGGAGGAAGTGGACAAAGTGGACGAAGAGGTCAAAGTGGACGAAGTCGATGATAACAGTTGAAAAACTGTTATTTTCATGCTTAAAATTGATACTAAAAGCAACCTTTAACACTTAGAAACTAGCTTGAAGTCATGCTTTTGGTCATATTTTTAGAAATAAGAGAGCTGGACAGGTTTATGCTTGATTTCAGTGTTTTTATGCAAGTTTTAAGATGAATTTGGTGAAAGAAGTGAAGAAGGATAGAGATGGAATCAGAAAAGACATCAAAAAGTGCAAAAGGAGAAGCCGCAAGTACCGCTCAGCGGTAGTTTATCGCTGAGCGGCACTCAGAAACCCACGTTGGCTCCGCTGAGAGGTGAAAAGGCCGCTGAGGGAAGAAAAACAACTCACGCACTTACCGCTGAGCGGCACTATTTTGGGCTTGGGCCTAATTTTCTGTAATTTTAGAATAGTATATAAGCTTTAGAACGTCCTAGGGTTAGGATCTTTGGCTGAGACAAAGCAAACACTCTCTTTTCCACCCCTTGAAGGAAGATCTTGGATGCTTAGGCTACCTCCTCCTCTTTCTAGGGTTCTATCTTTCTTTCATTCATTATTGTTCATCTAGTTTCACCATGAATATGGTGAACTAAACCTTGTATAGCTGTTGGGGAATCAATGTAGTCTTGTGAAACTCTCATATATGGAATTTGTTTTAACGTCTTATATTAAGATATATGCTTTCTTTCTTCTTTAGTTAGGGTTTTTCCTCTTTGCTTATTGCTTGCTTTGTTTAACTCATTCATTGCCATGATTATTGATTTTGTCGATACGGGAACGTACGGGGAAATCTAGATCCGGGGAATTTCTCCCAATAGCATATTGGTTGCCTTTAAGCTCCTGCACTTAAGAACTAATTACTAGGAATGCTAGGAATTGTATGAACTCGTAATTAAGGATAGGCCTTCTTGCAAGGTGATTTAGAGAGTGACATTAGCATTGATGAAAAGAATGATGAATTCCTAAAAATATATGAGAGTCGATAAGATGAAATTGATAACCCCAACAACATACTCATCCATCTAATTCATTGAAGTGTTTGTATTCTGTTTTTCTCCATTGATCAAATTCATGCATACATATTTAATTACTGTCTCTTGCATTTAACCTACAATCAATTTGTTCTTAAGTCTTAAATAATCAACAAATCATATAGCTAAACTAGGCCGTGAGTCCTTTGGGAAAACGATACTTGGTCTTACCTAGTTTTATTACTTGATACGATTCGGTCACACTTGCCGATTGTTAAACAAGTTTGTGGCGCCGTTTTTCGGTGTTCATAAATTTGTCATGAAGTTTTTGGCGCCGTTGTCGGGGACTCGTGGTTTAACTAGTTCATTTGTGTGATTATTGATTATCTTTGACTTGAATTTTGAATTTTGAATTTTGAATTTCTGTTTTTATTTTTTGTGTTTTTATTTTATTTTATTTTTATTTTATTTTATTTTTATTTTCTGTTTTTATTTTCTGTTTTTATTTTATCTTCTTATCTCTGATCTTATATCTTCTTTTATATCTTTTTGTGCTAACCAATTTTTCTAGGGATTTGTTTTCTTGTGTATGCAGGAAAACTGCAGGACCTCTTCTTGAAGGTTTAGACGAGAGTAGACGGAGGAGAAGAATTCGTACATCTAGAGAACTTTTTCCTCCTCCGGAAACTCTGTTACAACCATCACCACAAGGTTCTGAGCATAGCACTGAAAATATGGAGAATAATAATGCCAGAAGAACTCTTGCAGATTACACAAATATAGCTGGACCTCAACACTTTAACAGCATAGCAAGACCAAGGATCAATGCAGCCAACATGGAGGTTAAGCCAACATTAATTCAACTCGTGAAGAGTAATCAATTTAATGGGTTGTCTCACGAAAGCCCATATGAGCACCTCACAACTTTTAATGAGATCTGCAACATAGTGAAAATAAATGGGGTCCCGGATGAAGCAATCAAACTTAGCTTGTTTCCATTCTCACTAGGAGGCAACACTATGCTTTGGTTAAATTCTTTTCCAGAAGAAAGCTTTACAGAGTGGGAAGCAGTGGTGACCAAGTTCCTAAACAAATACTTTCCACAATCAAAAGTAAATAAAGGAAAGCAAGAGATTTCATCATTCAGGCAAGGCATGGAGGAATCACTGGGGCATGCATGGGACAAATATAAAAGCTTATTAAGAAAGACTCCCACGCATGGATTTGACGAAGTGGAAGTAGTCCTAATCTTCCTTGGAGGTCTTGGTTCACAAACCAAGGTGATGCTTGACGCCTCAGGAGGAGGAAATATCAAATGGAAAACTCCAGAGGAAGCTACAGAAATTATTAACAATATGGCTACTAGTGACAATGAGCTCCACAGTGAAAGAGGAACTCCTATACAACAAAAAGGAGTTCTACAGTTACAAACCCATGACGCCTTGCTAGCACAGAACAAGATACTAACTCAACAACTGGAGACTCTTACAAAAACACTTGCACAACTGCCAAAAGAGTTAAAGACTATTGCACAGGCTCAATCACAGTTGTGTGAATTATGTGGAGGTGACCATATCAATGGTCAATGCGCTTTTCCAGCAGAAGCCTTAGAGGATGTTAACTTAATGGCCAATCAATACCGTCAGGGGAATTTTAATCAAGGGTGGAAACCACACCCAAGCATTGGTCACGGACAAACTGGGCAAGCTGGACAAACTGGGCAATTCAATAAGCAATAGCAACAACCAACCTTATGGCAACAGATTTCTATACTTAATGAAAGGTCAATAAGGATGGAAGAAACTCTTCATCAGTTCATACAGAAAACTGAGTCTACTCAAAAGAGCACTGAAGCTACTCTTAAGAATTGGGAGACTCAAATGGGTTAGATTACCAAGCAGTTGGAAGAGAGGCCAAACAAAAATTTTGGGGCTAATACTGAGGTTAACCCCAGGGAAAAATGCAAAGTGGTGGAGAGTACAAATGATGAGAGAGTTGAGTTAGAAGAAGGAGAGCAAGAAAAAGAAGAGAGAGAAAAGAGAGAAAAAGAAAAAGAAGAGAGAGAAAAAGAAAAAGAAGAGAGAAAAGAGAAAGGAGAGAGAAGAGAGATAGAGAATAATGATATTTTTCCTTTTCCAATAAATCAAGAGAAGCAATTTGATTTTACAGAATTATTCAAGATGATGGACAATGATGTACCTTGGAATCAGATATTACAACAAATTGCAGTTTATACTAAACTTGAGGAAGAAGTCTCTACAAAGAAAAGACGTAGAGATGATGATACAAAGAAGTATAAAGTTGTTAAAAAGGAGCCATTCCCTCTAAAGGCAAAAGATCCAGGAGGTTTCTCCATTCCATGCACAATAGGGAAGAAAAGGATAAACAAGGCCTTACTCGATTTAGGATCAAGTGTTAACTTGATACCTTATTCTTTAATGGAGCAGATCGGTGATGTTGATGTGAAGCCTGTAAAGGTTAACTTAGTAATGGCAGATGAATCTTCAAAGGAACCCTGTGGAATAGCAGAAGATATTATAGTTTGTGTAGGTAAACTCCAGTTCTTGGTAGACTTTGTGGTGATGGAGATGGAGACTGAAAAGATACCCATTATTCTTGGAAGACCGTTTATGAAAACGGCCAAAGCTATCATTGATGTGAACGAAGGGATAGTGGTGCTCCAAGACAGAGAAGAGAGAGTTGTTGTAGATGTCTTCAAAGAAAAGAGGCAGATGCAGGAGGAAGAAGCTAGTCATAAAGCTGCATTTCAAGATGTACTCATGACTAGCCCTCAAGATGAAAAGCCCAAGGTTAAAGGTAAACATTGTTTATTGTTTCAGGTACCGAAAAAAGAAAAGATTGGAAGAGGAAGAAAAGTTCCTGATGACTGGATGAAAGAACAACTCCAACTGGGTACACCTATGAAATTCAAAAACAAGTTGTGGGTTGTGAAAGGCTATAAAGAAAAGGAGATGATAGAGATAGAGTCTCCATATTCTAGAAGAGTCAAAACAGTACACCGGAAGCAGTTGAGGAGTTGGTGGAATATGGAAATCAACCAGGAAGAAGGAAGTTGAACTTTATTGGGTCAAGCTAATGACGTTAAAAGAGCGCTTGCTGGAAGACATTCCAGTAATTTGAGGACAATATTTACTTTGATTTTATTTTGGTTTTGTAATTTTTAATCAGTTGGACATTATTTCTGTAATTATTTTGTTGGGATATAGCATCTACTGAAGGATGCTAGGTGGTTAAGTATCCACTGAAGGATACTAGGTTTGTTACACCTACTGATGGGTGTTGGTAAGAAAGTTTTGCACCTATTGATGGGTGTTGGTGGATTTTGGGTCAGGCTCGTGACGTTAAACAAGCGCTACCTGGGAGGCAACCCAGTTGATTGATTATATTTTTGTTTGTTCTGCTGTAGTTGCATAATAGGATTTTGCATGAGTAATCTGAACATGTTATTGCAGGGAGTAAGTGAGAGGCATGGGTAGGAGGCACCTAGGTTAAGCTAGGAAGAAGAAGAGCACTTCCCGAAAGTGCCGCTGGGCGGTAGTGTCGTAGACTGGGCTTAGGTTGCCCCTTAGCGGAACCCGAGCCCATTAGGGTATTTTTATACCCTAAGCTGCGCCTTAGCTTCTCTTTTCAGACTCTTCTCTGCACACACACTCCTACATACTTTTTCAAAGGTTCTCTACAACTTTTCCCTCATCCCTCTTGAGAAAATCTCCTTTTCACTCACTTTCTCACTAGTTTTCCATCTAAGTTTGGGGTTGGAAGAGAATATCATAGCTTGAAAGCATTCTCAGTTCATCTAGCATCTCCACCCAAGTAAGTCAAGCATTTTTCATTCTAGGGTTCTTAAGTTTGAATTTGATTGTTAAAGCACGAATCTTTACGGGTTTTGATTTCTATGCATGATTTGATGATTTAATTGATGTTTGAACCGATTAAACTGAATTATTTTGATCTGGAAAACTGAAAATTGCATGTGGGTGGAGTTAGGACAGGTTAAAAACGAAGTTTTCAAAAATCTGCAGAATCACCGCTCAGGGGTAAATTGCTGCTGAGCGGCACTCTGACAGACATTAGATTTTTGCTGAATTGCTCTCTGGATTGCTGCACTGGTGGCGCTGAGGGGTGATTTTTGACCCTCAGCGGTGGTTTAGCTTCAAAATATGGTGTTGTTTGTGTGTTACTAATGAATTACAACAATTTTTGGTGGTTTTGTATTTGTGTTTGATGTAGGAATAGCATCCTCTTCAGGTAAAAGAATAAAGACCATGGCGTCCAAAAGAAAAGAAAAGGAACCAGAACAACCCCATTCTAGTACGTTCCTATCTCGCAAACATGAGAAGCATTTCAAGGTGGTCCAGGATAGGAGGCTACTGATGGAGAGAAAGGTTGGAATGATACCTAACTTTGCTCCTCAATTTGGAGAGCAATTGTTAGGGAATGATTGGGGGAAGCTAGCCACATATCCTACACCTGCCAATATAGCTGTGGTAAAAGAATTCTACACTAATGCAAGAAAAATTGGTGATTATCCAGCTGAGAATTACCTTGGCTATGTCAGAGGCCATGCTATTAGGTATGATCCTGATTCCATCAACAACTTCTTGGATACTGTGTGGGTTGGTGAGCAGTGCCGATTTGCTCTCTGTATGGAAGAAGGCGCTGATTTTTATGATGTGGAGAGAGTTTTATGTGTACATGGAGGACATTTTCAGAGGAATAGAACTGGCTCTGTAGTGAACATTAGGAGGACTGATTTGACTCCTCTTGCAAAGTATTGGATGGCTTTTTCTCATGCCAACATTCAGCCATGTTCTCATGTGTCAGACATTACTCTTAGCAGGGCACTCGTCCTTTACTGTGCAATCAGGAACTTGAATGTCAATATTTGACAGGTAATAGCTGATGAGATAAGGGTATGCGCTAACACAACAAACAACAAAGCACCCTTAGGACATTCGTCTTTAATCACACACCTCTGCAAGATAGCTGGGGTGGATACTTCAGCTCCACCTTTTGAAAGGCCAAGGAAAGCAATTGATGAGGCTTATTATAGACAATATTGTGGAGGTGAGGAAGCAGCTCAACCAGTTCCACCACACCGTACTAGCAGAGAAAGAGGGCAAGCACAAAGTCGGGCATTTGCTAAAACACATGAAGCAGAACCTTTTCAAATGAGGGACATGTACATGTCTCTTATAGGTGCACAGTTACAGTCTATCCGCAGAGGGCAGGTGGCTACTGCAGAGATGATTATTGGAATGTATGATACACCTCCAGCACACAGGTGGACTATGGAGGAGTTTCATAAGGAGGCAGAGCTGAAGCAGCTGAAGCCTCAGCTATGGAGATGGAGGAAGATGATGTTGAAGCTGATGATGATGATGCATTTGAGGATGCGGAAGATGAGGAAGAAGAGTAGGATACAGATGACAGCTCAGATTGATGAGGAGCCGAGATAGCATTTACTGATGAATGCTATCATAACTAGAGCAGGACTTATGCTTTTGTTTGGTTTTGTGTTCTGAACTTACTTACGTTTTTAGAATAGGGTTTGATGTACTCAATTGAAAACTTTGTCTGTTATGATGGTTTGCTTGTGATTGTGATTGTTTGATAAAGTAATGCTTGATGATGCTTTGATATAGATTGATGTTGAGATGTGCACATTATATGCTTATACAGGTGACTCACAAGCTTTGTGAACAAATGCATGATGTTGTGATTGTGATTGTGATATTAAGCAGGATGTTTATGTCAAATGTGAATGAGCTGATATGTGAGGTTTTGAGCTTCAGAGTTTTAGTGACTGAATGCTATTCCTTTGGAAGCATGAATGACTTTGCCCAGGTTTTCTATGATTGAATTACTTGCTTGTTTGCATCATATTATCAAGGCCATTTGTTGGTAACCCTTATATTAGCCAATTTCATGATTAGCCACTAAAATAGAACACTATGTGTTCTATCCTTTGAACCCTTAGCCTTGAACATGATTTGAAAACCCTTGTTGAAAAGCTTTACCTTGAGTTAAGATGAGAATATTTTGTGGTATATATAAATGTTCAAGTTTGGGGTTGTTGAAAAATAGAAAGGGAAATTGAAAGCATTGAGCTAAGTGCTAAGAAATAAGAATGTGAAAAGAAAAAGAGAAAGAAAAGAAAAGAAAAAAAAAGCAAAGCTCAATGCAAAAGAAAGTTGGGAATAAATAAGAATGATTGTGTTGATATGATTCTCTTAACTCAAGGGTTTTGTGATCCAGAAACACCAATTTTCTTGTTAGCCCAGCCACATTATAAGCCATTGAAAAAGTCCTTGTGATGATGCATGCTTGTGAATTTATTTGATTGTAGTTAAATGAAAGGCAAAGACAATTCATGTGACATTGTGATAGTAGAGTAAATGAGTGATTACCTATTATACACTTGTGTTTGAGTGAAACACTTTACCTAGTGAGGAAATATTCATTGAGCATATGAACATCCATGTTTAGTTGATTGATCATTCATGAAAAATAACATTTGTTGGATATTAAGTGACTTTGTGAACACCAAAGCATGTGCACGTCTTGATTGAAATCTTTGTCATTAGTTTGATTGAAGTCTTTACTTATCTTGAAAAGAAGATTTTCGAATGAGTGAACCATTATAAGGATTGGTAGAAGATTGAGTTACATCTTCTTTGCTTGAGGACAAGCAAAGTTCTAAGTTTGGGGTTGTGATAACAGTTGAAAAACTGTTATTTTCATGCTTAAAAATGATACTAAAAGCAACCTTTAACACTTAGAAACTAGCTTGAAATCATGCTTTTGGTCATATTTTTAGAAATAAGAGAGCTGGACAGGTTTATGCTTGATTTCAGTGTTTTTATGCAGGTTTTAAGATGAATTTGGTGATAGAAGTGAAGAAGGATAGAGATGGAATCAGAAAAGACATCAAAAAGTGCAAAAGGAGAAGCCGAAGTCACCGCTCAGCGGCAGTTTACCGCTGAGCGGCACTCAGGAACTTACGGGAGATCCGCTGAGGGGCAAAATGGCCGCTGAGGGGAAGAAACCAACTCACGCACTTACCGCTGAGCGGTACTTTACCGCTGAGCGGCACTTTTATGGGCTTGGACCTAATTTTCTGTAATTTACCAATAATATATAAGCTTTAGGGTTGCCTAGGGTTAGGTATCTTTGGCTGGAACGAAGCAAACACTCTCTTCCACCCCTTTGAAGGAGGATCTTGGATGCTCAGGCTTCCTCTTCACCTTGCTAGGGTTTTATCTTTCATTCTTTCAATGTTATTCATCTAGGTTCACCATGAATATGGTGAACTAAACTCTGTATGTTTGTTGGGGAATCAATGTAATCTTTTGAAGCTCTCATATATGGAATTTGTTTTTACATCTTTTAATTAAGACCTATGCTTTCTTTCATCATTAGTTAGGGTTTTCCTCTTTGCTTAATGCTTGCGTTGTTTAACTCATTCGATGCATGATTATTGGTTTTGTCGATACGGGCACGTACGGGGAAGTCTAGATCCGGGGAATTTCTCCCAATATTATATTGGTTGTCGTTAAGCTCCTGCACTTATGAACTAATTATTAGGAATGCTAGGAATTGTATGAACTCGTAATTAGGGAGAAGCCTTCTTGAAAGGTACTTTAGAGAGTGGCATTAACAATGATGATTTGAATGTTGAATTCCTAAAATATATGAGAGTGGATAAGATGAAATTGACCCCCAACAACATATTCATACATATATTTCATTGAAAGTGTTTATCTTTTGCTTTTGCCATTGATCAAAACTTCATGCATACATATTTAATTTTCGTCTTTTGCATATAAAAATCCAAATATTTCGTCTTTAAGTCTTAGCTAATCAATAAACCACACAACTAAACTAGGCCGTGAGTCCTTTGGGAAAGAACGATACTTGGTCTTACCAAGTTTATTACTTGAACGATTCGGTCATACTTGCCGATTGAAAAACAAGTTTGTGACATCATATTTTGGTGTTCATAAATTTGTCCATCAAGTTTTTGGCGCCGTTGCCGGGGACTCGTGATTTAACTGGTTAATTTGTGTGATTATTGATTATTATTTACTTTAATTTTGAATTTCTGTTTTTATTTTTTGTTTTTATTTTTTCGGTTTTTATTAGATTAGATTTTATTTTTATTTTATTTTATCTTTATCTTCTGAATCTTTTATCTTCTCCTATATCTTTTTGTGTTAACAAATCTTTTCTAGGGTTTTGTTTTCTTGTGTATGCAGGAAGCAATTAGAACAAGGAGCAAGAAAACAATAGAACCTCTTCTTGAAGGTCTAGACGAGAGTAGACGGAGGAGAAGGATCCGAACATCTAGAGAACTTTTCCCTCCTCCGGAAACTCTGTTGCAACCATCACCACAAGGTTCTGACCATAGCACAGAAAATATGGAGAACAATAATATCAGAACATACTCATCCATCTATATCATTGAAGTGTTTGTATTCTGTTTTTCTCCATTGATCAAATTCATGCATACATATTTAATTACTGTCTCTTGCATTTAACCTACAATCAATTTGTTCTTAAGTCTTAAATAATCAACAAATCATATAACTAAACTAGGCCGTGAGTCCTTTGGGAAAACGATACTTGGTCTTACCTAGTTTTATTACTTGATATGATTCGGTCACACTTGCCGATTGTTAAACAAGTTTGTGGCGCCGTTTTTCGGTGTTCATAAATTTGTCATCAGTCGACGAAGTGGAAGAAGAAGAAGAAAAATAAGAAGAAGAAGAAGAAGAGGAGGAATAATAAGTGGATGAAGTGGATGAAGTGGACGAAGTGGACAAAGTGGAAAAAGTGTACGAGGTTGACGAAGTGACAAAGTTGACGAATTAGACGAAGTTGACGAAGTTGACGAAGTAGACAAAGTGGACGAAGTGGAAGAAGTGGACGAAGTGGAAGAAGTGGACGAAGAGGACGATGTCGTAGAAGAAAAAGAAGAAGAAGAAGGGGGAGAATGGTCGAAGTGGTAGAAGTGGACAAAGTTAAAGAAGGAGAAGAAGAAAAAGAAGAAGAAGAAGAAGGAGAATAAGTGGAAGAAGTGGGCAAAGTGGACGAGGTGGAAAAACTGGACGAGGTTGACGAAGTAAACGAAGTTGACGAATTGGATGAAGTTGACGAAGTGGACAAAGTGGAAGAAGTGGATGAAGAGGACGATGTGGTAGAAGAATAAGAAGAAGAAGAAGTGGACGAAGTTGACGAAGTAGTCGAAGTGGACGAAGTGGACGGAGTGGACGAAGTTGACGAAGTGGACGATGTGGACAAAGTGGACGAAGTGGACGAAGTGGCCGAACTGGAACAAGTGGACGAAGGGGACGAAGCGAACAAAATGAACGAAGTTGAAGAAGTACACGAAGTGGACGATGTTGATGAAGTGGACGAAACTGGACGAAGGAGAAGAAAAAGAATAAGAAGAAGAAGACGAAGAAGAAGAAGAAGAAGAAACTAGACGAAGTTTACGAAGTGGACGAAGTGAACGAAGTTGACGAAGTGGACGACGTGGAAGAACAAGAAAAAGGTGAAGAAGAAGTGGACAAACTGGATGAAGTCGACGAAGTGAACGAAGTGGACGAAGTGGACGAAGTCGACAAAGTAGACGACGTGGACGAAATGGACGAAGTGGACGACGTGGACGAACTGGACGAAATGGACGAAGTTGATGAAGTTGAGTAACTGAACGAAGTTGACGTACTGAACGAAGTTGACGAACTGAACGAAGTTGACGAACTAGACGAAGTGGACAAAGTGGACGAAGTCGAAGAACAGGACGAAGGTGAAGAAGAAGTGGACGACATGGACGAAATGGACGAAGTGGACAAAGTGGACGAAATGGACGAACTGGACGAAGTGGATGAAGTGGACGACCTAGACGAACTAGACGAAGTGGACGAAGTGGATGAAGTGGACGACATGGACAGAGTGGACGAAGTTGACGAAGTGGAAAAAGTGGACGACGTGGACAGAGTGGACAAAATGGACGAATTGGACGAACTAGACGAAGTGGACAAAGTGGACGAAGTCGAAGAACAAGAAGAAGGTGAAGAAGAAGTGGATGACATGGACGAAATGGACCTAGTGGGCGAACTGGACGAAATGGACGAACTGGACGAAGTGGACGACCTGGATGACCTATACGAAGTGGACGAAGTGGACGACATGGACAGAGTGGACGAAGTGGACGAAGTGGAAAGAGTGGACCAAGTGGACGGAGTTGATGAAGTGGACGAAGTTGACGAAGTGGACAAAGTGGACGAAGTTGACGAAGTGCACCAACTGGACGAAGTAGACGAACTGGAAGAAGTGGATGAAGTGGACTAAATGGCCGAAGTAGACGAAGTGGATGAAGTTGACGAAGTCGACGATGTTGACGAAGTGGACGAAGGAGAAGAAACAGAATAAGAAGAAGAAGAAGAATAAGTGGACGAAGTGGATGAAGTTGACGAAGGTGGACGAAGTGGACGAATTCGACGAAGTGAACGAGGTGGACGAAGTCGACGAAGTGAACGAGGTGGACGAAGTCGACGAAGTGGACGACGTGGACGAAATGGACGAAGTGGACGAACTGGAAGAAGTGGACAAAGTGGACGAAATGGACGAAGTAGAAGAAGTGGACGAAGTTGAAGATGTGGACGATGTTGACGAAGTGAACGAAAGTGGACGAAGGAGAAGAAAAAGAATAAGAAGAAGAAAAAGAAGAAGAAGAAGAAGCAGAAGTGGACGAAATAGACGAAGTGGACGAACTTGACGACCTAGGCGAAGGGGACGAAGCGGACGAAGTGGATGAAGTGGACGAACACCACGAAGTGGACAAAGTGGACGAAGTGGAAGAAGGAGAAGGAGAAGAAGAAGAAGAATAATAAGTGGAAGAAGTGGACGATGTGGAAAAAGTGGACGAGGTTGACGAAGTGGGAGAAGTTGAGGAATTAGACGGAGTTGAAGAAGTGCACGAAGAGGACAATATGGTACAAGAAAAAGAAGAAGAAAAAGTGGACGAAGTGGACGAACCAGTCGAAGTGGACGAAGTGGACGAAGTGGACGAACCAATCGAAGTGGATGAAGTGGACGGAGTGGAAGAAGTTGACGAAGTGGACGAAGTGGACAAAGTGGACGAAGTGAACAAAGTCGACGAAGTGGACGACATGGACGAATTGGACGAAGTGGACAAAGTTGAAAAAGTGGACGATGTTGACGAAGTGAACGAAAGTGGACGAAGGAGAAGAAAAAGAATTAGAAGAACAAAAAGAAAAGGAAGAAAAGGAAGCAGAATAAGTGGATGAAGTGAACGAAGTTGACGAAGTTGAAGAAGTGGACGAAGTGGAAGAACAAGAAGAAGGTGAAGAAGAAGTGGACAAAGTGGACCAAGTCGAAAAACAAGAAGAAGGTGAAGAAGAAGTGGAAAAAGTGGACGAAGTCGACAAAGTGAACGAAGTCGATAAAGTGGACGAAATGGACGGATGATAACGGTTGAAAAACCGTTATTTTTATGCTTAAAATTGATACCAAAAGCAACCTTTAAGACTTAGAAACTAGCTTGAACTCATATTTTTGCTTTAGTTTTGTGAATAAGAGAGTTGAAAGTGAATTTAATGGTTTTGTGCAAGATTCCCTTGATTTTGTAGGCTAATTGAATGATTTGAAAGAAGAATTGAAATACCGAATGATTGCACTGTTGAAAAGTCAACCAGAAACCAGAAAAGTCAACCAGTCAACCAGAAAAGACAACCAGTCAATCAGAAAAATCAACCAGTCAACCAGAAAAGTGAACCAGTCAACCAGAATGCTGAAAAACCAACCAGAACGCAGAAAAAGTCTGACCGAGTGTCGCTGAGCGGAAAAATACCGCTGAGCGGCACTTTTCTGGTGCCGAAATCACTGCCGAGGGGCAAAACAACAGCTGGGGGGCAAAATGGATCATGCGCTAGTTTTTGGCGCCGTATTTCGGTGTTCACAAACTTGTTTAACAATCGGCAAGTGTGACCGAATCATTTCAAGTAATAAACTCGGTAAGACCAAGTATTGTTGTCCCAAAGGACTCACAGCCTAGTTTAGTTATTTGATTCGTTGATTAGCTAAGACTTAAGAACGAAATAATTGGATTTTACTATGCAAAAGACGAAAATAAACATGTATGCATGAGTGTGATCAATGGCTAAAGCAAAATACAAACACTTTCAATGGAATATATGGGTGAGTATGTTGTTGGGGTTATCAATTTCATCTTATCCACTCTCATATACTTTAGGAATTCAACATTCAATTCATCATTGTTAATGCCACTCTCTAAATTACCTTTCAAGAAGGCTTCTCCCTAATTACGAGTTCATACGATTCCTATCATTCCTAATAATTAGTTTTTTTAGCACAGGAGCTTAAGGCAACCAATATACTATTGGGAGAAATTCCCCGGATCTAGACTTCCCCGTACGTTCCCGTATCGACAAAATCAATAATCAAGCATTGAATGAGTTAAACAAAGCAAGCATTGAGCAAAGAGGAAAAACCCTAACTAATGATGAAAGAAAGCATAGGTCTTAAATATAAGATGTAAACACAAATTCCATATATGAGAGCTTCAAAAGATTACATTGATTCCCCAACAAACATACAAGGTTTAGTTCACCATATTCATGATGAAACTAGATGAACAATAATGAAAGAATGAAAGAGATAGAAAAACCCTAGAAAGAGAAGAGGAGAGCCGTCACCATCTCCCAATCTACCCCCAAGGGGTGAAAAGTGTGTTTCTGCTTCCTCCCATCCAAAGATACAAACCCTAGGACGTGCAAGTCCTTAAATAGGGCATAAAAATAAGATAAAACAAGTCCAAGCCCATAAAAACAAAAGAAAACCGGTCCAAGCCCACTTAGAATGCCGCTCAGCGGTATTTTACCGCTGAGCGGTACTAGCGCATGATCCATTTTGCCCCCCAGCTGTTGTTTTGCCCCTCAACAGTGATTTCGGAACCCGGAAAGTGGCGCTCAGCGGTAGTTTTCCGCTCAGCGCCACTCGGTCAGACTTTTTCTGCGTTCTGGTTGGTTTTTCAACATTCTGGTTGACTGGTTGACTTTTCTGGTTGACTGGTTGACTTTTCTGGTTTCTGGTTGACTTTTCAGCACTGCAATCATTCGGTATTTCAATTCTTCTTTCAAATCATTCAATTAGCCTACAAAATCAAGGGAATCTTGCACAAAACCATTAAATTCACTTTCAACTCTCTTATTCACAAAACTAAAGCAAAAATATGAGTTCAAGCTAGTTTCTAAGTCTTAAAGGTTGCTTTTGGTATCAATTTTAAGCATAAAAATAACGGTTTTTCAACCGTTATCACAACCCCAAACTTAAAACTTTGCTTGTCCTCAAGCAAACAAGATGTAACTCAATCTTCCGTCAATCCATATAATGGTTCACCACATTCAAAAATCCTTCTTTCAAGACAACTAAATACTCAATTTAGCTCATCATCAAGACTTCAATCAAGATGCGCACATGCTTTTAGTGATTACTCAAACACATACTATCCAACAAATGTTATTTTCATGAATGATCAATTAACTAAGCAAAGATGTTTTTATGTGTTCATGGAATCTATCCTCACTAGATAAAGTGTTTCACTCAAACACATAAGTGTATAGGAGATATTCACTCATTCACTCTACTATTACAATGTCACATGAATCAAATTGCCTTTCATTTAACCACAATCAAAAACACTTACTAGCAAGCATCATCACAAGGACTTTTCTATGGCTTATAACGTGGCTGGGCTAACAAGAAAATTGGTTTTTCTAGATCACAAAACCCTTGAGTTAAGAGAAACATATAAACACAATCATTCTTATTTATTCCCAACTTTCTTTTGCATTGAGCTTTGCTTTTTCTTTTCTTTTCTTTCTCTTTTTCTTTTTCTTTTCTTTCAATTTCCCTTTCTATTTTCCAACAACCCCAAACTTGAACATTTGTCAATACCACAAAATATTTTCTACTTAACTCAAGGTAAAGCTTTTCAACAAGGGTTTTCAAATCATGTTCAAGGCTAGAGGTTCAAAGGATATAACACATAGTGTTCTCTTTTAGTGGGCTCAATTTATGAATTTGGCTAATAGAAGGGTTATCAACAAATGGCCTTGATCATATGATGCAAACAAGCAAGTAATTCAATCATAGAAAACCTGGGCAAAGTCATTCATGCTTTCACAGTAATAGTATTCAACAATAACAACTCTGGAGCTCAAAACCTCACATATAAGCTCATTCACATTCCACATATAACATCCTGCTTAGAATCATAATCACAATCACAATATGTTGCATTTGTTCACAATGCTTGTGAACCACCTGTATAAGCATATAATGTGCACATTCTCAACATCAATCAATATCAAAGCATCATCAGGCATTACTTATCAAACAACAATCATAAGCAAACCATCATAACAGACAAAATTTCCAATTGAGTACATCAAACCCTATTCTACAAACATAAGTGATTGATAAAACAAATCCTACTCTAGTGCTTTCAAAAACTCAGCCCCATCAATGATGCTCTCTCCCAACCCCAAACTTAGATGGAAAACTAGTGAGAAAGTGAGTGGACGGGAGATTTTCTAAAGAGGAATGAAAGGAAAAATGTAGAGAACCTTTGGAAAAGTGTTTAGGAGTGTGTGTGTAGAGAAGAATCTGAAAATAGAGGCCAAAGCGTGACTTAGGGTATAAAAATACCCTAATGGGTCGGGTTCCGCTAAGGGGCAACCTAAGCCCCTTTTACGATACCACCGCTCAGCGGCAATTTGTCGCTCAGCGACACTTTCGTGTTGTGCTTTTCTTCTTCCTAGCTTACCCTAGGTGCCTTCTACTCATGCCCCTCACTTGCTCCCTACAATTAAGTTTTCAGATCACTCAAATATTCAATCCCTATCATGCAACTAAAGCAGAATCAAAACAAACAATACAGATAAAATCAATCAACTGGGTTGCCTCCCAGGTAGCGCTTGTTTAACGTCACGAGCCTGACCCAAAATCCTCCAGCACCCTTCAGTAGATGCAAATCTTTCTTACCAACACCCATCAGTAGGTATATACAAACATAGTATCCTTCAGTAGATACTCTTCCGCCTAACATCCATCAGTAGATGTAAACCCTGTAACAAACTTATAACAAAAACAAAAATACCCAAAAGTTCAAAATTACATCACCAAACCAAAAATTAAAAGTTCTTAAATCACTGGGTTGCCTCCCAGCAAGCGCTCTTTTAACGTCACTAGCTTGACCCAATAAAGCTCATGTTCCATCTTCTTTTTCTTCTTTCTACTGAACTTCTTCAGAAATTTGATCAAACCAGGAACCTGTTGCAATGTCTTAATCATAGGAACTTTAATCTCCAATTTCTTGAAGATTTCCATGAGGCACTTAAATTTCTTTTCCTTCCTATGATACTTCTTTGGATGAGGAAGAGGTTTTTCATATGATTCTTTCTTTTTTTCTCTCGTCCTCTTTTTCTTTTCTCTCACTTTCTTTTTTTCTTTTCTTTTTCTACTCACTTTCTCAATCTTCACACAAATTTTCTCTTCTTCTTTCTCTTCTCTCTCTTTTCTCTCTTCTCTCTCTTCTTTTTCCAACTCAACTTTTTCAACATTTACACTCACTAGCACTTCACACTCTTCCCTGGGGTTAACCTCAGTATTAGCCCCAAAATTTTTGTCAGGCCTTTCTTTCAATTGCTTGGTAATCTGACCCATCTGAATCTCCAAATTCTTGATAGCAACTTCAGTGCTCTTTTGGGTAGACTCAGTTTTCTGTATGAAATTATTAAGAGTGTCTTCCATCCTCATGGACCTTTCATTAAGCATAGAAATCTGCTGCCATAAGGTGGGTTGCTGCTGCTGCTTATTAAATTGACCAGCTTGCCCAGTTTGCCCTTGACCAATGCTTGGGTGTGGTTTCCACCCTTGATTGTAGTTCCCTTGACGGTATTGATTGGTCATGTAATTCACATCCTTCACGGCTTCTGCTAGAAAGGCACATTGACCATTGATATGGTCGCCTCCACATAATTCACACAACTGAGATTGTACCTATGCAGCAGTTTTCAACTCTTTAGGAAATTGTGCAAGTGTTTTAGTAAGAGTCTCCAGCTGTTGAGTTAGAATTTTATTTTGTGCTAGCAAGGCATCATGTGTCTGTAATTGTAGAACTCCTTTCTGTTGCATAGGAGCTCCTCTTTCACTGTTGAGCTCATTATCACTAGTAGCCATATTTTCAATAATTTCTGTTGCTTCCTCTGGAGTTTTCCATTTAATGTTTCCTCCTGCTGAGGCATCAAGCATCATCTTGGTTTGTGAACCAAGACCTCCAAGGAAGGTAAGGACTACTTCCACTTCGTCAAATCCATGCGTCTCCACATAATTCACACAACTGAGATTGTACCTATGCAGCAGTTTTCAACTCTTTAGCCAATTGTGCAAGTGTTTTAGTAAGAGTCTCCAGCTGTTGAGTTAGAATTTTATTTTGTGCTAGCAAGGCATCATGTGTCTGTAATTGTAGAACTCCTTTCTGTTGCATAGGAGCTCCTCTTTCACTGTTGAGCTCATTATCACTAGTAGCCATATTTTCAATAATTTCTGTTGCTTCCTCTGGAGTTTTCCATTTAATGTTTCCTCCTGCTGAGGCATCAAGCATCATCTTGGTTTGTGAACCAAGACCTCCAAGGAAGGTAAGGACTACTTCCACTTCGTCAAATCCATGCGTGAGAGTCTTTCTTAATAGGCTTTTATATCTGTCCCATGCATGACCTAGTGATTCTTCCATGCCTTGCCTAAAAGATGAGATCTCTTGCTTTCTTTGTTGACCTTGGAAGAATTGAGTGCCCATATAGTCAAATTCTTGACCGAATTGCATCCTGCAAGAATTAGGCACAAAACTCTAGAAAATATTTGTTAGCACAAAAAGATAGAGAAGATACAAAGAATAAATGATAAGAAGATAAAAGATAGCAAGATAGAAGATAAAAACATAAAATAGAAAAATGAAAACAGAAAACAGAAAAAAAAAATAAAAACAGAAAACAAAATAAAATAAAATAAAATAAAATAAAATCTAATCAAATCAAATCAAATCAAATCAAATCAAATCAAATAAAAATAGAAAAAATAAAAACAGAAAATTAAAAACAGAAATTCAAAATTAAAGTCAAAGATAATCAATAATCACACAAATTAACCAGTTAAACCACGAGTCCCCGGCAACGGCACCAAAAACTTGATGCACAAATTTATGATCACCAAAATATGATGTCACTAACTTGTTTAACAATCGGCAAGTATGACCGAATCGTTTCAAGTAATAAACTCGGTAAGACCAAGTATCGTTCTCCCAAAGGACTCACGGCCTAGTTTAGTTATGTGATTTGTTGATTAGCTAAGACTTAAGAACAAAATAAGTGGAGTTTAATATGCAAAAGACGAAAATAAACATGTATGCATGAGGTTGATCAATGGCTAAAACAAAAGACAAGCACTTTCAATGAAATATATTGATGAATATGTTGTTGGGGGTCAATTTCATCTTATCCACTCTCATATATTTTAGGAATTCAACATTCAAGTCATCATTGTTAATGCCACTCTCTAAATTACCTTTCAAGAAGGCTTCTCCCTAATTACGAGTTCATACAATTCCTAGCATTCCTAATAATTAGTTTTTTTTAGCACAGGAGCTTAAGGCAACCAATATACTATTGGGAGAAATTCCCCGGATCTAGACTTCCCCGTACGTTCCCGTATCGACAAAATCAATAATCATGCATTGAATGAGTTAAACAAAGCAAGCATTGAGCAAAGAGGAAAAACCCTAACTAATGATGAAAGAAAGCATATGTCTTAGATTAAGATGCAAGCACAAATTCCATATATGAGAGCTTCAAAAGATTACATTGATTCCCCAACAAACATACAAGGTTTAGTTCACCATATTCATGGTGAACCTAGATGAACAATAATGAAAGAATGAAAGATAAAACCCTCGAAAAAGAAGAAGAAGAAGTGGACGAAAGTGGACGAAGTGGACGAAGTGGACGAACTGGACGAAGTGGACGAAGTGGACGGAGTGGAAGAAGTTGACGAAGTGGACTAAGTGCACGAAGTGGACGAAGTGGACGAAATGGACGAAATGGACGAAGTGGACGAAGTGCACCAAGTGGACGAAGTGGACGAAGTGGACAAAGTGGACAAAGTGGACAAAGTGGACGGAGTGTACGAAGTGGACGAAGTTTACGAAGTTGACGAAGTGGACGAAGTGGACGAAGTGGACGAAACGAGGAAGTGAACGAAGTCGACGAAGTGGACGACGTGGACGAAGTTGACGAAGTGGACAAAGTTGACGTAGTGGACAAAGTGGAGGAAGTCAACAAAGTGCATGAAGTGGACGAACTGAAAGAAGTGGACGAAGTGGACGAAATGGACGTAGTAGAAGAAGTGGACGAAGTTGAAGAAGTGGAGGATGTTGATGACGTGAACGAAAGTGGACGAAGTCGACGAAGTGAAAGAAGGAGAAGAAGGAGAAGAAGGAGAAGAAGTTGGCGAACTGGACGAAATTGACGAACCGGACGAAGTTGACGAAGTTGACGAAGTGGACGAAGTGGACGAAGTGGACAAAGTGGACGAACTAGACGAAGTGGATGAAGTGGACGAAGTGGACGAAATGGACGAAGTGGTCAAAGTGGACGAAGTGGACGAATTGGACGATTTTGACGAACTGGAAGAAGTGGACGAAATGGACGAAATCGACGAAATGGACAAAGTGGACGAATTGGACGAATTGGACGAATTGGACAAAGTGGACGAAGTCGACGAAGTGCACGAAGTCGACGAATTGGAAGAAGTGGACGAAATAAACGAGGTAGAAGAAGTGGACGAAGTTAAACAAGTGGGCGATGTTGACGAAGTGAACGAAAGTGGACGAAGGAGAAGAAAAAGAATAATAAGAAGAAAAAGATGAAGAAGAAGAAGAAGCAGAATAAGTGGACGAAGTGGACAAAGTGGACGAAGTCAAAGAACAAAAAGAAGGCGAAGAAGAAGTGGACGAAGTGGATGAAGTGAAGGAAGTGGACGAACTGGACGAACTGGACGACCTGGACGAACTGGACGAACTCGACGACCTGGACAAACTGGACGAAGTGGACGAAGCGGACGAAGCGGACGAAGTGGACGAAGTGGACGAAGAGGACGAAGTGGACGAAGTGGACGAAGTGGAAGAAGGAGAAGGAGAAGAAGAAGAAGAAGAATAAGTGGAAGAAGTGGACGAAGTTGACAAATTGGGAGAAGTTGACGAAGTGGACAAAGTGGAGAAAGTGGAAGTAGTGCACGAAGAGGACGATGTGGTAGAAGAAAAAGAAGGAGAAGAAGAAGAAGTGGACAAAGTGGACGAACTAGACGACCTGGACGAAGTGGACGAAGTAGACGAAGTGGACGAAGTGAACGAAGTGGACGAAGTGAACGAAGTGGACGAAGTGGATGAAGTGGACGAAGAGCACGAAGTGCACGAAGTGCACGAAGTGGACGAAGAGCACGAAGTGGAAGAAGTGGAAGTACTAGAAGAAGTGGACAAAAAGTGGAGGAATTGGACGAAGGCGACGAAGTGCATGAAGTAGAAGAGGTGGAATAAGTGGACGAAGTGGACGAAATGGACGAAATACACGAAGTGGACGAAGGGGACGAAGTTGACGAAGTGGACGATATTGACGAAGTGGACGAAGTGGACGAAGAGGACGATGTGGTAGAAGAAAACGAAGAAGAAGAAGTGGACGAAGTGGACAAAGTGACGAAGTGGACGAAGTGGACGAAGGCGACGAAGTGCATGAAGTAAACGAAGTAGACGAAGTTGACGAATTGGACGAAGTTGACGAATTGGAAAAAGTTGACAAAGTGGACGCAGTGGACGAAGTGAAGGAAGTGGACGAAGAGGACGATGTGGTAGAAGAAAAAAAGTAAAAGAAAAAGTGGACGAAGTGGACGAAGTTGACGAAGTTGATGAAGTTGACGAAATTGATGAAGTGGAAGAAGAAGAAGAAGGTGAAGAAGAAGTGGACGAAGTCGACGAAGTGAACAAAGTCGACGAAGTGGACCAAGTGTTTGAAGTGGCCGACGTGGAGGAAGTGGACGAATTTGACGAAGTTGACGAAGTTTGACGAAGTGGGCAAAGTTGACGTAGTTGGAGAATTGGACGAAGTTGATGAAGTGGAGAAGTGTTCGAAGTTGATGAAGTTGACGAAGGGGAAGAAGTGGAAGAAAGGGAAGAAGTGGAAGAAGTGGACGAAAAGTGGATGAAGTTGACGAAGTTGATGAAGTTGATGAACTTGACGAAGGGGACAAAGTTGACGAAGTGGACGAAGGAAAAGAAAAAGAAGAAGAAGAAGAAGAAGAAAAAGAAGAAGAAGAAGAAAAAGACGAACTTGAAGATGAAGAAGAAGAAGAAGAAGAAGAAGAAGAAAAATAAGAAGAAGAAGACGAAGTGGACGAAGTGGTTGAATTGGATGAAGTGGACAAAGTGGATGAAGTGGACGAAGTGGACGGTGTGGACGAAGTGGAAAAAGTGGACGAATTGGACAAAGTGGATGATGTGGACGAAGTGGTCGAAGTGCACGAAGTGCACGAAGTGCACGAAGTGCACGAAGTGTTCGATGTTGATGAAGTTGACGAAGGGGAAGAACTGGAAGAAAGGGAAGAAGTGGAAGAAGTGGACGAAAAGTAGATGAAGTTGACGAAGTGGATGAAGTTGACGAAGTGGAAGAAGGAGAAGAAGAAGAACCAGAAGAAGAAGAAGAAGAAGTGGACGAAGTGGAAAAAGTAGACGAAGTGGACGAAGTTGACGAAGTTGACGAAGTGGACGAAGTTGACGAAGTGGACGAAGTGGAAGAAGTGGACGAAGAGGACGATAGCCAAAAAGGAAAACAAGAAGAAGAAGTGGACGAAGTGGACAAAATGCACGAAGTTGACGAAGTGGACGAAGTTGACGAAGTGGACGAAGTTGACGAAGTGGACGAAGTGGACGAAGTGGACGAAGTTGACGAAGTGGACGAAGTTGACGAAGTGCACGAAGTGGACGAAGTTGACGAAGTGGACGAAGCGGACGAAGGGGACGAAGTGGAGGAAGTAGAAGAAGTGGAAGAAGCGGAAGAAGCGGAAGAAGCGGAAGAAGCGGAAGAAGCGGAAGAAGTGGAAGAAGTGGACGAAGTGGACGAAGTTGACGAAGTGGAAGAAGTGAAAGAAGTGGACGAAAAGTGGACAAAGTTGATGAAGTGGACGAAGTGGAAGAAGGAGAAGAAAGAGAATAAGAAGAAGAAGAAGAAAAAGAATAAGAAGAGGAAGAAGACGAAGTTGAAGATGAAGAAGAAGAAGAAGAAGAGGAAGAAGAAGAAGAAGAAGAAGAAAAATAAGAAGAAGAAGACGAAGTGGACGAAGTGGTTGAACTGGATGAAGTGGACAAAGTGGAGGAAGTGGATGAAGTGGACGAATTAGAGGAAGTGGACGAAGTGGAAGATGTGGACAATGTGGAAGAAGTGGACGAAGTGGAAGAAAGAGAAGAAGAAGAAGAAGAAGAATAAGTGGAAGAAGTGGACGAAGTGGATGAAGTGGACAAAGTGGAAAAAGTAGACGAAGTTGACGAGGTGGACGAAGTTGACGAAGTGGAGGAAGTTGACGAAGTTGACGAAGTGGATGAAGTTGACGAAGTGGACGAAGTGGAAGAAGTGGACGAAGTGAACGAAGAGGACGATGGCGAAAAAGAAAAAGAAGAAGAAGAAGTGGACGAAGAGGACGAAGTGGACATAGTGCACGAACTTGACGAAGTGGACGGAGTTGACGAAGTGGACGAAGGGGACGAAGTGGGCTGATAACAGTTGAAAAACTATTATTTTTATACTTAAAATTGATCTCAATTATAACCATTATGACTTAGAAATTAGCTTGAACTCATGATTTTGTTGAATTATTGGAAATAACAGAGTTGGACAGGTTTTATGCTTGATTTCCTTGTTTTTGCAGGTTTAAAGATGAATTTGATGAAAGAAGTGAAGTAGGAAAGAAATGGAAACAGAAAAGGACACAAAAAGTGCAAAAGAAGAGAATCAACAAGGGGCACTTTTCAGTACCCGTTGGCACCGCTGAGGGAAGAACTGGCGCTGAGGGGAAGAAGTGAAACGCGCTAGTACCGCTGAGCGGCGCTTTTCTGGGCTTGGGCTTACTTTTCTGTATTTTTTAGAATAGTATATAAGCTTTAGGACGTTCTAGGGTTTGTATCTTTTGATGGCTTAAGCACATAAACACACTTTTCACCCCTTGGGGGTAGAATTGGGGATGGTGACGGCTCTCCTCTTCTCTTTCTCAGGTTTTTTTATCTCTTTCATTCTTTCATTGCATTATTCATCTAGTTCTTCCATGACGATGGAGGGCTAAACCTTATTTTTGTTGAGAAAGATGTAACCTTCTTAAACTCTCATGTATTGAATTTGTTCTTCAAGATCTTTTATAAGATACATGCTTTCTTTCATTAATTGTTAGAGATATTCTTCTTTGCTCAAATGCTTGTGATATTTTATTCATGTATGGCATAAATCTTATGATTTGTAAGTATCAGGAGATTTCGTACACCTAGGGTTGGACGATTTAGGGATATGACAGCTCTCCTCTTCTCTCCCTAGGATTGTTATTGAGAGATATCTTACAAATCAAGATCTGGGGAATTCTTCCAACAGTATATTACAAACCTAGACATAGGAGTATGATAGTTGGTTGCCTTTAAGCTTCTGTTCACTATAATGCATGATTAATTGCTAGGGAGACAAGACATTGTAAACTAGTGATTATGATTAGGCTTTCTTCACCGAGACATCGAGTTTTAAGTAATTTAGAGAGTGTGATAACAGTTGAAAAACTGTTATTTTCATGCTTAAAATTGATACTAAAAGCAACCTTTAATACTTAGAAACTAGCTTGGAATCATGCTTTTGTTCAAATTTTTGGAAATAACAGAGTTGGACAGGTTTATGCTTGATTTCAGTGTTTTATGCAGGTTTTAAGGTGAATTTGATGAAAAAAGTGAAGAAGGATAGAGATGGAATCAGAAAAGAACTCAAAAAGTGCAAAAGAAGAGAAGCCGCAAGTACCGCTCAGCGCCAGTTTACCGTTGAGCGACACTAATGAACACCTGTTGGCACCGCTGAGGGGTGAAAGTGCAGCTGAGGGGAAGAATTCAACACACGCACTTACTGCTGAGCGCCATTATTTTGGGCTTGGGCCTACTTTTCTGTAATATTTCGAATAGTATATAAGCTTTAGGACTTCCTAGGGTTTGGATCTTTGGCAGGGTACAAAGCAAACACACACCTTTCCACCCCTTGGAGGAAGATCTTGGATGCTAAGGCTACCTATTCAACTTTCTAGGGTTCTATCTTTCACTATTTCATTATTGTTCATCTAGTTTCACCATGAAAATGGTGAACTAAACTCTTCTTGTTGTTGGGGAATCAATGTAATCTTTTGAAGCTCTCATATATGGAATTTGTGTTTAAACATCTTAATTGAGATACATGCTTTCTTTCATTAATAGTTAGGGTTTTTCCTCTTTGCTTAAAGCATGCATTGTTTAACTCATTCGATGTCATGATTATTGATTTTGTCGATATGGACACATACGGGGAAATCTAGATCTGGGGAAATTCTCCCAATAGCATATTGCCTAGACATAGGGATATGAGGGTTGGTTGCCTTTAAGCTTCTGTGCTTCAGAATTAATTATTAGGGATGCTAGGAATTGTATGAACTCGTAATTAAGGATAGGCATTCTTTGCAAGGTAATTTAGAGAGTGGCATTAACATTGATGAAAAGAATGATGAATTCCTAAAATATATGAAAGTGGATAAGATGAAGTTGTTTACCCCAACAACATACTCATCCATACAATTAATTCACGTGTTTTGTTTCTTCTTTCCCATTGATCATCACATGCATACATGTTTACTTTTTGTCTTTTGCATTTGAAACTTATAACAATTTGTTCTCAAGTCTTAAATAATCAAGAAATCATATAACTAACTAGGGCGTGAGTCCTTTGGGAGAACGATACTTGGTCTTACTGAGTTTATTACTTGATACGATTCGGTCACACTTGCCGAGGGTTAAACAAATTTTTGGCGCCGTTTTTCGGTGTTCATAAATTTGTCATCAAGTTTTTGGTGCCGCTGCCGGGGACTCGTGGTTTAACTAGTTCATTTGTGTGATTATTGATTATCTTTGACTTGAATTTTGAATTTTGAAATTTGAATTTCTGTTTTTATTTTTCGGTTATTATTTTATTTTATTTTACTTTTCTGTTTTCTGTTTTTATTTTTCGGTTATTTTTTTATTTTATTTTATTTTATTTTATTTTCTGTTTTTATTTTTCTGTTTTTATTTTATCTTCTTATCTCTTATTTTATATCTTCTCTATCTTTTTGTGCTAACAAATTTTTCTAGGGACTTATTTTCTTGTGTATGTAGGAAGCAATTCGAACTAGAAGCAAGAAAACCTCGGAACCTCTTCTTGAAGGCTTAGACGAGAGTAGACAGAGGAGAAGAATCCGTACATCTAGAGAACTTTTCCCTCCTCCGGAAGATCTTTTACAACCATCACCACAAGGTTCTTACCATAGCACTGAGGAGATGGAGAATAACACTGTTAGACGAACTCTTGCAGATTACACTAATGTCGTTGGCCCCCAGCATTTCAATAGCATAGCAAGACCGAGGGTAAATGCAGCTAATATGGAGGTGAAACCGGCATTAATCCAACTGGTTAAGACTAATCAATGTAATGGGCTGTCTCACGAAAGCCCATATGAGCACCTCACAACCTTTAATGAGATTTGCAATACAGTGAAGATAAATGGGGTGCCTGACGAAGCAATCAAACTTAGCCTGTTTCCATTCTCATTGGGAGGCAACGCTAAGCTTTGGTTGAACTCTTTTCCAGAGGGGAGCTTTACAGAGTGGGAAGCTGTGGTGACAAAGTTTTTGAACAAATACTTCCCACAATCCAAGGTAAACAAAGGAAAGCAAGAGATATCATCTTTCAGGCAAGGCATGGAGGAATTCCTAGGTCATGCATGGGACAGATACAAAAGCCTATTAAGAAAGACACCCACGCATGGATTTGACGAAGTGGAAGTACTCCTATTCTTCCTTGGAGGTCTTGGTTCACAAACCAAGTTGATGCTAGACGCCTCAGCTGGAGGCAATATCAAATGGAAGACTCCAGAGGAAGCCACGAATAATTGAAAACATGGCTACTAATGATAATGAGCTGAACAGTGAAAGAGGAGCTCATATTCAACAAAAAGGAGTTCTACAGTTGCAATCCAATGATGCCTTGTTAGCTCAGAACAAGATAATAACTCAACAATTGGAGAATCTCACAAAGGCACTTCCACAACTGCCAAATGTGTGAATTATGTGGTGGTGACCATATCAATGGTCAATCCGCCTTTCCAGTGGAAGCTTTAGAGGATGTTAACTTCATGGCCAATGAATTTCCATACCGTCAGGGGAATTTCAATCAAGGGTGGAAACCACACCCAAGTATTGGTCAAGGACAAAGTGGGAAAGTTGGACAATCAGGGCAATATAATAAGCAACAACAACAACCAACCTTATGGCAACAAATAGCTACACTTAATTCATGTGTTTTGTTTCTTCTTTCCTATTGATCATCACATGCATACATGTTTACTTTTTGTCTTTTGCATTTGAAACTTATAACAATTTGTTCTCAAGTCTTAAATAATAAGGAAATCATATAACTAACTAGGTCGTGAGTCCTTTGGGAGAACGATACTTGGTCTTACCGAGTTTATTACTTGATACGATTCGGTCACACTTGCCGAGGGTTAAACAAGTTTTTGGCGCCGTTTTTCGGTGTTCATAAATTTGTCATCAGAGTGGCATTAACATTAATGAAAAGAAAGACGAATTCATAAATGCAAGAGAGTAAATTAGGTTAAATCTAAACCCCAACAATAATATCATCAACTTCATCCATTCTTTCTTGTGTTTAACCTCAATTGATCAAATTGCAGTCATGCATTCATGTTTATCTTATTGCATTTGCATTCAAAATTCCAAAAATATGTTCTCTGGAGTCTTAATTAGTTGAGTAATTGATAACAGTTGAAAAACTGTTATTTTCATGATTAAAATTGACACTAAAAGCAACCTTTACACTTAGAAACTAGCTTGAAATCATGCTTTTCTGTATATTTTTGGAAATAAGAGAGCTGGACAGGTTTATGCTTGATTTCAGTGTTTTTGTGCAGGTTTTAAGGTGAATTTGGTAAAAGAAGTGAAGAAGGAGAGAGATGAAATCAGAAAAGACAATAAAAAAGTGCAAAAGGAGAAGCCGAAGTCACCGCTCAGCGGCAGTTTACCGCTGAGCGGCACTCAGGAGTTTGCGGGAGGTCCGCTGAGGGGCAAAATGGCCGCTGAGGGGAGAAAACAAGTCACGCACTCACCGCTGAGCGGTATTTTACCGCTGAGCGGTACTCTGGAAGTCACGGGAGATCCGCTGAGGGGCAAAATGGCCGCTGAGGGGAGAAAACAAGTCACGCAATCACCGCTGAGCGGTAGTTTACCGCTGAGCGGCACTTTAATGGGCTTGGACTTGACTTTTGTAATTTACGAATGATACATAAGCTTTAGGGTTTCCTAGGGTTAGGTATCTCTGGCTGGAACGAGGCAAACACTCTCTCTACCACCCCTTTGAAGGAGGATCTTGGATGCTGAGGCTTCCGCTTCACCTTTTTAGGCTTCCGCTTCACCTTTTTCTGTTTTCTGTCTTTATTTTCTGAATCTTATATTTTCAAGTTATATCTTTTTGTGCTAACCAAATCTTCTAGGGTTTTGTGTTCTTGTGTATGCAGGAGGCAATTCGAACTAGGAGCAAGAAAACAACAGAACCGTTGCTTGAAGGATTAGAAGACAATAGACGGAGGAGAAGAATCAGAACATCTAGAGAACTTTTCCCTCCTCCGGAAACTCTGTTGCAACCATCACCACAAGGTTCTGACAATAGCACAGAAAATATGGAGAATAATCATATCAGAAGAACTCTTGCTGATTACACCAATGTAGCTGGACCTCAACATTTTAACAGCATAGCTAGACCTAGAGTCAATGCAGCCAATATGGAGGTCAAACCAGCATTGATCCAACTGGTGAAGAGTAATCAATTCAATGGGTTATCTCATGAAAGCCCATATGAGCACCTTACTACATTTAATGAAATTTGCAACACAGTGAAAATCAATGGGGTGCCAGACGAAGCAATCAAACTTAGTTTGTTTCCTTTCTCATTGGGAGGCAATGCTAAGCTTTGGTTGAACTCTTTTCCAGAAGGAAGTTTCACAGAGTGGGAAGCAGTGGTAACAAAGTTTTTGAACAAGTACTTTCCACAATCAAAGGTGACAAAAGGCAAGCAAGAGATATCTTCATTTAAGCAGGGCATGGAAGAATCACTGGGGCATGCATGGGATAGATACAAAAGTCTGCTAAGAAAAACACCCACGCATGGCTTTGAAGAACAGGAAGTAGTCTTAACTTTCCTTGGAGGGCTTGGTTCACAAACCAAGATGATGCTTGATGCCTCAGCAGGAGGCAATATTAAATGGAAAACTCCAGAGGAAGCTATAGAAATTATTGACAACATGGCTACTAGTGATAATGAGCTCAACAGCGAAAGAGGAGTTCCTATGCAACAAAAAGGGGTTCTCCAATTACAGACACATGATGCCTTGCTAGCTCAAAATAAAATTCTAACTCAACAACTGGAGACTCTGACTAAAACTCTTGCACAATTACCTAAAGAGTTGAAAACTGCTGCACAGGTGCAAACTCAGTTGTGCGAATTATGTGGAGGTGATCATATCAATGGTCAATGTGCTTTTCCAATGGAGGCCTTGGAGGATGTTAATTTCATGGCTAATCAATTCCCATACCGTCAAGGGAATTACAATCAAGGGTGGAAACCACATCCAAGCATTGGTCAAGGACAAACTGGGCAAGCAAATCGATATAATAAGCAGCAGCAACCAACCTTTTGGCAATAGTTATCTATGCTTAATGAAAAATCAACAAGGTTGGAAGAAACTCTTCAGCAATTCATACAGAAAACCGAATCTTCTCAAAAGAGCACTGAAGCTGCTATAAAGAATTTGGAGATTCAAATGGGTGAGATTACCAAGCAATTGGAAGAAAGGCCAAATAGAAATTTTGGGGCTAATACTGAGGTTAACCCTAGAGAAGAGTGCAAAGTGGTAAAGAGTGTGAATGAAGAGATAATTGAGTTAGAAGAAGGAGAAACAGAAGAAAGAAGAGAAATAGAGAGCAAAAACAATTTTCCTTTTCCAATAAATCAAGAGAAACAAATGGATTTCACAGAATTATTCAGAATGGTGGATAATAAAGCACCTTGGGAACAGATTTTACAGAAAATTGCAGTTTACACAAAATCTGATGAAGAAATTTTTACAAAGAAGAGACGTAGAGATGATGAGGCAAAAGAGTGTATAACTGTTAAGAAAGAGTCATTCCCTCCTAAAGCGTCAGATCCAGGTAGTTTTTCTATCCCTTGTACTATAGGGAAGAAAAAGGTAAAGAAAGCTCTCCTTGATTTAGGTTCAAGTGTTAACTTGATACCTTATTCTTTACTGGAGCAAATCGGCAATGTTAAAATGAAACATGCAAAGATTAAAATAGTAATGGCCGATGGATCTTCAAAGGAGCCATGTGGGATTGTAGAGGACATTATAGTTTGTGTTGGCAAACTTCAGTTCTTGGCAGACTTTGTGGTGATGAAGATGGAGACTGAGAAGATACCTATCATACTTGGAAGACCGTTTATGAAAACGGCCAGGGCTATCATAGATGTAAATGAAGGTATAGTGGTGCTCCAGGATAGAGAGGAGAGAGTGGTGGTAGATGTTTTCAAAGATGAGATGCAAGCAAAGGAGGAAGAAGCTAGTTATAAAGCTGCATTTCGAGATGCACCCATGACTAGCCGTAAAGATGAAAATCTTGAGGTTTCAGGTAACCATTGTTTGTTGTTTCAGGTACCCAAGGTAGAAGAGATTGGAAGAGGAGAAGAAATTCCTAGAGACTGGAAGAAAAGAAGACTCCAACTTGGCACACCTGTTAGAATCAAGAACAAGTTGTGGGTTGTGAAGGGCTTTAAAGAGAAGGAGATGATAGAGATAGAGTCTCCATGTTCTAGAAGAACCAAAACAGTTCAAAGGAAACAGCTGAGGAGTTGGTGGAATAACAAAATCAATTACAAAGAAGATAGAACTTGAACTTTATTGGGTCAAGCTAATGACATTAAAAGAGCGCTTGCTGGGAGGCAACCCAGTGAATTTAAAAACTTTTGATTTGGTTTTGTAATTTGTAATTTTTGAACATTATTTCTGTATTTATTTTGTTGGATATAGCATCTACTGAAGGATGCTAGGTGGTTAAGTATCTACTGAAGGATACAATGGCTGTAACACCTACTGATGGGTGTTGGTGGATTTTGGGTCAGGCTCGTGACGTTAAACAAGCGCTACCTGGGAGGCAACCCAGTTGATTGAATATTTCTGTTTGTTTATTTTAGTTAGGGTTTGCATAAGCATTTTAAACATTGAATTGCAGGGAACCAGTGAGGGGCATGTATGGGAGGCACGTAGGTTAAGAAAAGAAGGAGAAGAGCACATCACGAAAGTGCCGCTGAGCGGTAACTTACCGCTGAGCGGTACTCTCGCAGATGGGCTTTAGTTTCCCCTAAGCGGGACCCGAGCCCATTAGGGTATTTTTATACCCCAAGCTGCGGTTTAGGTTTTCTATCCAGGCTCTTCTCTGCACAAACACTTCCACATACCTTTTCCAAGGTTTTCCACATCTTTTCATTCTTTCCTATTGAAAATTTCTCTTCCACTCACTTGCTTACTAGTGTTCTATTTAAGTTTGGGGTTGGAAGAGAGTATCTTAGCTTGGAAACATTCTTATTGCATCTAGTATCTCCACCCAAGTAAGTAAAATGCATTTTGTTCATTCTAGGGTTTTTGATTTTGAATATGATTGTCAAAGCATGAAGATTTAGGGGTTTTGATTTCTTTGCATGATTTGATGATATATTTGATGTTTGAACCGATTAAACTGCATGATTATGAACTGGAAAACTGAAAATTGCATTTGGGTGGAGTTAGGAAAGCTTTAAAACAGGTTTTTCAAAAATCTGCAGAGTTACCGCTGAGGGGTAAATTGCCGCTGAGCGGCACTCTGCCAGATTTGATTTTTCTGGTTTTGTGTGATTTGGAATGTGGTACTGGTGGCGCTGAGGGGGAATTCTGGCCCTCAGCGGTGGTTTAGCTTCGAAAGGAGTTGTGTTCTGTGTTTTACTAATGATTAACATCATGTTCTGTGGTTTGGTTTTGTGTTTTGAATGTAGGAATGGCATCCTCATCCGGAAAAAGATTGAAAACCATGGCAAACAAGAGAAAGGAAAAGGAACCAGAGCAACCCCATTCTAGCAGGTTTCTCTCTAGGAAACATGAGAAGCACTTTAAAGTGGTTCAGGACAGGAGACTTCTGATGGAGAGAAAGGTTGGAATGATACCTAACCTTGCTCCTCAATTTGGAGAGCAAGTGTTAGGGAATGATTGGGGAAAGCTAGCCACTTATCCTGCACCTGCCAATATAGCTGTGGTTAAGGAATTTTACACCAATGCAAAGAAGATTGGTGATTATCCAGCTGAGAATTATTTGGGCTATGTTAGAGGCCATGCTATCAGGTATGATCCTGATTCAATTAATAACTTTCTGGACACTGTATGGGCTGGTGAGCAGTGCCAATTTGCTCTTTGCATGGAGGAAGGTGCTGATTATGAGGATGTGGAGAGAGTACTGTGTATACCTGGAGGACACTTCCAAAGGAATAGATCTGGCTCAGTGGTTAACATTAGGAGGACAGATTTGACTCCTCTTGCAAAGTATTGGATGGCGTTTTCTCATGCCAACATTCAGCCATGTTCACATGTGTCAGATATTACTTTCAGCAGGGCATTTTTCATTTATTGTGCTATCAAAAATTTGAATGTTAATATTGGGCAGGTGATAGCTGATGAGATTAGTGTGTGCGCCAATACTTCAAACAACAAAGCACCACTAGGACATCCTTCTTTGATCACGCACCTTTGCAAGATAGCTGGGGTGGACACTTCTGCTCCACCTTTTGAGAGGCCAAGAAAAGCTATTGATGAGGCCTACTATAGACAGTACTGTGGAGGTGATGATGCAGCTCAGCCAGTTCCACCACGCCGTGCTCGTAGAGAGAGAGGGCCAGCACAGAGCCAGACATCTGCTGAGACACATGAAGCAGAGCCATTCCAGATGAGGGACATGTATATGTCTCTTATAGGGGCTCAGTTGCAGTCCATTCACAGAGGGCAGGTGGCCACTGCTAAGATGATTGTGGGGATGTATGATACACCTCCAGCCCACAGGTGGACTATGGATGAATTCCATAATGTGGTAGCTTGGTCAGAGGAGCCAATGCATGGAGGAGGAGCTGGAGCAGCTGAAGCTTCAGCTAGAGAGATGGAAGAAGATGAAGCTGATGATGATGATGCATTTGAAGATGATGAAGATGAAGAGGAAGAGGAAGATACAGAGGACAGCTCAGACTGATGAGGAGCTGAGATAACATTTACTGATAAATGCTATCATATGATTATGCTTTTGTGGTTTAAGTTTTCTGAACTTATTTGTTTTTGTTTTTAGATTAGGGTTTGATGTACTCTATTTGAAACCTGATTTCTTGTGATGGTTTGCTATTAACTGTGATTGTGTGATAAGTAATACTGAATGATGCTTATGATTAATTGATGTTGAGATGATGTGCACATTAAAATGCTTATACAGGTGATTCACAAGCTTTGTGAACAAATGCATGATATCATGATTGTGATTGTGAAATTAAGCAGGATGTGTATGTTAAATGTGAATGAGCTTATGTGTGAGATTTTGAGCTTCAGAGTTGTTATTGTTGAATGCTATTACTTTGAAAGCATGAATGACTTTGCCCAGGTTTTCTATGATTGAATTACTTTCTTGTTTGCATCATATGATCAAGGCCATTTGTTGATAACCCTTCTATTAGCCAAATTCATAAATTGAGCCCACTAAAAGAGAACACTATGTGTTATATCCTTTGAACCTCTAACCTTGAACATGATTTGAAAACCCTTGTTGAAAAGCTTTACCTTGAGTTAAGTAGAAAATATCTTGTGTGGTATTGTTAAATATTCAAGTTTGGGGTTGTTGGGAAAAACATGAAAAGCATTGAGCTAAGAGTTAAAAAAAGTAAGAATATGCAAAGAAAAAGAAAAGAAAAGAAAAAGAAGCAAAGCTCAATGCAAAGGCAAAAGAAAGTTGGGAATGAATAAGATGATTGTGTTGTTATGATTCTATTAACTCAAGGATTTTGTGATCCAGAAAAACCAATTTTCTTGTTAGCCCAGCCACATTATAAGCCATAGAAAAGTCCTTGTGATGATGCATGCTTGTGAATGTTTTTGATCGTGGTAAAATGAAAGGCAAAGTTAATTCATGTAACATTGTGATAGTAGAGTGAATGAGTGATCATCTCTTATACACTTGAGTGTGAGTGAAACACTTGACTGAGTGAGGAAATATCACATGAACACATGAACATCCATGTTTAATTGATTGATCATTCATGAAAATAGCATTTGTTGGAATTTAAATGACTTTGTGAATACTAAAGCATGTGCACATCTTGATCGAACTCTTGGTCATAAGTTTGAGTGAAGTTTTTGCTTATCTTGAAAAGAAGATTTTTGAATGAAGTGAATCATCATATGAATTGGTTTAAAGATAGAGTTACATCTTATTTGCTTGACGACAAGCAAAGTTTTAAGTTTGGGGTTGTGATAACAGTTGAAAAACTGTTATTTTCATGATTAAAATTGACACTAAAAGCAACCTTTACACTTAGAAACTAGCTTGAAATCATGCTTTTCTGTATATTTTTGGAAATAAGAGAGTTGGACAGGTTTATGCTTGATTTCAGTGTTTTTGTGCAGGTTTTAAGGTGAATTTGGTAAAAGAAGTGAAGAAGGAGAGAGATGAAATCGGGAAAGACAATAAAAAAGTGCAAAAGGAGAAGCCGAAGTCACCGCTCAGCGGCAGTTTACCGCTGAGCGGCACTCAGGAGTTTGCGGGAGGTCCGCTGAGGGGAGAAAACAAGTCACGCACTCACCGCTGCGCGGTATTTTACCGCTGAGCGGTACTCTAGAAGTCACGGGAGATCCGCTGAAGGGCAAAATGGCCGCTGAGGGGAGAAAACAAGTCACGCAATCACCGCTGAGCGGTAGTTTACCGCTGAGCGGCACTTTAATGGGCTTGGACTTGACTTTTTGTAATTTACGAATGATACATAAGCTTTAGGGTTTCCTAGGGTTAGGTATCTCTGGCTGGAACGAGGCAAACACTCTCTCTACCACCCCTTTGAAGGAGGATCTTGGATGCTGAGGCTTCCGCTTCACCTTTTTAGGGTTTATTCTTTCATTCTTTCGTTGTAATTCATCTAGGTTCACCATGAATATGGTGAACTAACCTCTTTATGTTTGTTGGGGAATCAATGTAGTCTTGTGAAACTCTCATATATGGAATCTGTGATACTTGGTCTTACCAAGTTTTATTACTTGAACGATTCGGTCATACTTGCCGATTGAAAACAAGTTTGTGACATCATAATTTGGTGTTCATAAATTTGTCCATCAGTAATCACATAACTATTTAGTGCCGTGAGTCTCTTGGGAAAATGATGCTTGGTCTTACCATGTTTTATTACTTGATACGATTCGGTTACACTTGCCGAGGGTTAACAAGTTTTTGACTCTGTTTTTGGGAATTAAAGATTTGTTCATCATGGGCGAAGTGGACGAAGTGGACGAAGGAGACGAAGGGGACGAAATGGACGAAGTGGTCGAAGTGGACTTAGTTGACGAAGTGGACGAATTTTACGAAGTTGATGAAGTGGATGAACTGCACGAAGTTCACAAAGTGCACGAAGTTGACGAAGTATACGAAGTACGCGAAGTGGACGAAGTGGACGAAGTTAACGAAGTGGACGAAGTGGAAAAAGTGGACAAAGTTGAAGAAGTGGAAGAAGTAGAAGAAGCGGAAGAAGAGGAAGAAGTGGACGAAGTGGTCGAAGTGGACGAAGTGGTCGAAGTGGACGAAGTGGACATAGTTTACGAAGTCGACGAATTTGACGAAGTTGATGAAGTGGACGAATTTGACGAAGTTGACGAAGTGGATGAAGTGGACGAAGTGGACGAAGTGGACGAAGTTGGCCAAGTGGATGAAGTTTAAGAAGTGGAAGAAACGGAAGAAGCAGAAGAAGTGGAAGAAGTGGAAGAAGTGGACAAAGTTGACGAAGTTGGCAAAGTGGACGAAATGGAAGAAGTTGACGAAGTGGACGAAGAAAAAGAAGAAGAAGAAGAAGAAGAAGTTCAAGAAGAAAAAGAAGAAGAAGCAAAGAAAAAGAAGAAGAAGAAGAAGACAAAGTGG
Source organism: Vigna reflexopilosa (assembly GCA_027742785.1). NCBI lineage: Eukaryota > Viridiplantae > Streptophyta > Magnoliopsida > Fabales > Fabaceae > Vigna > Vigna reflexopilosa. The sequence continues at coordinate 32,955,587 of CM050912.1, read as the reverse complement.
ACGAATTGGACGAAGTGGACGAATTGGACAAAGTGCACGAAGTGGAAGAAATGGACGAAGAGGATGATGTCGAAAAAGAAAAAGAAGAAGAAGAAGTCGACAAAGTCCACGAAGTTGACGAAGTGGACGAAGTTGACGAAGTGGACGAAGTTGACGAAGTGGACGAAGGGGACGAAGTTGGCAAAATGGACGAAGTGGATGAAGTGGACGAAGGGGACCAAGTGGACGAAGTGGATGAAGTGGACGAAGTGGACAAAGTGATCGATGTGGACGAAGTTGACGAAGTGCTCAAAGTTGACGAAGTGGACGAAGTTGATGAAGTGGAAGAAGTTGAAGAAGTGGAAGAAGTGGAAGAAGTTGACGAAATGGACGAAGTTGACGAAGTGGACGATGTGGAAGAAGAAGAAGAAGGACAAGATGAAGAAGAAGAAGGGGAAGAAGTGGACGAAGTTGACGAAGTTACAAAGTTGACGAAGTGGACGAAGTGGACGGAGAGAACGAAGTGGACAAAGTTGACGAAGTGGGCGAAGTAGACGAAGTGGACGAAGTTGACGAAGTGCACGAAGTGGACGAAGTTGACGAAGTGGACCAAATTGACGAAGCGGACGAAGTGGAAGAAGTGGAAGAAGTGGAAGAAGCGGTAGAAGCGGAAGAAGTGGACGAAGTTGACGAAGTTTACGAAGTTGGCGAAGTGGACAAAGTTGACGAAGTGGACGAAGGAAAAGAAAAAGAAGAAGAAGAAGAAGAAGAAGAAGAAGAAGTTGAAGATGAAGATGAAGAAGAAGAAGAAGAAGAAGAAGACGAAGTGGAAGTGGACGAATTGGACGAAGTGGACAAAGTGGACGAATTGGACAAAGTGAACCAAGTTGACGAACTGAACGAAGTTTACGAAGTGGACGAAGTGGACAAAGTAGACGAAGAGGACGAAGTGGATGAAGTTGACGAAGTGGACGAAGTTTACGAAGTGGATGAAGTGGACGAAGTGGATGAAGTGGAAGAAGTGGACGAAGAGGATGATGTCGAAAAAGAAAAAGAAGTGGTCGATGTTGACGAAGTGGACGAAGGGGACGAAGTAGACGAAGAGGATGAAGTTTACGAAGTGGTCGAAGTGGACATAGTTGACGAAGTAGACGAATTTGACGAAGTTGACGAAGTTGACGAAGTGGATGAAGGGGACGAAGTTGGCAAAATGAACGAAGTGGATGAAGTGGACGAAGGGGACCAAGTGGACGAAGTGGATGAAGTCGACGAAGTGGACACAGTGGTCGATGTGGACAAAGTTGACGAAGTGCTCAAAGTTGACGAAGTGGATGAAGTTGATGAAGTGGAAGAAGTTGAAGAAGTGGAAGAAGTGGAAGAAGTGGACGAAATGGACGAAGTTGACGAAGTGGACGGAGTGGAAGAAGAAGAAGAAGGACAAGATGAAGAAGAAGAAGGGGAAGAAGTGGATGAAGTTGACGAAGTTACAAAGTTGACGAAGTGGACGAAGTGGACGGAGAGAACGAAGTGGACAAAGTTGACGAAGTGGGCGGAGTAGACGAAGTGGACGAAGTTGACGAAGTGCACGAAATTAACGAAGTGGACGAAGTGGACGAAGTGGACGAAGTGGAAGAAGTTGAAGAAGTGGAAGAAGCGGTAGAAGCGGAAGAAGTGGAAGAAGTGGACGAAGTTGACGAAGTTGGCGAAGTGGACGAAGTTGACGAAGTGGACGAAGGAAAAGAAAAAGAAGAAGAAGAAGAAGAAGAAGAAGAAGTTGAAGATGATGAAGAAGAAGAAGAAGACGAAGTGGAAGTGGACGAATTGGACGAAGTGGACAAAGTGGACGAATTGGACAAAGTGAACCAAGTTGACAAACTAAACGAAGTTTACGAAGTGGACGAAGTGGACAAAGTAGACGAAGAGGACGAAGTGGATGAAGTTGACGAAGTGGACGAAGTTTACGAAGTGGATGAAGTGGACGAAGTGGATGAAGTGGAAGAAGTGGACGAAGGGGATGATGTCGAAAAAGAAAAAGAAGTGGTCGAAGTTGACGAAGTGGACGAAGGAGACGAAGAAGACGAAGAGGACGAAGTTTACGAAGTGGTCGAAGTGGACATAGTTGACGAAGTAGACGAATTTGACGAAGTTGACGAAGTGGAGGAAGTGGACAAAGCGGATAAAGTTGACGAAGTGCATGAAGTTGACGAAGTGGACAAAGTTGGCGATGTTGAAGAAGTTGAAGAAGTAGAAGAAGTGGAAGAAGTGGACGAAGAGGACGAAGTTGACGATGTGGACGAAGTGAAAGAAGTGGGAGAAGTTGAAGAAGTCGATGAAGTTGACAAAGTTGACGACGTTTACAAAGTTGATGAAGTTGACGAAGTTGATGAAGGGGACGAAGTGGACGAAGTTGACGAAGTGGACGAAGTTGACGAAGTTGAAGAAGTGGAAGAAGTAGAAGAAGTTGACGAAGAAGTAGAAGGAGAAGATGAAGAAGAAGAAGAAGTGGAAGAAGTTGAAGAAGTGGACGAAGTGGACGAAGTTGACGAAGTGGACGAAGTCGAAAAAGTTGACGAAGTGGACAAAGTTGACGAACTAGACGAAGTGGGCGAAGTAGATGAAGTTGACGAAGTGCACGAAGTGGACGAAGCGGACGAAACGCATGAAGTTAAAGAAGTGGAAGAATTGGACGAAGTGGACAAAGTGGACGAAGCGGACGAAGTGGAAGAAGTTGAAGAAGTGGAAGAAGTGAAAGAAGCAGAAGAAGCGGAAGAAGTGGACGAAGTGGACGAAGTTGACGAAGTTTACGAAGTTGGCGAAGTGGACGAAGTTGACGAAGTGGATGAAGGAAAAGAAAAAGAAGAAGAAGAAGAAGAAGAAGAAGAAGAAGAAGAAGAAGAGTAAGTTGAAGATGAAGAAGAAGAAGAAGAAGACGAAGTGGAAGAAGTGGACGAATTGGACGAAGTGGACAAAGTGAACGAATTCGACAAAGTGAACCAAGTTGACGAACTGAACGAAGTTTACGAAGTGGACGAAGTGGACAAAGTAGACGAAGAGTATGAAGTGGATGAAGTTCACGAAGTGGACGAAGTTTACGAAGTGGACGAAGTGGACGAAGTGGACGAAGTGGACGAAGTGGACGAACTGGACGAAGTGGATGAAGTGGAAGAAGTGGACGAAGAGGATGACGTCGAAAAAGAAAAAGAAGTGGTCGAAGTTGACGAGGTGGACGAAGGGGACGAAGTGGACGAAGAGGATGAAGTGGACGAAGTGGTCGAAGTGGACGAAGTGGACATATTTGACGAAGTGGACGAATTTGATGAAGTTGACGAGGTGGAGGAAGTGGAGGAAGTGGATGAAGTTGACGAAGTGCACGAAGGTGATGAAGTGGACGAAGTTGGCGAAGTTGAAGAAGATGAAGAAGTGGAAGAAGGGGAAGAAGTGGACAAAGAGGACGAAGTTGACGAAGTTGACGATGTGGACGAAGTGAAAGAAGAAGAAGAAGGAGAAGATGAAGAAGAAGAAGAAGTGGAAGAAGTTGAAGAATTCGACGAAGTTGAGAAAGTTGACGAAGTTTACGAAGTTGATGAAGTTGACGAAGTTGATGAAGTGGACAAAGTGGACGAAGTTGCAGAAGTGGACGAAGTTGACGAAGTTGACGAAGTTGAAGAAGTGGAAGAAGTGGAAGAAGTGGACGAAGAGGACGAAGTTGACGAAGTGGACGAAGTCGACAAAGTGGACGAAGTCGACGAAGTTGATAAAAAGAAGAAGGAGAAGATGAAGAAGAAGAAGTGGAAGAAGTTGAAGAAGTGGACGAAGTGGACGAAGTTTACGAAGTTGACGAAGTTTATGAAGTTGACGAAGTTGACGAAGTGGACGAAGTGGACAAAGGTGACGAAGTGGACAAAGTTGACGAAGTGGACGAAGTGGGCGATATAGACGAAGTGGACGAACTGGACGTAGTGGACGAACTGGACGAAGCGCACGAAGTTGAAGAAGTGGAAGAAGTGGACGAAGTGGACGAAGTATACGAAGTGGACGAAGTGGACGAAGTTTACGAAGTGGACGAAGTGGACAAAGTAGACGACGAGGACGAAGTGGACGAAGTTGACGAAGTGGACGAAGTTGACGAAGTTGAAGAAGTGGAAGAAGTGGAAGAAGTGGACGAAGTGGAAGAAGTGGACAAAGTGGAGGAAGAGGACGATGTCGAAAAAGAAAAAGAAGAAGAAGTGGATGAAGTGCACAAAGTGCATGAACTTGACGAAGTGGTAGAAGTTAACGAAGTGGACAAAGGGGACGAAGTGGACGAAGTGGTCGAAGTGGACGAACTGGACATAGTTGACAAAGTGGACGAATTTGACGAAGTGGACGAAGTGGATGAAGTTGACGAAAAGTGCACGAAATTGACGAAGTGGACGAATTTGACGAAGTTGAAGAAAATGAAGAAGTGGAAGAAGTGGAAGAAGTGGACGAAGAGGACGAAGTTGACGAAGTGGAAGAAGAAGAAGAAGGAGAAGATGAAGAAGAAGAAGAAGTGGAAGAAGTTTAAGAAGTGGACGAAGCTGACAAAGTGGACGAAGTTTACGAGGTTGATGAAGTTGACGAAGTGGACGAATTTGATGAAGTTGAAGAAGTGGAAGAAGTGGACGAAGAGGACGAAGTTGACGAAGTTGGCGAAGTGGACGAAGTTGAAGAAGGAGAAGGAGAAGATGAAGAAGAAGAAGAAGTGTAAGAAGTTGAAGAAGTGGACGAAGTTGACAAAGTTGACGAAGTGGACGAAGTAGACGAAGTTGACAAAGTGCACGAAGTGGAAGAAGTTGACGAAGTTGACGAAGTGGAAGAAGTGGACGAAGTGGACGAAGTTGACGAAGTTGACGAAGTTGACGAAGTTGAAGAAGTGGAAGAAGTGGAAGAAGTGGAAGAAGTGGACGAAGAGGACGAAGTTGACGAAGGGGAAGAAGTTGAAGAAGAAGAAGAAGAAGGAGAAGATGAAAAAATAAGAAGAAGTGGAAGAAGTTGAAGAAGTGGACGAAGTTGACGAAGTTGACGAAGTTGAGGAAGTTGAGGAAGTTGAGGAAGTGGACAAAGTGGACGAAGTTGACTATTGAGAGGGTCGCACCTCACACAAAAGTTGATTGCATAAAAGAATGCAGTATAGTACTAGGAAGTGACTCCTAGGTCGTCTCTCAAGGACCAATGTTGTGGTTCAGTCTCAGATCAAACACGTAGTGGGGGGTTTGTAATGTTTTTGGTTGCGGAAAATTAAATCAAACTGAAATTAAATAAAACAGAATTTAAAACGTGGAAATAAATTTTTACGACAGTAAGACTAAATGGTAAATAACAATAAAATCAGAGAATGCAAAATTCATCTATGCTTGAAATTAAAACGCTGTAATAATAAATATGCAGAAAATAGTAAACGGTAAAATGGAACGGATAATAAAAATTAAAACACTTTAACTGGAAATGAAATTCATCAAGGATTCAACACTTAAATTAAAATGACTGAACAATGTAGATAAAAATAATATGAGAAAACTGCTCTAATTACTGTGACACACTACTACTCAACTACATGCTTCTGAAAGAAAGAAACTCTACATTTGCTAAGTGAAAAACCGAGAGAGACCCTCTTTCGGGTGGCTGCTCCCATACGTCCCAGCCCCTACTGCCGTGAATTTTCCAACTCTCTCTCACTCACGGACCTCTCTCACTCACAGCTCTCTCTCACTCACTGCCCTCTCTACTCTACATTACACTACACTACACTACTGGAAAAAAAACTACTCTCTGGAACTCCTGGAACTCCTCTTCACGGCCTCTCACTCTCTACTCACGCTACCCTACACTCCATTTCTCTACTGGAAGAACACTACCTACTCTTCATTCTACTGCCTACACTACTGGAGCCTACTAGAAGAGAGAGGCTCTCCCAGGCCATCACCCGTTCCGTAACAGCCCTGCTGCGTGCCCTTTAAAAATGAAGAAGTGAATCCCCTCTGTCCAGCCCTTGTGCACCTCTCCAAAGTGAAGGCCCATTTCTCCCAGCTAGCTGGACTTTTGGCTTCTATTTCTCCAATCTCCGTGCCACCACTCTTCTCTCGTGCTGGTGGATAAAATCGAGAGGCCACGCTTGAAGCCAAAAGTCGTGTGTTGGACGTGAAGGCTTCTTCCCCTGAAGCCCGTTGCTGGATGCCACCCCAGGTACTAACGTGGCTGCCCCTTGCTGGGCCACTTCTTTTTGCTGGATCGAAAGTCGTGTGGTGTTGCTGCTGGATGATGAGTCCGCGTGAATTGCTGGACGCCACCCCTCTTAAAAGCTGTTGCCCGCGTGCGTGAAGATAGCTGTTGGACCATGATGAGCTGTTGGAATCAATTGTGTGCTGATGTGTGCTTTGGGCCGTGACCGTGCTGGAGCGAAAGCCTAGTAGATGCTCACACATCTTCTCTTTCACGTGCTAGACGGGAGCTGCTTGGATGCTGGACCCTTGTTGAAGCTGGAGCGTGGAATTCTCTCCTCAACGTGGCTGCTGCTGGGCGCTGCCAAGTGTGGGCTGTGGCATCCCTTTTTCTTCTAGCACCACTTCTTCATTTTAAAAGAAGCTTCTCCATCTCCGTACCGCGCAACCTCTGCTGGACTTGATGTTGCTGGATGCACCGTGGATGCGTGTGAAGCTTGCTGGACTCCTCTTCTTTTGCCATCTCAACACTTCTCGGACGCGTGCACCCCTCCAATAGCAAGCCAACATTCTCTTTTCACCGTGCACACCACTCTTTCAAGCCCAAAATCCTCTGTTGGACCATGTGCTGCTGTTGCTTGCCAACCACTTTCACTAACTCAATAAAATTCACCTTAGCATTTTGCAATCCCATGTGAACGTGTGCTTTGTTGGATGCCACTTATTGGATCAACTTCCAGCCGTGCATACCACATTTCCAACGTATCCTTGGTTGGCTTATCAAAATGAATTGTCCATGGGCCCATGAATGAATAATTGAATGAGTGGAGTTGTTGCTGCCTTTGCTATTCAGTATATGAAATCACAGCCAAGAAGCCCAACAGAAAAAAATTAAACTCCTTCCTCCAAAACGGATCAGCACATCTTTCTCTAAAAATAAATGAATGGAGCGTAGCTTCTTCCAAAAATAACACAGTGTGCAAATAAATTTTCTTCCAAATGTCCTAAAATTTTTCCAAAACTTTTCCTATAATCAATGATGAAAATAATTAGCTCAAATAATTCAAATTAATTAAAATAAGAATTTTTGGTCAAATTAAGCATAATTAGCAAAAACGGAAAAATACCGGACATTTAAGCATAATTCCCTGATTGATTCTAGCACACTAAACTAAGTGAAGTCAAGAAAATATTGACTCATCAAAATAGACCACACTTAGTCTTTTGCACTCCTGGGCAAAATCAAGACGCAAATCAAGGAATAGTTCAAAGGACATCAGGGAAGTGACACAAACTCAGCACGCAGAAAACAAACACTAACTAGGACAAGAACAAAATTACACTGTTCTCAAGGAGTCTGGACCAAGAAAAGAAGTAGACAATTCCAACACAGAATGAATCAGAGAAAGCAGATACTCATGAAATCATCCAAGCAATCAAGACATGGAAAAATGATCAATCAAGAAGTGGAAGAAGTTTAAGAAGTGGACGAAGCTGACAAAGTGGACGAAGTTTACGAGGTTGATGAAGTTGACGAAGTGGACGAAGTGGACGAATTTGACGAAGTTGAAGAACTGGAAGAAGTGGACGAAGTTGACGAAGTTGGCGAAGTGGAAGAAGTTGAAGAAGAAGAAGAAGGAGAAGATGAAAAAAGAAGAAGAAGTGGAAGAAGTTGAAGAAGTGGACGAAGTTGACGAAGTTGAGGAAGTTGACGAAGTTGACGAAGTGGATGAAGTTGACAAACTAGACGAAGTGGGCGAAATAGACGAAGTGGACGAAGTTGACGAAGTGGACGAAGTGGACGAAGTTGACGAAGTTGACGAAGTTGACGAAGTTGACGAAGTTGACGAAGTTGACGAAGTGGACGAAGTGGACGAAGTTGACGAAGTGGACGAAGTTGACGAACTGGACGAAGTGGGCGAAGTAGACGAAGTGGACGATGCTCACGAAGTGGACGAAGTTCACGAAGTGGACGAAGCGGACAAAGTGGACGAAGTTGAAGAAGTGGAAGAAGTGGAAGAAGTTGACGATGTGGACGAAGTGGACGAAGTTGACGAAGTTGACGAAGTTGACGAAGTGGACGAAGTGGACGAAGTTTATGAAGTGGACGAAGTTTATGAAGTGGACGAAGTGGACAAAGTAGACGAAGAGGACGAAGTGGATGAAGTCGACGAAGTAGAAGAAGGAGAAGAAGAAGAAGAAGAATATGTGGAAGAAGTGGATGAAGTGGACGAAGTGGAAAAAGTGGACGAAGTTGACGAAGTGGACGAAGGTGACGAAATTGACGAACTGAACGAAGTGGAAGAAGTGGACGAAGTGGACGAAGAGGACGATGTGGAAGAAGAAAAAGAAGAAGACGAAGTGGACGAAGTGGACAAAGTGTACGAACTTGACGAAGTGGACGAAGTTGACGAAGTGGACGAATGGGACGAAGAGGACGATGTCGAAAAAGAAAAAGAAGAAAAAGAAGTGGATGAAATGGACAAAGTGCACGAACTTGACGAAGTAGTCGAAGGTGACAACCTTGACAAAGGGGACGAAGTGGACGACGTGGACGAAGTGGTCAAAGTGGACGAAGGGGACTGATGGACAAATTTATGAACACCAAAATATGATGTCACAAACTTGTTTTTCAATCGGCAAGTATGACCGAATCGTTCAAGTAATAAACTTGGTAAGACCAAGTATCGTTCTTCCCAAAGGACTCACGGCCTAGTTTAGTTGTGTGGTTTCTTGATTAGCTAAGACTTAAAGACGAAATATTTGGGTTTTATATGCAAAAGACGAAAATTAAATATGTATGCATGAAGTTTTGATCAATGGCAAAAAGCGAAAGATAAACACTTTCAATGAAATTTATGTATGAATATGTTGTTGGGGGTCAATTTCATCTGATCCACTCTCATATATTTTAGGAATCCAACATTCAAATCATCATTGTTAATGCCACTCTCTAAAGTACCTTTCAAGAAGGCTTCTCCCTAATCACGAGTTCATACAATTCCTAGCATTCCTAATGATCAGTTCATAAGTGCAGGAGCTTAACGACAACCAATATCATATTGGGAGAAATTCCCCGGATCTAGACTTCCCCGTACGCGCCCGTATCGACAAAACCAATAATCATGCATCGAATGAGTTAAACAATGCAAGCATTAAGCAAAGAGGAAAAACCCTAACTAATGATGAAAGAAAGCATAGATCTTAAATAAAAGATGTAAAAACAAATTCCATATATGAGAGCTTCAAAAGATTACATTGATTCCCCAACAAACATACAAGGTTTAGTTCACCATATTCATGGTGAACCTAGATGAACAATAATGAAAGAATGAAAGAGATAGAAAAACCCGTGAAAGAGAAGAGGAGAGCTGTCACCATCTCCCAATTTGCCCCCCAGCTGCTGATCCATTTTGCCCCCCAGCTGCTGTTTTGCCCCTCAGCGGTGATTTCGGCACCTGAAAACTGCCGCTCAGCGCCAAATTTCCGCTCAGCGCCACTCGGTCAGACTTTTTCTGCGTTCTGGTTGGTTTTTCAGCATTCTGGTTGACTGGTTGACTTTTCTGGTTGACTGGTTGACTTTTCTGGTTGACTGGTTGACTTTTCTGGTTTCTGGTTGACTTTTCAGCACTCCAATCATTCGGTATTTCAATTCTTCTTTCAAATGATTCAATTAGCCTACAAAATGAAGGGAATCTTGCACAAAACCATTAAATTCACTTTCAACTCTCTTATTCTCAAAACTAAAGCAAAAATATGAGTTCAAGCTACTTTCTAAGTCTTAAAGGTTGCTTTTGGTATCAAATTTAAGCATAAAAATAACGGTTTTTCAACCGTTATCAGGGACGAGGTGGACATAGTTGACGAAGTGCACGAATTTGACGAAGTTGACGAACTGGACGAAGTGGATGAAGTTCACAAAGTTGACGAAGTTGAAGAAGTGGACGAAGTTGGCGAAGTGGACGAAGTTGAAGAAGTGGAAGAAGTGGAAGAGGTTGAAGAAGCGGACGAAGAGGAAGAAGTTGACGAAGCGAAGGAAGTGGAAGAAGAAGAAGAAGTAGAAGATGAAGAAGAAGAAGAAGTGGAAGAAGTTGAAGAAGTGGACGAAGTGGACAAAAAGGACGAAGTGGATGAACTGGGCAAAGTAGACCAAGTGGACGAAGTTGACGAAGGGGACGAAGCGGGACAAAGCGGACGAAGTTGACGAAATGGAAAAAGTGGTCGAAGTTGACGAAGGGGACGAAGCGGACAAAGCGGACGAAGTTGTAGAAGTGGAAGAAGTGGACGACGTGGACGAAATGGACGAAGTTGACGAAATGGACGAAGTGGACAAATAGAACGAAGTTGACGAAGTGGATGAAGTGGGCGAAGTAGACGAAATGGACGAAGTTGACGAAATGCACGAAGTGGACGAAGTTGACGAAGTGGTCGAAGCGGACGAAGCGGACGAAGCGGACGAATCAGACGAAGTTGAAGAAGTGGAAGACGTGGAAAAAGTGGACGAAGTGGACGAAGTTGACGAAGTTGACGAAGTGGATGAGGTGGTTGAATTGGATGAAGTGGACGAAGTGTACGAAGTGTACGAAGTGGACAAAGTGGAGGAAGTGGACGAAGTGGAAGATGTGGACGAAGTAGACGAAGAGGACGAACTGGACGAAGGCGACGAAGTGGACGAAGAAGCAGAAGTAGTAGAAGAAGAATAAGTGGAACAACTGGACGAAGTAGAAAAAGTAGACGAAGTTGGAGAACATGACAAAGTGGACGAAGTTGACGAAGTTGATGAACTGGACGAAGTGGAAGAAGTGGACGAAGTAGATGAACAGAACCATGGCGAAAAAGAAAAAGAAGAAGAAGAAGTGGACGAAGTGGACAAAGTGCACGAACTTAACGAAGTGGACCAAGTTGATGAAGTGGACGAAGGGGACGAAGTGGGCGAAGTGGACGAAGGGGTCGAAGTTGACGAAGTGGACAAAGTGGACAAAGTGGACGAAGTTGACGAAGTGGACAAAGTGGACGAAGTTGACGAACTAGACGAAGTGGGCGAAGTAGACGAAGTGGACGAAGTTCACGAAGGGGACGAAGTTCACGAAGCGGACGAAGTTGAAGAAGTGGTAGAAGTGGAAGAAGTGGACGATGTGGACGAAGTTGACGAAGTTCACGAAGTTCACGAAGTGGACGAAGTTTATGAAGTGGACAAAGTAGACGAAGAGGACGAAGCGGATGAAGTCGATGAAGTAGAAGAAGGAGAAGAAGAAGAAGAAGAATATGTGGAAGAAGTGGATGAAGTGGACGAAGTGGACATAGTTGACGAAGTGCACGAATTTGACGAAGTTGACGAAATGGACGAAGTGGATAAAGTTCACGAAGTTGACGAAGTTTAAGAAGTGGACAAAGTTGGCGAAGTGGACGAAGTTGACGAAGTTGAAGAAATGGAAGAAGTTGAAGAAGCGGACGAAGAGGAAGAAGTTGACGAAGTGGAGGAAGTGAACGAAGTTGTAGAAGTGGAAGAAGTGGAAGAAGTGGACGACGTGGACGAAGTGGACGATGTTTACGAAGTGGACAAAAAGAACGAAGTTGACGAAGTTGACGAAGTGGATGAAGTGGGCGAAGTAGACAAAGTGCACGAAGTTGACGAAATGCACGAAGTGGACGAAGTTGACGAAGTGGACGAAGGGGACGAAGCGGACGAAGCGGACAAAGCAGACGAAGTTGAAGAAGTGGAAGACGTGGAAAAAGTGGACGAAGTGGACGAACTAGACGAAGTTGACGAAGTGGACGAAGTGGATGAAGTGGTTGAATTGGATGAAGTGGACGAAGTGTACGAAGTGGACAATTGGGAGGAAGTGGACGAAGTGGAAGATGTGGACGAAGTAGACGAAGAGGACAAACTGGACGAAGTCGACGAAGTGGAAGAAGGAGAAGAAGAAGAAGAAGAAGAAGAAGAATAAGTAGAACACTTGGACGAAGTAGAAAAAGTAGACGAAGTTGGCGAACTTGACGAAGTGGACGTAGCTGACGAAGTTGACGAACTGGACGAAATGGACGAAGTGGAAGAAGTGGATGAAGTAGACGAAGAGAACGATGGCGAAAAAGAAAAAGAAGCAAAAGAAGTGGACGAAGTGGACAAAGTGCACGAACTTGACGAAGTGGACGAAGTTGACGAAGTGGTCCAAGGGGACGAAGTGGGCGAAGTGGACGAAGGGTTCGAAGTGGACGAAGTTGACATAGTTAGCGAAGTGGACGAAGAGGACGATGGCGAAAAAGAAAAAGAATAAGAAGAACTGGACGAAGTGGACAAAGTTGACGAACTTGACGAAGTGGACGAAGTTGACGACGTGGACGAAGGGGACGAAGTCAGCGAAGTGGACGAAGAGGACGAAGGGGACGAAGTGGACGAAGTGGTCGAAGTGGACATAGTTGACGAAGTTGTCAAATTTGACGAAGTTGACGAAGTGGACGAAGTGGACGAATTCGACAAAGTGGACGAAGTTGACGAACTAAACGAAGTTTACGAAGTTGACGAAGAGGATGAAGTGGCCAAAGTAGACGAAGAGGACGAAGTGGATTAAGTCGACGAAGTGGAAGAAGGAGAAGAAGAAGAAGAAAAAGAAGAATAAGTAGAAGAAGTAAAGGATGTGGAAAAAGTGGACGAAGTTAACGACGTGGACGAAGGAAAAGAAAAAGAAGAAGAAGAAGAAGAAGAAGAAGAAGACGAAGTGGAGGAAATGGACGAAGTGGATGAAGTGGATGAAGTGGACGAATTGGACAAAGTGGACGAAGTTGACGGACTTAACGAAGTTTACGAAGTTGACGAAGAGGACGAAGTGGAAAAATAGACGAAGAGGACGAAGTGGATTAAGTCGACGAAGTGGAAGAAGGAGAAGAAGAAGAAGAAGAAGAAGAAGAAGAAGAATAAGTGGAAGAAGTGGACGAAGTGGAAAAAGTGGACGAAGATGACGAAGTGGACGAAGTTGAAGAAGTCGACGAAGTGGACGAAGTGGACGAACTGGACGAAGTGGACAAAATGGAAGAAGTGGGCGAAGTGGACGAAGAGGACGATGTGGAAGAAGAAAAAGAAGAAGAAGAAGTGGACGAAGTGGACAAAGTGCACGAAGTTGACGAAGTGGACGAAGTGAACGAAGGGGACGAAGTGGTCGAAGGGGACGAAGTGGAAGAACAAGAAGAAGGTGAAGAAGAAGTGGACAGAGTGGACGAAGTCAACAAAGTGGACGGAGTGGATGGAGTGGAGGAAGTGGACGAATTTGTCGATGTGCACGAAGTTGACGAAGTAGACAAAGTTGACGAAGTGGACGAGGGGGACGAAGCGGACGAAGCGGTCGAAGTGGACGAAGTGGACGAAGTTGAAGAAGTGGAAGAAGTGCAAGAAGTGGAAAAAGTAGACGAAGTTGATGAAGTGGACGAAGTTGACTTAGTTGACGAAGTGGACGAAGCGGACGATGTCGAAAAAGAAAAAGAAGACGAAGAGTGGACAAAGTGCACGAAGTTGACGAAGTGGACGAAGTTGACGAAGTGGACGAAGGGAACGAAGGGGGCTAAGTGGACGAAGTGAACGAAGTGAACGAAGTGGACGAAGTGGATGAAGGGGACGAAGTGGATGAAGTGGATTCAGTCGACGAAGTGGAAGAAGGAGAAGAAGAAGAAAAAGTGGAATAAGTGGACGAAGTGGACGAAGAGGACGATGGCGAAAAAGAAAAAGAAAAAGAAGAAGTGGACGAAGTGAACGAAGTTGACAAACTTGACGAAGTGGACGAAGTTCATGAAGTGGACGAAGTTCACGAAGTGGACGAAGTTCATGAAGTGGACGAAGTTCACGAAGTGGACGAAGGGGACAAAGTCGGTGAAGTGGACGAAGGGGACGAAGTGGTCGAAGTGGACGAAGTGGATTAAGTTGACGAAGTGGAAGAAGGTGAAGAAGAAGAAGAAGAAGAAGAAGAAGAACAATAAGTGGAAGAAGTGAGCGAAGTGGAAAAAGTGAACGAAGTTGACGAAGTGGACGAAGTGGACGAAGTTGACGAAGTGGACGAAGTGGACGAAGCAAAAGAAAAAGAAGAAGAAGCAGAAGACGAAGTGGACGAAATGGACGAAGTGGACGAAGTGGAATAAGTGGATGAAGTGGACGAAGTGGACGAAGTGGGCGAATTGGACAAAGTGGACGAAGTCCACGAACTGAACGAAGTTTACGAAGTTGACGAAGAGGATGAAGTGGACAAAATAGACGAAGAGGAAGAAGAAGAAGAAGAAGAAGAAGAATAAGTGGAAGAAGTCGACGAGGTGGACGAAGTTGACGAGGTGGACGAAATGGAAGAAGTGGAGAAGTGGACGAAGAGGACGATGTGGAAGAAGAAAAAGAAGAAGAAGAAGTGGACGAAGTGGACAAAGTGCACGAACTTGACGAAGTGGACGAAGTTGACGAAGTGGACAAAGGGGACGAAGTGGTCGCAGGGGACGAAGTGGACAAAGTTGACGAAGCGGACGAAGTTGTCGAAGTGGACGAAGTTGACGAAGTGCACAAAGAGGACGAAGTGGACGAAGAAGAAGAAAAAGAAGAAGAAGAAGAAGAAGAAGAAGTAGAAAAAGAAGAAGAATAAATGGAATAAGTGGACGAAGTGGACGAAGTGGATGAAGTGGACCAAGTGGACCAAGTGGACGAAGTTTACGAAGTGGACAAAGTAAACGAAGTTGACGAAGTTAACGAAGTTGACGAAGTAGACGAAGTGGAAGAAGAAGAAGAAGGTGAAGAAGAAGTGGACAAAGTGCACAAAGTGGACGAAGTCAACAAAGTGGACGAATTTCTCGAAGTGGATGGAGTGGACAAAGTGGACGAATTTCTCGAAGTGCACGAAGTTGACAAAGTGGACGAAGGGGACGAAGTGGACGAAGTGGTCGAAGTGGACAAAGTGGACGAAGTTGAAGAAGTGGAAAAAGTGGAAGAAGTGAACGAAGTTGACGAAGTTGACAAAGTTGACGAAGTGGACGAAGTTGAAGAAGTGGAATGATGACAAATTTATGAACACCGAAAAACGGAGCCACAAACTTGTTTAACAATCGGCAAGTGTGAACGAATCGTATCAAGTAATAAAACTAGGTAAGACCAAGTATCGTTTTCCCAAAGGAGTCACGGCCTAGTTAGCTATATGATTTGTTGATTATTAAAGACTTGTTAACAATTGATTGTAGGGTTTAAATGCAAAAGACAGTAATTAAACATGTATGCATGAATTTGATCAATGGAAAAGAAGAATACAAACACTTTAATGAATTAGATGGATGAGTATGTTTTTGGGGTTATTGATAACGGTTGAAAAACCGTTATTTTTATGCTTAAAATTGATACCAAAAGCAACCTTTAAGACTTAGAAACTAGCTTGAACTCATATTTTTGCTTTAGTTTTGTGAATAAGAGAGTTGAAAGTGAATTTAATGGTTTTGTGCTAGATTCCCTTGATTTTGTAGGCTAATTGAATGATTTGAAAGAAGAATTGAAGTACCGAATGATTGGAGTGCTGAAAAGTCAACCAGTCAACCAGAAAAGTCAACCAGTCAACCAGAATACGGAAAAAGTTAACCAGACGAGTTTTGGGCCATTTTTCTGCGATTTTATGATCTGTTTGGGCCTGGACCCGTTTTCTATTATTTTTATGTCCTATTTAAAGACCTAGATTTCTTAGGGTTTGTATCTTGGGGAGAGACGAAGCAAACACTCTCTTTTCCAAAGGTTCTCTTTATTTTTCCTTTCATTCCTCTTTAGAAAATCTCCCTTCCACTCACTTTCTCACTAGTTTTCCATCTAAGTTTGGGGTTGGAAGAGAGCATCATTGATGGGGCTGAGTTTTCAAAGCACTAGAGTAGGATTTGTTTTATCAATCACTTTTGTTTGTAGAATAGGATTTGATGTATTCAATTGAAAACTTTGTCTGTTATGATGGTTTACTTATGATTGTTGTTTGATAAGTAATGCCTGATGATGCTTTGATAGTGATTGATGTTGAGAATGTGCACATTATATGCTTATACAGGTGGTTCACAAGCATTGTGAACAAATGCATGATGTTGTGATTGTGATTATGATTCTAAGCAAGATGTTATGTGTGGAATGTGAATGAGCTTATATGTGAGGTTTTGAGCTCCAGAGTTGTTATTGTTGAATACTATTACTGTGAAAGCATGAATGAATTTGCCCAGGTTTTCTATGATTGAATTACTTGCTTGTTTGCATCATATGATCAAGGTCATTTGTTGGTAACCCTTTTATTAGCCAAATTCATAAATTTATCCCACTAAAAGAGAGCACTATGTGTTCTATCATTTGAACCCGTAGCCTTGAACATAATTTGAAAACCCCTTGTGAAAAGCTTTACCTTGAGTTAAGTAGAAAATATTTTATGGTATTGACAAATGTCCAAGTTTGGGGTTGCTGGGAAGTTATGAAAGGGAAATTGAAAGCATTGAGCTAAGAGCTAAGAATTGAGTATGTGAAAAGAGAAAGAAAAGAGAAAGAAAAGAGAAAGAAAAGAAAAGAAAAAGCAAAGCTCAATGCAAAAGAAAGTTGGGAAAAGTAAGAATGATTGTGTTTATATGATTCTCTTAACTCAAGGGTTTTGTGATCTAGAAAAACCAATTTTCTTGTTAGCCCAGCCACATTATAAGCCATTGAAAAGTCCTTGTGATGATGTATGCTTGTGAATTTATTTCATTATGGTTAAATGAAAGGCAAAGTCAATTCATGTGACATTGTAATAGTCGAGTGAATGAGTGAATATCTCCTATACACTTGTGTGTTTGAGTGAAACACTTTATCTAGTGAGGATAGATTCCATGAACACATAAGAACATCTTTGCTTAGTTAATTGATCATTCATGAAAGTAGCATTTGTTGGATAGTATGTGTTTGAGTGATCACTAAAAGCATGTGCACATCTTGATTGAAGTCTTGATGATGAGCTAAATTGAGTATTTACTTGTCTTGAAAGAAGGATTTTTGAATGTGGTGAACCATTATATGGATTGATGGAAGATTGAGTTACATCTTGTTTGCTTGAGGACAAGCAAAGTTTTAAGTTTGGGGCTGTGATAACGGTTGAAAAACCGTTATTTTTATGCTTAAAATTGATACCAAAAGCAACCTTTAAGACTTAGAAACTAGCTTGAACTCATATTTTTGCTTTAGTTTTGTGAATAAGAGAATTGAAAGTGAATTTAATGGTTTTGTGCAAGATTCCCTTGATTTTGTAGGCTAATTGAATGATTTGAAAGAAGAATTGAAGTACCGAATGATTGGAGTGCTGAAAAGTCAACCAGAAACCAGAAAAGTCAACCAGTCAACCAGAAAAGTCAATCAGTCAACCAGAATACGAAAAAAGTCAACCAGACGAGTTTTGGGCCATTTTTATGCGATTTTATGATCTGTTTGGGCCTGGACCCGTTTTCTATTATTTTTATGTCCTATTTAAAGACCTAGATGTCTTAGGGTTTGTATTTTTGGCAGAGACGAAGCAAACACTCTCTTTTCCACCCCTTGAAGGAAGATCTTGGATGCTCAGGCTACCTCCTCCTCTTTCTAGGGTTCTATCTTTCATTCTTTCATTATTGTTCATCTAGTTTCACCATGAATATGTTGAACTAAACCTTGTATTGTTGTTGGGGAATCAATGTAGTCTTGTGAAACTCTCATATATGGAATTTGTGTTTTAAAGTCTTATATTAAGATATATGCTTTCTTTCATCTTTAGTTAGGGTTTTTCCTCTTTGCTTATTGCTTGCTTTGTTTAACTCATTCATTGCCATGATTATTGATTTTGTCGATACGGGAACGTACGGGGAAGTCTAGATCCGGGAAATTTCTCCCAATAGCATATTGGTTGCCTTTAAGCTCTTGCACTTTAAGAAGTAATTACTAGGAATGCTAGGAATTGTATGAACTCGTAATTAGGGATAGGCCTTCTTGCAAGGTAATTTAGAGAGTGGCATTAGCATTGATGATAAGAATGATGAATTCCTGAAAATATATTAGAGTGGATAAGATGAAATTGATAACCCCAACAACATACTCATCCATCTAATTCATTGAAGTGTTTGTATTCTGTTTTTCTCCATTGATCAAATTCATGCATACATATTTAATTATTGTCTCTTGCATTGAAACCTACAATCAATTTGTTCTTAAGTCTTAAATAATCAACAAATCACATAGCTAAACTAGGTCGTGAGTCCTTTAGGAAAACGATACTTGGTCTTACCTTGTTTTATTACTTGATACGATTCGGTCACACTTGCCGATTGTTAAACAAGTTTGTGGCGCCGTTTTTCGGTGTTCATAAATTTGTCATCAGTTATCAATTTCATCTTATCCACTCTCATATACTTTAAGGAATTCATCATTCTTTTCATCAATTCTAATGCCACTCTCTAAATCACCTTGCAAGAAGGCCTATCCTTAATTACGAGTTCATACAGTTCCTAGCATTCCTAGTAATTAATTCTAAAGTGCAGAAGCTTTAAGGCAACCAATATGCTATTGGGAGAAATTCCCCGGATCTAGATTTCCCCCTACGTTCCCATATCGACAAAATCAATAATCATGGCAATGAATGAGTTAACCAATGCAAGCTTTAAGCAAAGAGGAAAAACCCTAACTAATGATGAAAGAAAGCATAAGTCTTAAAATAAGATGTTAAAACAAATTCCATATATGAGAGTTTCACAAGACTACATTGATTCCCCAACAACAATACAAGGTTTAGTTCACCATATTCATTGTGAAACTAGATGAACAATAATGGAAGAAAGAAAGATAGAACCCTAGAAAAAGGAGGAGGTAGCCTGAGCATCCAAGATCTTCCTTCAGGGGATGGAAAAGTGAGTGTTTGCTTCGTCTCAGCCAAAGATACAAACCCTTGGAACACCTAAAGCTTATATACTATTCGTAAAATTACAGAAAATTAGGCCCAAGCCCAAAATAGTGCCGCTCAGCGGTAAACTACCGCTCAGCGGTAAGTGCCTGAGTTGATTCTTCCCCTTCAGCGGTATTTTCACCCCTCAGCGGATCCAACGTGAGTTCCTGAGTGCCGCTGAGCAGTAGCTGCGACTTCTCTTTTTGCACTTTTTTATGTCTTTTTTGATTCCATCTCTATCCTTCTTCACTTCTTTCACCAAATTCACCTTAAAACCTGCATAAAACATTGAAATCAAGCATAAACCTGTCCAGCTCTCTTATTTCTAAAAATATGACCAAAAGCATGATTTCAAGCTAGTTTCTAAGTGTTAAAGGTTGCTTTTAGTATCAATTTTAAGCATGAAAATAACAGTTTTTCAACTGTTATCAGAACCCCAAACTTAGAACTTTGCTTGTCCTCAAGCAAACAAGATGTAACTCAATCTTCTATCAATCCGTACAATGGTTCACTCATTCAAAAATTCTCTTTTCAAGATAAGTACAAACTTCAATTAAGCTCATGACAAAGACTTCAATCAAGACATACACATGCTTTAGTGTTCACAAAGTAACTTAATATCCAACAAATGCTATTTTTCATGAATGATCAATCAACTAAGCATGGATGTTCATGTGCTCATGGAATATTTCCTCACTAAGTAAAGTGTTTCACTCAAACACAAGTGTATAAGAGGTAATCACTCATTCACTCTACTATCACAATGTCACATGAATTGACTTTGCCTTTCGTTTAACCACAATCAAATAAATTCACAAGCATGCATCATCACAAGGACTTTTCTATGGCTTATAATGTGGCTGGGCTAACAAGAAAATTGGTTTTTCTAGATCACAAAACCCTTGAGTTAAGTGAATCATATAAACACAATCATTCTTACTTTTCCTAACTTTGCTTTGCATTGAGCTTTGCTTTTTCTTTTCTTTTCTTTCTCTTTTGCTTTTGCTTTTCACATACTTACTTATTAATTTTTAGCTCAATGCTTTCAATTTCCCTTTCTATTTTCCAACAACCCCCAAACTTGAACATTTATCAATACCACAAAATATTTTCTACTTAACTCAAGGTAAAGCTTTTCAAGGGTTTTCAAATCATGTTCAAGGCTAAGGGTTCAAAGGATAGAGCACAAAGTGTTCTCTTTTAGTGGCTAATTTCATGAAATTGGCTAATACAAGGGTTACCAACAAATGGCCTTGATCATATGATGCAAACAAGCAAGTAATTCAATCATAGAAAACTTGGGCAAAGTTATTCATGCTTCCAAAGTACTAGCATTCATTCACACAAACTCTGGAGCTCAAAACCTCACATATAAGCTCATTCACATTTGACATTGATAACGGTTGAAAAACCATTATTTTTATGCTTAAATTTGATACCAAAAGCAACCTTTAAGACTTAGAAACTAGCTTGAACTCATATTTTTGCTTTAGTTTTGAGCATAAGAGAGTTGAAAGTGAATTTAATGGTTTTGTGCAAGATTCCCTTGAATTTATAGGCTAATTGAATGATTTGAAAGAAGAATTGAAATACCAAATGATTGGAGTGCTGAAAAGTCAACCAGAAACTAGAAAAGTCAACCAGTCAACCAGAAAAGTCAACCAGTCAACCAGAATGCTGAAAAACCAACCAGAACGCAGAAAAAGTCTGACCGAGTGGCGCTGAGCGGAAAAATACCACTGCGCGGCACTTTTTGGGTGCCGAAATCACCGTTGAGGGGCAAAACAGCAGTTGGGGGGCAAAATGGATCATGCGCTAGTACCGCTCAGCGGTAAAATACCGCTGAGCGCCATTCTAAGTGGGCTTGGACCGGTTTTCTTTTGTTTTTATGGGCTTGGACTTGTTTTATGTTATTTTTATGCCCTATTTAAGGACTTGCACGTCCTAGGGTTTGTATCTTTGGCTGGGAGGAAGTAGAAACACACTTTTCACCCCTTGGGGGTAGATTGGGAGATGGTGACAGCTCTCCTCTTCTCTTTCTAGGGTTTTTCTATCTCTTCCATTCTTTCATTATTGTTCATCTAGTTTCACCATGAATATGGTGAACTAAACCTTGTATTGTTGTTGGGGAATCAATGTAGTCTTGTGAAACTCTCATATATGGAATTTGTTTTAACATCTTATATTAAGATACATGCTTTCTTTCATCTTTAGTTAGGGATTTTCCTCTTTGCTTAATGCTTGCTTTGCTTAACTCATTCATTGCCATGATTATTGATTTTGTCGATATGGGAACGTACGGGGAAATCTAGATCCGGGGAATTTCTCCCAATAGCATATTGGTTGCCTTTAAGCTCCTGCACTTCAAAACTAATTACTAGGAATGCTAGGAATTGTATGAACTCGTAATTAAGGATAGGCCTTCTTGCAAGGTGATTTAGAGAGTGGCATTAGCAATTGATGAAAAGAATGATGAATTCCTAAAAATATATGAGAGTGGATAAGATGAAATTGATAACCCCAACAACATACTCATCCATGTAATTCATTAAAGTGTTTGTTTTCCTCTTTTCCATTGATCAAATTCATGCATACATGTTTAATTATTGTCTTTTGCATTTAAACCCTACAATCAATTGTTAACAAGTCTTAAATAATCAACAAATCATATAGCTAACTAGGCCGTGAGTCCTTTGGGAGAACGATACTTGGTCTTACCGAGTTTTATTACTTGATACGATTCGGTCACACTTGCCGATTGTTAAACAAGTTTTTGGCGCCGTTTTTCGGTGTTCATAAATTTGTCATCAAGTTTTTGGCGCCGTTGCCGGGGATTCGTGGTTTAATTGGTTAATTTGTGTGATTATTGATTATCTTTGACTTTAATTTTGAACTTCTGTTTTTATTTTTCTATTTTTGTTTTATTTTATTTTATTTTATTTTATTTTATTTTATTTTATTTTATTTTATTTTATTAGATTAGATTTTATTTTATTTTATTTTATTTTGTTTTCTGTTTTTATTTTTTTTCGTTTTCTGTTTTTATTTTTTTTTCTGTTTTCTGTTTTCATTTTTCTATTTTATGTTTTAATCTTCTATCTTGCTATCTTTTATCTTCTTATCATTTATTCTTTGTATCTTCTCTAT
This sequence comes from Vigna reflexopilosa, assembly GCA_027742785.1. Lineage (NCBI taxonomy): Eukaryota > Viridiplantae > Streptophyta > Magnoliopsida > Fabales > Fabaceae > Vigna > Vigna reflexopilosa. Next base: position 32,933,371 of record CM050912.1, on the reverse strand, counting down.
CTTTTTGTGCTAACAAATATTTTCTAGAGTTTTGTGCCTAATGCTTGCAGGATGCAATTCGGTCAAGAATTTGACTATATGGGCACTCAATTCTTCCAAGGTCAACAAAGAAAGCAAGAGATCTCATCTTTCAGGCAAGGCATGGAGGAATCACTAGGTCATGCATGGGACAGATATAAAAGCCTATTAAGAAAGACTCTCACGCATGGATTTGACGAAGTGGAAGTAGTCCTAATCTTCCTTGGAGGTCTTGGTTCACAAACCAAGATGATGCTTGACGCCTCAGCTGGAGGAAATATCAAATGGAAAACTCCAGAGGAAGCTACAGAAATCATTGAAAATATGGCTACAAGTGATAATGAACTAAACAGTGAAAGAGGAGCTCCTATTCAACAAAAAGGAGTTCTACAGTTACAAACCAATGATGCCTTGCTTGCACAGAACAAGATACTAACTCAACAATTGGAGAATCTCACAAAGATACTTGCTCAACTGCCAAAAGAGTTAAAGACTGTTGCACAGGTTCAACCACAGATGTGTGAATTATGTGGTGGTGACCATATAAATGGTCAATGCGCCTTCCAGTGGAAGCTTTAGAGGATGTTAACTTCATGGCCAATCAATTTCCATACTGTCAGGGGAACTTCAATCAAGGGTGGAAACCACACCCAAGTATTGGTCAAGGACAAAGTAGGCAAGCTGGACAATCAGGGCCATTTCACAAGCAACAACAGCAACAACCAACCTTATGGCAACAAATGTCTACACTTAATGAAAGATCAACAAGGTTGGAAGAAACTCTTCAGCGATTCATACAGAAAACTGAATCTTCTCAAAAGAGCACTGAAGCCGCTATTAAGAACTTGGAGATTCAAATGGGTCAGATTACCAAGCAATTGGAAAAAAGGCCTGACAAAATTTTTGGGGCTAATACTGAGGTTAACCCCAGGGAAGAGTGTGAAGTGCTAGTGAGTGTCAATGTTGAAAAAGTTGAGTTGGAAAGAGAAGAGAGAGAAGAGAGAAGAGAAAGGAGAAGAGAAAGAAGAAGAGAAAATTTGTGTGAAGATTGAGAAAGTGAGTAGAAAAAGAAAAGAAAAAAAGAAAGTGAGAGAAAAGAAAAAGAGGACGAGAGAAAAAAAGAAAGAATCATATGAAAAACCTCTTCCTCATCCAAAGAAGTATCATAGGAAGGAAAAGAAATTTAAGTGCCTCATGGAAATCTTCAAGAAATTGGAGATTAAAGTTCCTATGATTAAGACATTGCAACAGGTTCCTGGTTTGATCAAATTTCTGAAGAAGTTCAGTAGAAAGAAGAAAAAGAAGATGGAACATGAGCTTTATTGGGTCAAGCTAGTGACGTTAAAAGAGCGCTTGCTGGGAGGCAACCCAGTGATTTAAAAACTTTTAATTTTTGGTTTGGTGATGTAATTTTGAACTTTTGGGTATTTTTGTTTTTGTTATAAGTTTGTTACAGGGTTTACATCTACTGATGGATGTTAGGCGGAAGAGTATCTACTGAAGGATACTATGTTTGTATACACCTACTGATGGGTGTTGGTAAGAAAGATTTGCATCTACTGAAGGGTGCTGGAGGATTTTGGGTCAGGCTCGTGACGTTCAACAAGCGCTACCTGGGAGGCAACCCAGTTGATTGATTTTATCTGTATTGTTTGTTTTGATTCTGCTTTAGTTGCATGATAGGGACTGAATGTTTGAGTGATTTGAGAAATTAATTGCAGGGAGCAAGTGAGGGGCATGAGTAGAAGGCACCTAGGGTAAGCTAGGAAGAAGAAAAGCACAACACGAAAGTGCCGCTGAGCGGTGGTATCGTAAAAGGGGCTTAGGTTGCCCCTTAGCGGAACCCGAGCCCATTAGGGTATTTTTATACCCTAAGTCACGCTTTGGCCTCTATTTTTAGATTCTTCTCTGCACACACACTCCTAAACATTTTTCCAAAGGTTCTCTACATTTTTCCTTTCATTCCTCTTTAGAAAATCTCCCTTCCACTCACTTTCTCACTAGTTTTCCATCTAAGTTTGGGGTTGGGAGAGAGCATCAATGATGGGGCTGAGTTTTTCAAAGCACTAGAGTAGGATTTGTTTTATCAATCACTTATGTTTTTAGAATAGGATTTGATGTACTCAATTGGAAATTTTGTTTGTTATGATGGTTTGCTTATGATTGTTGTTTGATAAGTAATGCCTGATGATTCTTTGATATTGATTGATGTTGAGAATTTGCACATTATATGCTTATACAGGTGGTTCACAAGCATTGTGAACAAATGCAAGATGTTGTTATTGTGATTATGATTCTAAGCAGGATGTTATATGTGGAATGTGAATGAGCTTATATGTGAGGTTTTGAGCTCCAGAGTTGTTATTGTTGAATACTATTACTGTGAAAGCATGAATGACTTTGCCCAGGTTTTCTATGATTGAATTACCTGCTTGTTTGCATCATATGATCAAGGCCATTTGTTGATAACCCTTCTATTAGCCAAATTCATAAATTGAGCCCACTAAAAGAGAACACTATGTGTTATATCCTTTGAACCTCTAGCCGTGAACATGATTTGAAAACCCTTGTTGAAAAGCTTTACCTTGAGTTAAGTAGAAAACATTTTGTGGTATTGACAAATGTTCAAGTTTGGGGTTGTTGGAAAATAGAAAGGGAAATTGAAAGCATTGAGCTAAGAACTAATAATTAAGTATGTGAAAAGAAAAAGAAAAAGAGAAAGAAAAGAAAAGAAAAAGCAAAGCTCAATGCAAAAGAAAGTTGGGAATAAATAAGAATGATTGTGTTTATATGTTTCTCTTAACTCAAGGGTTTTGTGATCTAGAAAAACCAATTTTCTTGTTAGCCCATCCACATTATAAGCCATAGAAAAGTCCTTGTGATGATGCTTGCTAGTAAGTGTTTTTGATTGTGGTTAAATTAAAGACAAAGTTGATTCATGTGACATTGTAATAGTAGAGCGAATGAGTGAATATCTCCTATACACTTATGTGTTTGAGTGAAACACTTTATCTAGTGAGGATAGATTCCATGAACACATAAAAACATCTTTGCTTAGTTAATTCATCATTCATGAAAATAGCATTTGTTGGATAGTATGTGTTTGAGTGATCACTAAAAGCATGTGCACATCTTGATTGAAGTCTTGATGATGAGCTAAATTGAGTATTTACTTGTCTTGAAAGAAGGATTTTTGAATGTGGTGAACCATTATATGGATTGATGGAAGATTGAGTTACATCTTGTTTGCTTGAGGACAAGCAAAGTTTTAAGTTTGGGGTTGTGATAACGGTTGAAAAACCGTTATTTTTATGCTTAAATTTGATACCAAAAGCAACTTTTAAGACTTAGAAACTAGCTTGAACTCATATTTTTGCTTTAGTTTTGAGAATAAGAGAGTTGAAAGTGAATTTAATGGTTTTGTGCAAGATTCCCTTGATTTTGTAGGCTAATTGAATGATTTGAAAGAAGAATTGAAATACCGAATGATTGGAGTGCTGAAAAGTCAACCAGAAACCAGAAAAGTGAACCAGTCAACCAGAAAAGTCAACCAGTCAACCAGAAAAGTCAACCAGTCAACCAGAATGCTGAAAAACCAACCAGAACGCAGAAAAAGTCTGACCGAGTGGCGCTGAGCGGAAAAATACCGCTGAGCGGCACTTTTCGGGTGCCGAAATCACCGCTGAGGGGCAAAACAGCAGCTGGGGGGCAAAATGGATCATGCGGTAGTACCGCTCAGCGGTAAAATACCGCTGAGCGCCATTCTAAGTGGGCTTGGACCGGTTTTCTTTTGTTTTTATGGGCTTGGACTTGTTTTATGTTATTTTTATGCCCTATTTAAGGACTTGCACGTCCTAGGGTTTGTATCTTTGGCTGGGAGGAAGTAGAAACACACTTTTCACCCCTTGGGGGTAGATTGGGAGATGGTGACAGCTCTCCTCTTCTCTTTCTAGGGTTTTTCTATCTCTTCCATTCTTTCATTATTGTTCATCTAGTTTCACCATAAATATGGTGAACTAAACCTTGTATTGTTGTTGGGGAATCAATGTAGTCTTGTGAAACTCTCATATATGGAATTTGTTTTAACATCTTATATTAAGATACATGCTTTCTTTCATCTTTAGTTAGGGATTTTCCTCTTTGCTTAATGCTTGCTTTGCTTAACTCATTCATTGCCATGATTATTGATTTTGTCGATATGGGAACGTACGGGGAAATCTAGATCCGGGGAATTTCTCCCAATAGCATATTGGTTGCCTTTAAGCTCCTGCACTTCAAAACTAATTACTAGGAATGCTAGGAATTGTATGAACTCGTAATTAAGGATAGGCCTTCTTGCAAGGTGATTTAGAGAGTGGCATTAGCAATTGATGAAAAGAATGATGAATTCCTAAAAATATATGAGAGTGGATAAGATGAAATTGATAACCCCAACAACATACTCATCCATTTAATTCATTAAAGTGTTTGTTTTCCTCTTTTCCATTGATCAAATTCATGCATACATGTTTAATTATTGTCTTTTGCATTTAAACCCTACAATCAATTGTTAACAAGTCTTAAATAATCAACAAATCATATAGCTAACTAGGCCGTGAGTCCTTTGGGAGAACGATACTTGGTCTTACCGAGTTTTATTACTTGATACGATTCGGTCACACTTGCCGATTGTTAAACAAGTTTTTGGCGCCGTTTTTCGGTGTTCATAAATTTGTCATCAGACATACACATCCTGCTTAATATCACAATCACAATCACAACATCATGCATTTGTTCACAAAGCTTGTGAATCACCTGTATAAGCATTTAATATGTACATCTCAACATCAATCCATATCAAAGCATCATCAAGCCTTACTTATCAAACAATCACAATCATAACGAAACCATCATAACAGAAAAAGTTTCCAATTGAGTACATCAAACCCTATTCTAAAACTAAAGTAAATAAGTTCAGAACACAAAACCAAACAAAAGCATAAGTCTTGCTCTAGTTATGATAGCATTCATCAGTAAATGTTATCTCAACTCCTCATCAATATGAGATGTCATCTATATCCTCCTCTTCTTCCTCATCTTCAGCATCCTCAAATGCATCATCATCATCAGCTTCATCTTCATCCATCTCCATAGCTGAAGCTTCAACTGCTCCATCTCTGCTGCCTTATACCTGCTCTTCTGGCCAAGCTACCACATTATGAAACTCCTCCATAGTCCACCTGTGTGCTGGAGGTGTATCATACATTCCAACAATCATCTCAGCAGTGGCCATCTTCCCTCTATGGATAGACTGTAACTGTGCACCTATAAGAGACATGTACATGTCCCTCATTTGGAAAGGTTCTGCTTCATGTGTCTCAGCAGATGCCCGACTCTGTGCTTGCCCTCTTTCTCTGCGAGTATGGCGTGGTGGAACTGGTTGAGCTGCTTCCTCACCTCCACAATATTGTCTATAATAAGCCTCATCAATTGCTTTCCTTGGCCTTTCAAATGGTGGAGCAGAAGTATCCACCCCAGCTATCTTGCAGAGGTGTGTGATTAAAGAAGGATGTCCTAAGGGTGCTTTATTGTTTGTTGTGTTAGCGCACACCCTTATCTCATCAGCTATTACCTGTCCAATATTGACATTCAAGTTCCTGATTGCACAGTAAAGGAGGAGTGCCCTGCTAAGAGTGATGTTTGACACATGAGAACATGACTGAATGTTGGCATGAGAAAACGCCATCCAATACTTTGCAAGAGGAGTCAAGTCAGTCCTCCTAATGTTCACCACAGAGCCAGTTCTATTCCTCTGAAAATGTCCTCCATGTACACATAAAACTCTCTCCACATCATCAAAATCAGTGCCTTCTTCCATACAGAGAGCAAACTGGCATTGCTCACCAGCCCACACAGTATCCAAGAAGTTGTTGATGGAATCAGGATCATACCTAATAGCATGACCTCTGACATAGCCTAGGTAATTCTCAGCCGGATAATCACCAATCTTCCTTGCATTAGTGTAGAATTCTTTCACCATGGCTATATTGGCAGGTGTAGGGTATGTAGCTAGCTTCCCCCAATCATTCCCTAACAATTGCTCTCCAAATTGAGGAGCAAAGTTAGGTATCATTCCAACCTTTCTCTCCATAAGGAGTCTCCTATCTTGGACCACCTTAAAGTGCTTCTCATGTTTGCGAGATAGGAACCTACTAGAATGGGGTTGTTCTGGTTCCTGTTCTTTTCTTTTGGATGCCAAGGTCTTCATTCTTTTGCCTGAAGAGGATGCCATTCCTACATCAAACACAGATACAAAACCACAAAAAATGTTGTTAATCATTAGTAAAACATAGACAACACCTTATTTCGAAGCTAAACCACCGCTGAGGGTCAAAATCACCCTTCAGCGCCACTAGTGCAGCAATCCAGAACGCAACTTAGCAAAAACAGCATGTCTGTCAGAGTGCCGCTCAACGGCAATTTACCCTTGAGCGGTGACTCTGCAGATTTTTGAAAAATTCATTTTTAACCTGTCCTAACTCCCCCCACATGCAATTTTCAGTTTTCCAGATCAAAATCATTCAGTTCAATCAGTTCAAACATCAATTAAATCATCAAATCATGCATAGAAATCAAAACCCCTAAAAATTCATGCTTTAACAATCAAATTCAAACTCAAGAACCCTAGAGTGACAAATGTTTGACTTACTTGGGTGGAGATGCTAGATGAAATGAGAATGCTTTCAAGCTCTGATGCTCTCTTCCAACCCCAAACTTAGATGGAAAACTAGTGAGAAAGTGAGTGAAAGGGAGATTTTTTCAAGAGGGATGAGAGAAAAGTTGTAGAGAACCTTTGAAAAAGTATGTAGGAGTGTGTGTGCAGAGAAGAGTCTGAAAAGAGAAACTAAGACGTAGCTTAGGGTATAAAAATACCCTAATGGGCTCGGGTTCTACTAAGGGGCAACCTAAGCCCAATCTGCGACACTACCGCTCAGCGGCACTTTCGGGAAGTGTTCTTCTTCTTCCTAGCTTAACCTAAATGCCTCCTAAACATGCCCCTCACTTGCTCCCTGCAATAACTTTTTCAGATTACTCATGCAAAACCCTATTATGCAACTACAATAAAACAAACAAAAATATAATCAATCAACTGGGTTGCCTCCCAGGTAGCGCTTGTTTAATGTCACGAGCCTGACCCAAAATCCACTGATGAGTCAATATTTTATTCATTTCACTTAGTTTATTGTACTAGAATTAATCGGGGAATTGTGCTTAAATGTCCGGTATTTTCCCATTTTTCCTAATTGTACTTAATTTGATCAAAAATTCTTATTTTAATTAATTTGAATGATTTGAGCTAATTATTTGCATTATTAATTGTAGGGAAAATTTTGGAAATACAATTTGAGACATTTAGAGGCTAAATGAGTGAGGAGGTGTGAATTTCATATTTGGGGGTGCACTTGGAGATGTGCATGTTGCTTGCTGGAACGAAAAACACATCACACGCGGCACACATCTTTCATTTTCCAGCAGAAGGTGGGGTGTATCCAGCAAAAGTTAAGCACGTCCACGCACACGGTGAGCAACTCACGGTCTTGAGCTTGAGGGGGTGCACAAAGAAAGCAGTCTAGCAGCATCCAATTGGAGTAAAGAGCACACGTGAAGAAGCTCTCGGGTCCAGCACGTGAAGGATGCTCTGGAGGATTCTTTTCTCAAATTTTTTTTTGCGCGGACAACAAGGGGCCTAGGCTGGCAGCAGTGAAGTAAGAGGTGAGAGCACATGGCTTGATCCACTCACGCTCCAGCATCACACCTGGCCCACACTTGGCAGCAGCCTTCACGGTCAAGGGGGTGCATCCAGTAGCTTGGGGAGGTGCACGCACACGCTGGCAGCAAGAATGGGAGGTGCACAACACAGCAATAAACGGACACACTCTTTTGGGCTGGAGCTGCAGGACCACGGAGGATGCTTTTGCTGTGAATGAGGGACCTAGCCGCCACCCAGATTTTATATATACATATAGCTTAGAAAAGGGGGAGCAGCAGGGGGAGAGAATGGAGAATGGGTGAGCTGGATGCAGCAGTGGTGCTGGTTCAAGAAGGGCAGAGAGAAATATAGTGTACAAGGAGCTTCTGGTGTGATTGTTGAAGAACACTGGTGTCACGTTCTGGAGAGGCACACGGATAATAGACATAAATCACCACCTGTTTGTTTCTTTTTACTTTGAATGTTTTTCTTTAAGAGAACTGGAAACATATTTCGTGTTGAATGAATAGCTAATGTTTATGTTGAATTCTGATGGCATCTTCCATTTGGTTTTCTGCACCTTTATATAATTTCTTCTAGTATTCTGTAATCTCGGTGATAATTTGGAGAGAAGAAATTTTAGTCAATGGCATGGGAGGATGGTGGCTGGAAGAAAAAGCCGTGTAGATGTGACTTTGATTTTTGCATTAGAATAGAATATTTAATTTGGTTTCTAGAGTGAATTGGAGGAGAATGTTTGACCATAGTAGGTGAAGTGGGGCATGCACCGTTACGTGTTGAAAGAAGTGAAGTGGTTATGTGTTAGGTGTTTGAGGTGTCACGGCCTGGCTGGAGGAAAAGGGGGATGATTCATTTTTCTAGAGAATAGGATGCAGTGGTTTATGGATACAGGGGTGTGCACGGTGATGGAACACGGTCAAGGCTAGAGAGTTTTATTTATTTTTTTTTTAGTTAATCATTGAATGAAAACGATGCAGAGGTGTGGGATTTTTATTTGGGAAAAGCTATGTAGTGAGGGAGAAAAGAAAGAAGTGTTGTCACGGCATGGAGAAGTGCACACGGATGCTGTTACGTATAGAAAAACATTTTCTTTGAATTGTCTTTTATTCTCTTTTAGTTCTAAAAAGGTCTATTTACATTGTGTTGATGTTTGAATCGGTGGTAATTTTTATTTTACAATTTCCAAGCTTTATTCCAATGTGCATTTAATTTGTTAGCTCAACATTGTCATTTGAATAGTTTGAATTGTGTTTGGATAATTATCTGTTACAGTGTTTGGTTTAATGTCTTCATGCATTTTAATGCTTTCACGTATATTCGGTTGTGTTTAATTTTCATTTTTAATTTCTTCATTTGCATTCGCAAACCTTTCACAAACCCCCCCCCCCACTACGTGTTGATCTGAGACTGAACTGCAATTTGGTCCTTGAGAGACGACCTAGGAGTCAATTCCTAGCACTATACTGCATTCTTTTGTGCACAACTTTTGTTGGGAGGTGCGACCCTCTCAACATCCACTAACACCCATCAATAGGTGTAACAAACCTAGTATCCTTCAGTAGATACTTAACCACCTAGCATCCTTCAGTAGATGCTATATCCAAAAAAAATATTTATAGAAATAATGTCCAACTGATTAAAAATTACAAAACCAAAATAAAATCAAAAGAAATATTGTCCTCAAATCACTGGAATGCCTTCTAGCAAGCGCTCTTTTAACGTCATTAGCTTGACCCAATAAAGTTCAAGTTCCTTCTTCATGGTTGATGTCCATATCCCACCAACTCCTCAACTGCTTCCGGTGTACTGTTTTGACTCTTCTAGAATGTGGAGACTCTATCTCTATCATCTCCTTTTCTTTGTAGCCTTTCACAACCCACAACTTGTTTTTGAATCTCATAGGTGTACCAACTTTTCTTCCTCTTCCAATCTTTTCTTTTTCCTGTACCTGAAACAACAAACAATGTTTACCTCTAACCTTGGGCTTTTCATCTTCAGGGCTAGTCATGAGTACATCTTGATATGCAGCTTTATGACTAGCTTCTTCCTCCTGCATCTGCCTCTCTTCTTTGAAGACATCTACAACAACTCTCTCTTCTCGGTCTTGGAGCACCACTATACCTTCGTTCACATCAATGATGGCTTTGGCCGTTTTCATAAACGGTCTTCCGAGAATAATGGGTATCTTTTCAGTCTCCATCTCCATCACCACAAAGTCTACCAAGAACTGGAGTTTGCCTAAACAAACTATAACATCCTCTGCTATTCAATAAGGTTCCTTTGAAGATCCATCTGCCATTACTAAGTTAACCTTTATAGGCTTCACATCAACATCACTGATCTGCTCCAGTAAAGAATAATGTATCAAGTTAACACTTGATCCTAAATCAAGTAAAGCTTTTTTTATCGTTTTCTTCCCTATTGTACATTGAATGGAAAAGCCTCCTGGATCTTTTGCTTTTGGAGGGAATGGCTCCTTTTTAACAGCTTTATACTTCTTTGTATCATCATCTCTTCGTCTTTTCTTTGTAGAGACTTCTTCCTCAGGTTTAGTATAAACTGCAATTTGTTGTAACATCTCCTTCTAAGGTACATCATTGTCCACCATCTTGAATAATTCTGTAAAATCAAATTGTTTCTCTTGATTTATTGGAAAAGGAAAAATATCTTTACTCTTTATCTCTCTTCTCTCTCCTTTCTCTTTTCTCTCTTCTTTTTTTGTCTCCCCTTTTTCTAACTCAACTGTCTCCTCATTTCTACTCTCCAACATTTTACATTCTTCCCTGGGGTTAACCTCAGTATTAGCCCCAAAACTTTTGTCTGGCCTCTCTTCCAACTGCTTGGTAATCTAACCCATTTGAATCTCCAAATTCTTAATAGCAGCTTCAGTGCTCTTTTGAGTAGACTCAGTTTTCTGTATGAACTGATGAAGAGTTTCTTCCATCCTTATTGATCTTTCATTAAGTATAGAAATCTGTTGCCATAAGGTTGGTTGTTGTTGTTGCTTGTTAAATTGCCCAGTTTGTCCAGCTTGCCCACTTTGTCCTTGACCAATGCTTGGGTGTGGTTTCCACCCTTGATTAAAATTCCCCTAACGGTATTGATTGGCCATGAAGTTAACATCCTCTAAGGCTTCTGCTGGAAAGGCGCATTGACCATTAATATGGTCACCCCCACATAATTCACACAACTGTGATTGAACCTGTGCAACAGTCTTTAACTCTTTTGGCAGTTGTGCAACTGTTTTTGTAAGAGTCTCCAGTTGTTGAGTTAGTATCTTGTTCTATGCTAGCAAGGCATCATTGGTTTGTAACTGTAGAACTCCTTTTTGTTGAATAGGAGCTCCTCTTTCACTATTCAGCTCATTATCACTAGTAGCCATATTGTCAATGATTTCTGTAGCTTCCTCTGGAGTTTTCCATTTGATATTTCCTCTTGCTGAGGCGTCAAGCATCATCGTGGTTTGTGAACCAAGATCTCAAAGGAAGATTAGGACTACTTCCACTTCGTCAAATCCATGCGTTGGAGTCTTTCTTAATAAGCTTTTATATCTGTCCCATGCATGACCCAGTGATTCCTCCATGCCTTGCCTGAATGATGAAATCTCTTGCTTTCCTTTGTTTACCTTGGATTATGGGAAGTATTTGTTTAGGAACTTTGTCACCACTGCTTCTGATGACTTAGGGCATGGACCCATTACTAGAAGTATGGCTAGAAGAATTCAAGAAGAGCTTGAAGATATGGACACAACAGGACACGTTCTCTTCGTTCAATTTAAGTGGAATTTGAAGACATCAAGAGAAGGGGTAAAATTGTCCAATTGATGGTCAAAGTTGCTAGCTGCACCACCATTCTTTGCTAAGCACACCACGGCAGCACCTACACCTCTCCGCACCACTAGCTCACGTGCTGCTTTAGTTTAGCACATTATTCATAAGTTTTTCACATTTTACACATGGGTCATTTCTTTTCTTCTTCGTTGCAGCTCCATGGATCCCATATAAATTCATGGTAGCCACCCTTGTAAAGACACTTTTGAGAATATTGAATTTTACTCTGCTGATGCATTTTCCAGCACCTAAAACTCTGCCCAAAAGTCATCCCAATGAGCTTCCCTTCTCCATCTAGCTTCCTTCCAGTGGAAGGCCGCCTGAGCTAGATCTCCATCTTCCAAACAGCTCTGCAACCATCACTTACACCACTGGTTTTCACCCTGCATCTCTGCTGCCATCTCTGGATTCCTTGTTCCGCTACATTCCATCTGGCATTTCCGCTGGAGCAACTTCATCAAGTGGTATTCAGAGCTTAGGTTCTGCATCACGCTCCAGCTAAGTCAATTGTTCCTTCATTCTGTCATCACCATTTCCTTCGTGTTCTTCATTTTGTGCACACTGTTTCATTGCAACTTTGATTCCAGTAGATTCCAATGTTTGATTCGTTTGTTCCAGCTTTTAATTGCTTTATTTTTCCATCATTTTACTCGGTTCAATCTTGGTCTTGAGTATTTTAATTTTGCAATCTTATTCAGTCATGTCCAGTCATGTACATTTGTTGTGATTTTGTCAAAATTCTGAGTAAGTTTAGTGCCTGGGTGAATCTGCATATCTGGAATGGTTTTCAATAGATGCACATCACAAGAGCAATGATTAAAGAGCTCAGTGCATCTTGAATTCCATCATAGTGCAGTACCAATGAATGACTATCCAAATCTATTTTAAATCTGGTTTTTCATGTGTTTTCTCTAAAAACTGCACCGTATGGAAACATCATCCTTGGCTGTGTTGATGTGCTGAATTTGTAGTATGTGCAAACCCTATGAACATTGTATTGTCTAAGACCATACAAACTGGATGCACCATTCTGCAGAATCTGGAAATCCTTGTTTAAGCAGATTGACCGAACTGCAATCATCATTGTTTGAGCTATTTTTCTGGACATCTCTTAATTGCATTTCTAGAGTCTTGTTCAAGTTTAATTTGCTGTTCTGGAGTCATAAAAGTTGTTTACAGTTTCGTTTGAATCCTCTGCTGAAGTTTGGTTGGTGAATTGCTCAAATTTGGGGTTGAAAAGCAACTGAACTAGTGAAATTTTGATTTCATAACATTTAGCCTCTGTTGGCAGCTTGCACAAGTCATATTTGGTAAACTAAAGTTGTTCAAATCATTTAATTGAATGTCCAAACACGTTTGTGCAAATTGACCATCTAAACCACCAATTTTCAACAATTTTTTTTTTCTGATATAAGTTGCAGATTTTGAAAATTCAGAGTTTGGTATGATTAATGCATCAGATTCAGTGTTAGATTGGTAGCAAAAGCTTGGTTCAAGTGATTATAAAGAAGTGCAACATTGAAATTAACAATATCATGCATTTTAAAAAGCTGTGTGAACCAGTGCCAAGCAAATTTTAAATTCTGATGCATCATTCACAGAATCTCTTTGAGGCATTTTGTCAAACAGATTCGTCAAATTTTCATTGAGCTTGAATCTTATATATCTGCAACTTATACTTGTTTCTTGCTTTTCAAATCCACTCTAGATCCTTTCCTAAGATCATTTTGAGTGCTACCATTCATTGTAAACCGATTAATTGATTGATTTAAGTTGTTTGAAAAATCCTGCACATAAGCTGTTTGATAAAACTACAGTGGTGCATTCTGGTTTAACAGTTTTCTGGCAGTAGCAGTGTTGATTTTTCTGGCTTAATCATTGATTATTGGTGGTTTGTATGAGCTCTCTGTTGGTTGCAGAACTATCTCAAAACGTCCCACAACACTGGTAGCATCTTAGGGAGTGGATTGGAGCAAGGAAAGATCAATATTGGGGCTGATTTTTGGTGCAGCAGGACCACATTTTAACTGGTCTGCATAAATTCTGGTGGCTGCAACAGCAGCATAATTTCACTCTGCAGCTGAAAGATTTGCATGAATCACTTCTGATTCATTACTTGTTTGAGAGCAACCAAAGCTGCTACATTAAACTACCTTCTTGTTTTCCCAAAATTTTGTTGTTTCCATTGTATTGCTTTTGTTTTTCTTTTCTATTTTTTGTAAGTTGGCCATTTCAAGCAAGTGAAGTGGAAGAGCTCATAAGTGTTCTTCCCTCATTTGCTAACTTGACTTAAAGTCTCATCACTTTAAAATTGGTAGACGGTGAGTGTGTCTTAGATTCCAAAATTTCTAAGCCTCACCTAGGAGACTTCACCTTTAATTTCTTTTTATTTTGCAAGTTTCGCCTAGGAAGTCTTAGAGTCCGGCCTTAGAGTCTAAGGTTTTCTTTCTTTGTGTTTGTTTGTGTCTCTATATATTTAGTGAATTTAGAAGTGATTTTGATTTAAAGACTTCTAGTAAGTAACTAAGGACATATTTGGCAAGGCAAGACTTGGTACTTAAGTGACCTACAAGGTCCACCTCTCTTACCTGGAATATTGTCCTCAAGTGAACTCTCTTAGTCTTTACTTCAAGAAAATTTTTAAGTTCATAAAATGTCTGGAAGACACTCCCCTAGAATTAATGAGGAGCCTAAAGAACAATTTTGTTTTCAAACTCTTGTCAATCAACTCAAAGAGATTGAAAGGAAAATAGGGCAAGAAAAGATTCAAAGAGAATTGCACAATGCCATGGTTACTAATGAGTTGAAAATGCTAAGAGATGAACAAGTTCAATATACGGAGAGAAGCATGAGTGGAGAATCCCAAGGTGAGCAAGAAAACTTAAGAGTAGGAGATTACTATCCTTCTTCATCAAGAAGGCATAGGCGTGACTATGAAACTTTTCCTCCTCCTCCTAAGGAAGTCAATGTGGTATTGCCTCATTTTCATGGGAAAGATAACATTGAGGCTTACCTTGACTGGAAAATGAAAGTAGAGCAAATATTTGCTTGTCAACAAGTGTCGGAGGAAAGGAAAGTCTCTCTAGCTACCCTTAGTTTTCAAGGGTATGCAATGTATTGGTGGACTGCTCTAGTCAAAGAGAGACTGAGACAACAACTTCCTCCCATTAAATATTGGAATGAACTCACAGCTGCTCTCAAGAAAAGGCACATTCCCTCTTACTATAAAAGGGAACTCATGGATAAGCTCCAAAGGTTGCAACAAAAGTCTATGTCTGTTGAAGGCTATAGACAACAAATGGAGCTATACATAATGAGAGCAGGGATCACAGAGGCAGAGGAAACTACTTTAGCTAGGTTTTTGAGTGGGTTAAATTTGGAAATAAGGGATAAAGTTGAACTTCTACCTTATAGAGATTTGAATGAACTTGTTCAAATGTGTATAAAGGTAGAACAACAAAATCAGCGGAAAATTTCTGCCAAAAGATTTCAGTCTCCCTTTGAGCAGAAATTTACTAAAGCAAAAGAACCCCTCAAACCTCTAGCCAAAATAGTTGAGAAACCAAACAAAGAATCCTCTTCACACACTCGCACAAGTGACATAAAGTGTTTCAAGTGTTTAGGTAGGGGTCATATAGCTGCTCAATGTCCTACTAAAAGAACCATTCTTTTAAAGGGAAAGGACATCTATAGCAGTGAAAGTGAATCCCCCACCAGTGATAGTGAGAGTGATACGGAAAAAGAAGAGGAAGTGTTTGCGGATGATTGTCAACTTCTCATGGTGAGAAGGGTGCTTAGCAGTCAACCAAGTCTGGAACAACTATCACAAAGAGAGAACATTTTTCATACAAGGTGTAAAATTCAAGAAAACTATTGTTCTCTCATTATTGATAGTGGGTCTTGCTGCAATTGTTGTAGTACCATACTAGTTGAAAAGCTGAATCTTACTGTAATACCCCATCCCAAACCTTATAGACTTCATTGGCTAAATGAAGATGGGGACATTACAGTCAAGAGTCAAGTTAAAGTGGCTCTATCCATAGGGAACTTCAAAGATGAAGTTATTTGTGATTATCCATAGGGTAATCAATTTAATGGGTTGTCACATGAAATCCCATATGAGCACCTCACAACCTTTAATGAAATTTGCAATACAGTGAAGATAAATGGGGTGCCTGACGAAGAAATCAAACTTAGCTTGTTTCCTTTCTCCTTGGGAGGCAATGCTAAGCTTTGGTTGAACTCTTTTCCAGAAGGGAGCTTTATAGAGTGGGAAGCTGTGGTGGCCAAGTTTTTGAATAAATGCTTCCCACAATCCAAGGTAAACAAAGGAATGCAAGAGATCTCATCTTTCAGGCAAGGCATGGAGGAATCACTAGGTCACGCATGGGACAGGTACAAAAGCCTATTAAGAAAGACTCCCACGAATGAATTTGATGAAGTAGAAGTAGTCCTATTTTTCCTTGGAGGTCTTGGTTCACAAACCAAGTTGATGCTAGACGCGTCAGTTGGAGGCAATATTAAATAGAAGACTCCAGAGGAAGCAACTGAAATAATTGAAAACATGGCTACTAATGACAATGAGCTGAACAGTGAAAGAGGAGCTCCTATTCAACAAAAAGGAGTTCTACAGTTGCAATCCAATGATGCCTTGTTAGCTTAGAACAAAATAATAATTCAACAACTGGAGAATTTCACAAAGGCACTTGCACAACTGCCAAAAGCGTTAAAGACTGTTGCATAGGTTCAACAACAGATGTGTGAACTATGTGGAGGTGACCATATCGATGGTCAATGCGCCTTTCCAGTGGAAGCTTTAGAGGATGTTAACTTCATGGCCAATCAATTTCTATACTGTCAGGGGAACTTCAATCAAGGGTGGAAAGCACACCCAAGCATTGATCAAGGACAAAGTGGGCAAGCTGGACAAGCAGGGCAATTTAACAAGCAACAACAACAACCAGCCTTATGGCAACAAATGTCTATACTTAATGAAAGATCAATAAGGATGGAAGAAACTATTCATCAATTCATACAGAAAATTGAATCCACTCAAAAGAGCATTGAAGCTGCTATTAAGAACTTGGAGATTCAAGTGGGTCAACTTACTAAGCAGTTGGAAGAAAGGCCTGACAAGAATTTTGGGGCTAATACTGAGGTTAATCCCAGGGAAGAGTGTAAAGTGATAGTGAGTGTAAATGTTGAAAAAGTTGAGTTGGAAAAAGAAGAGAGAAAAGAGAGAGAAGATAAAGAAGAAGAGAAAATTTGTGTGAAGATGAAGAAAGTGAGTGGGAAAAGAGAAAGCAAAAAGAAAGTGAGAGAAAAGAAAAAGAGGACGAGAGAAAAAAAGAAAGAATCATATGAAAAACCTCTTCCTCATCCAAAGAAGTATCATAGGAAGAAGGAATTTGAGCGCTGTATGGAAATCTTCAAGAAATTGGAGATTAAAGTTCCTATGATTGAGACATTGCAACAGGTTCCTGGTTTTATTAAATTTCTGAAGAAGTTCAGTAGAAAGAAGAAAAAGAAGGAGGAACTTGAGTTTTATTGGGTCAAGCTAGTGACGTTAAAAGAGCGCTTGCTGGGAGGCAACCTAGTGATTTAAGAACTTCTGTTTTTGGTTTAGTTATGAACTTTTGTTATTTTTGTTATAAATTTGTTCATAGGGTATAACATCTACTGATGGATGCTAGGTGGTTAGGTATCTACTGAAGGATACTATGTTTGTATACACCTACTGATGGGTGTTGGTAAGAAAGATTTGCATCTACTGAAGGGTGCTGGAGGACTTTGGGTCAGGCTCGTGACGTTAAACAAGTGCTACCTAGGAGGCAACCCAGTTGATTGACATTATTTTAATTGTTTTTGTTGATTTTGTTCTAGTTGCATGATAGGGATTAAATGTTTGAGTGATGTGAGAACCTAAATACATTGAGTGAGTGAGAGGTATTAGAATAAAGACACCTAGGGTGAGCTAGGAAGAAGGTAAGTTGAAGCCGCAAGTGTCGCTCAGCGGTAAATACCTCTGAGCGCCACCACTGCATAGTTGGATGGACTTCCTAGGGCGTGTTTTGGTAGG
This sequence comes from Vigna reflexopilosa, assembly GCA_027742785.1. NCBI lineage: Eukaryota > Viridiplantae > Streptophyta > Magnoliopsida > Fabales > Fabaceae > Vigna > Vigna reflexopilosa. The sequence goes on along the minus strand of CM050912.1, from coordinate 32,915,694 downwards.
AACTTTCAGATCTCACTCCTCCCACACACTCTCAAGCAATCTCCCAAGAGTTCCCTTCATTTTTATTTTTCTTCCTCCTTCATAAAACCTCTCTTCCATTCATTTTTGCATCAAGTTTCCATTCAAGTTTGGGGTTTGGTGAGAGCATTGTTGTTACGGGCTGATTTCTTCATTGTGGTTTACTAATGCTTAACAATGTGTCTTGTGGTTTTGTGATTTATGTTTGATGCAGGGATGGCCTCCTCATCGGGCAAAAGAATCAAGACTATAAGATCCAAGAAGAAGGAGAGGAAGAAGACTCTGATGATAGCATGAGTTGATGAGGAACCGAGATAACATTCACTAATGGATGCTATCAGCACTAGAGCAGGATTTGTTTTATCTTCTGTTTTGTTCTAAACTTATTTGCTTTTGTTAGTAGAATAGGGTTTGATGTACTCAATTGGAAACTTTGTCTGTTATGATGGTTTGCTTATGATTGTTGTATGGTAAGTAGTGCTTGATGATGCTTTGATATTGATTGATGTTGAGATTGTGCACATTATATGCTTATACAGGTGGTTCACAAGCCTTGTGAACAAATGCATGATGTTGTGATTGTGATTATGATACTAAGATGGGATGTGTATATGTGGAATGTGAATGAGCTTATATGTGAGGCTTTCAGCTCTAGAGTTGTTGTGATTGAATATTATTACTTTGAAAGTATGAATGACTTTGCCCAGGTTTTCTATGATTGAATCAATTGCTTGTTTGCATCATATGATGAAGGCCATTTGTTGGTAACCCTTTTATTAGCCAAATGCATGATTTTAGCCCCACAAAAAAGAGCACTATGTGTTCTATCCTTTGAACCCTTAGCCTTGAACATGATTTGAAAACCCTTTGTGAAAAGCTTTACCTTGAGTTAAGTAGAAAATATTTTGTGGTATTGATAAATGTTCATGTTTGGGGTTGTTGGGAAGTTATGAAAGAGAAATTGAAAGCATTGAGCTAAGAACTAAGATGTGAAAAAGAAAAAACAAAGAAAAAAAAGGAAAAAGAAGAAAAAGAAAAGCTCAATGCAAAAGGAAAGTTGGGAATAAGTAAGAATGATTGTGTTAGATGATTCTCTTAACTCAAGGGTTTTGTGATCTAGAAAAACCAATTTTTCTTGTTAGCCCAGCCATATTATAAGCCATTGAAAAGTCCTTGTGATGATGCATGCTTGTGAATGTATTTGATTGTAGTTAAAGGAAAGGCAAAGTCAATTCATGTGACATTGTGATAGTAGAGTGAATGAGTGAATACCTCTTATACACTTGTGTGTTTGAGTGAAACACTTTATCTAGTGAGGAAAGATTCCATGAACACATAAGAACATCTTTGCTTAGTTGATTGATCATTCATGAAAAGTAGCATTTGTTGGTTATTAGGTGATTGTGTGAACACTAAAGCATGTGCATGTCTTGATTGAAGTCTTTGTCATGAGCTTAATTGAGTACTTACTTATCTTGAAAAGAGGATTTTTTTGAATGGAGTGAACCATTGTATTGATTGGTAGAAGATTGAGTTACATCTTGTTTGCTTGAGGACAAGCAAAGTTCTAAGTTTGGGGTTGTGATAACAGTTGAAAAACTGTTATTTTCATGCTTAAAATTGATACTAAAAGCAACCTTTAACACTTAGAAACTAGCTTGGAATCATGCTTATGTTTATATTTTTGGAAATAAGAGAGTTGGACAGGTTTATGCTTGATTTCAGTGTTTTATGCAGGTCTTAAGGTGAATTTGATGAAAGAAGTGAAGAAGGATAGAAATGGAATCAGAAAAGAACTCAAAAGTGCAAATGAAGAGAAGCCACAAGTACCGCTCAGCGCCATTTTACCGCTGAGCGGCACTAATGAACACCCGTTGGCTCCGTTGAGGGGTGAAAGTGCAGCTGAGGGGAAGAATTGATGGACGAGCGTCCAAGGAGATGACGAATGTGCGTGTCGCGAGCTCCTTCGAAGCTTCCAAGAAAAATCAGAATCTCCCCCAATAGACCACACTTAAACTACACAGTGTCCTCAATGTGTCATAATCATAAGACTAGAAATCAGAACAGTGAACAAATCATGGACAAGTGCAATAAAAGTAGGGAAAGGAGGAGAAGAGAAAAGGAAAACTCCCCTGATCATGGTGGCAGTTGCCAATTTTGGACTTGTAGGGAGATGTCTTCCACCATTGGATCCAGCCAGGAAGTTTTGAGGAAAAATTGCTTCATCCTCCATATTTGATCAAGCAGGGAAATGTCTTCCACAGCTGGATCTAAGAAGAAGTGATTGTTGATGAGTGGGTTCAGCAGGTGCCTATTGATCTTGAAGCTTTTGTTAGTGTCAGCACCTTTGTTGTCCACTGTGGGTGTTTGTTGATCAAATTCATTTGTACCTCCTGCAATAGGGTTAGTGCAATGTGGCTCTGCAGAAATTTCATGTAGGGGTATAACACCCAATCCTAGTGTAACAGGCTGAACCTCAGATACTGATAACAGTTGAAAAACTGTTATTTTTATGATTAAAATTGACACTAAAAGCAACCTTTACACTTAGAAACTAGCTTAAAATCATGCTTTTCTTCATATTTTTAGAAATAAGAGAGCTGGATAGGTTTATGCTTGATTTCAGTGTTTTTGTGCAGGTTTTAAGGTGAATTTGGTGAAAGAAGTGAAGAAGGAGAGAGATGAAATCAGAAAAGACATCAAAAAGTGCAAAAGGAGAAGCCGAAGTCACCGCTCAGCGGCAGTTTACCGCTGAGCGGCACTAAGGCACTCACGGGAGATCCGCTGAGGGGCAAAATGGCCGCTGAGGGGAGAAAACAAGACACGCACTTACCGCTGAGCGGTAATTTATCGCTGAGCGGCACTTTAATGGGCTTGGACCTAATTTTTTGTAATTTACGAATGGTATTTAAGCTTTAGGGTTTCCTAGGGTTAGGTATCTTTGGCAGAAACGAAGCAAACACTCTCTTTTCCACCCCTTGGGGGTAGATTGGGAGATGGTGACAGCTCTCCTCTTCTCTTTCTCGGGTTTTTCTATCTCTTTCATTCTTTCATTATTGTTCATCTAGGTTCACCATGAATATGGTGAACTAAACTCTGTATGTTTGTTGGGGAATCAATGTAATCTTTTGAAGCTCTCATATATGGAATTTGTTTTTACATCTTTTATTTAAGATCTATGCTTTCTTTCATCATTAGTTAGGGTTTTTCCTCTTTGCGTAATGCTTGCATTGTTTAACTCATTCGATGCATGATTATTGGTTTTGTCGATACGGGCACGTACGGGGAAGTCTAGATCCGGGGAATTTCTCCCAATAAGATATTGGTTGTCGTTAAGCTCCTGCACTTATGAACTGATCATTAGGAATGCTAGGAATTGTATGAACTCGTGATTAGGGAGAAGCCTTCTAGAAAGGTACTTTAGAGAGTGGCATTAACAATGATGATTTGAATGTTGAATTCCTAAAATATATGAGAGTGGATAAGATGAAATTGACCCCCAACAACATATTCATACATAAATTTCATTGAAAGTGTTTATCTTTTGCTTTTTGCCATTGATCAAAACTTCATGCATACATGTTTATTTTCTGTCTTGCATATTAAACTCCAAATATTTCGTTATTAAGTCTTAGCTAATCAAGAAACCACACAACTAAACTAGGCCGTGAGTCCTTTGGGAAGAACGATACTTGGTCTTACCAAGTTTATTACTTGAACGATTCGGTCACACTTGCCGATTAAAAAACAAGTTTGTGACATCATAATTTGGTGTTCATAAATTTGTCCATCAAGTTTTTGGCGCCGTTGCCGGGGCTTCTGGTTTAACTGGTTAATTTGTGTGATTATTGATTATCTTTGACTTTAATTTTGAATTTCTGTTTTTATTTTCTGTTTTTATTTTTTTGGTTATTATTTTATTTTATTTTATTTTATTTTATTTTCTGTTTTTATTTTATTTTATTTTTCTGTTTTTATTTTATTTTATTTTTCTGTTTTTATTTTTCTGTTTTTATTTCCTATCTTCTTATCTTTTCAATTATATCCTTTGATTTTTTTTCTCTATCTTTTTGTGCTAACAATTGTTTTTAGGGTTTTGTGCCTAATGTCTGCAGAATGCAATTTGGTCAAGAATTTAACTATATGGGCACTCAATTCTACCAAAGTAATCTCAACCATTGGTGGGAACATGACTCGAGCATGGATCAAAGCCAATTTTGGCAAGCTGCCGGACAATTTGAGAACCAACCACAACAACAATGGCAGCAACAAAGCTTTAAAATCAACAAAGGGAAGCAAGAGATCTCCTCATTTAGACAAAGCATGGAAGAATCACTGGGGCATGCATGGGACAGGTATAAAACCCTATTACGAAAGACTCCCACGCATGGATTTAACAAAGGAGAAGTAGTCCTAATCTTCCTTGGAGGTCTTGGTTCACAAACCATGATGATGCTTAACGCCTCAGCTGGAGGCAATATCAAATGGAAGACTCCAGAGGAAGCCACAGAAATAATTGAAAACATGACTACTAATAAGTGGAACAGTGAAAGAGGAGCTCCTATTCAACAAAAAGGAGTTCTACAGTTGCAATCCAATGATGCCTTGATAGCTCAGAACAAGTTAATAACTCAACAATTGGAGAATCTCTCAAAGATACTTGAACAATTGCCACAAGAGTTAAAGACTGTTGCACAGGTACAATCCCAGTTATGCGAATTGTGTGGAGGTGACCATATCAATGGTCAATGTGCCTTTCCAGTTGAAGCCGTAGAGGATGTAAACTACATGACCAATCAGTACCGTCAAGGGAGGTACAATCAAGGGTGGAAACCACACCCAAGTATTGGTCAGGAACAAAGTGGGCAAGCTGGACAAATTGGGCAATTTAACAAGCAACAGCAACAAACCTTTCTATCAGGAAGTTTGGATGACACCCTTCAACAATTTTTGAAAAATTCTGACGCTACTCAGAAAAGCATTGAAGAATCATGTAAAAGGATGGAGATGCAGCTTCATTCCATTAGTCAGAGATTGAATGATGAGGTTAATACTGAAGTTAACCCTAAGGAGGAAGGGCAAGCCATTATCACTGAAAGTGACAAGATTCTTGATGAGAAAAAAATAGGGGGCGATGAGGAAAAGATAGAGAGAAAAGAAAAAGAAGAATTGAGTGAGAGAAATAAAGATGAAGAAAAAGAGAAAGAAGTGGTTGAGAGAGAAGAGAGAAAGAAAATTTGTGTGAAAATAAAGAAGTTGAAAAGAAAAAGAAAAGGGAAGAAAAAAAGAAAAGAAAAGAAAAAGAGAAAATTTAGGGAGAGAAAAAGGAAGAAAAAGAAGATGAGAGGAAAGAAGAAGAAATCATATGAAAAATCACATCCTCATCTAAAGAAGAATCATAGGAAGGAAAAGAAATTCAAGTGCTTTATGGAAATCTTCAAGAAATTGGAGATTAAAGTTCCTATGATTGAGACACTGCAACAGGTTCCTGGTTTGATCAAATTTCTAAAGAAGTTCAGTAGAAAGAAGAAGAAAAAGAAGAAGGAACATGAGCTTTATTGGGTCAAGCTAGTGACGTTAAAAGAGCGCTTGCTGGGAGGCAACCCAGTGAATTTAAAGACTTTTGATTTGGTCTTGTAATTTTTAATTTGTGAACATTATTTTTGTAATTATTTTGTTGGAGATAGCATCTACTGAAGGATGCTAGGTGGTTAAGTATCTACTGAAGGATACTATGGATGTAACACCTACTGATGGGTGTTGGTAAGAAAAGTTTGCACCTACTGAAGGGTGTTGGTAGATTTTGGGTCAGGCTCGTGACGTTAAACAAGCGCTACCTGGGAGGCAACCCAGTTGATTGAATATTTCTGTTTGTTTATTTTAGTTAGGGTTTGCATAAGCATTTTAAACATTGAATTGCAGGGAACCAGTGAGAGGCATGTATGGGAGGCACGTAGGTTAAGAAAAGAAGGAGAAGAGCACATCACGAAAGTGCCGCTGAGCGGTAATTTACCGCTGAGCGGTACTCTCGCAGAATGGGCTTTAGTTCCCCTTAGCGGGACCCGAGCCCATTAGGGTATTTTTAAACCCTAAGCTGCGCAAAGTCTCATACTTTCAGGCTTTTCTCTGCATAAACACTTCCACATACCTTCTCCAAGGTTTTCCACATCTTTTCACTCTTACCTCTTAAGAAAATTTCTCTTCCACTCACTTGTTCACTAGTGTGTCATCAAAGTTTGGGGTTGGAAGAGAGCATTCTAGCTTGGAAGCATTCTTATTGCATCTAGTATCTCCACCCAAGTAAGTAAAATGCATTTTGTTCATTCTAGGGTTCTTGAATTTGAATGTGATTGTCAAAGCATGAATATTTAGGGGTTTTGATTTCTATGCATGATTTGATGATATATTTGATGTTTGAACCGATTAAACTGCATGATTATGAACTGGAAAACTGAAAATTGCATTTGGGTGGAGTTAGGACAGCTTTAAAACAAGATTTTCAAAAATCTGCAGAGTTACCGCTGAGGGGTAAACTGCCGCTGAGCGGCACTCTGCCAGATTTGGTTTTTCTGAATTTTTGCGTGTTGGAATGTGGCACTGGTGGCGCTGAGGGGAAATTCTGGCCCTCAGCGGTGGTTTAGCTTCGAAAGGAGTTGTGTTCTGTGTTTTACTAATGATTAACATCATGTTCTGTGGTTTTGTTTGTGTTTTGAATGTAGGAATGGCATCCTCATCAGGAAAAAGATTGAAAACCATGGCAACCAAGAGAAAGGAAAAGGAACCAGAGCAACCCCAATCTAGCAGGTTCCTCTCTAGGAAACATGAGAAGCACTTTAGGGTGGTTCAGGACAGGAGACTTCTGATGGAGAGAAAGGTTGGAATGATACCTAACTTTGCTCCTCAATTTGGAGAGCAAGTGTTAGGGAATGACTGGGGAAAGCTAGCCACTTATCCTGCACCTGCCAACATAGCTGTGGTAAAGGAATTCTACACCAATGCAAAGAAGATTGGTGGTTATCCAGCTGAGAATTATTTTGGCTATGTCAGAGGCCATGCTATCAGGTATGATCCTGATTCTATTAATAACTTCCTGGACACTGTATGGGCTGGTGAGCAGTGCCAGTTTGCTCTTTGCATGGAGGAAGGTGCTGATTATGAGGATGTGGAGAGAGTATTGTGTATACCTGGAGGACACTTCCAAAGGAATAGATCTGGCTCAGTGGTTAACATTAGGAGAACGGATTTGACTCCTCTTGCAAAGTATTGGATGGCGTTTTCTCATGCCAACATTCAGCCATGTTCACATGTGTCAGATATTACTCTCAGCAGGGCACTATTCATCTACTGTGCTATCAGAAATTTAAATGTTAATATTGGGCAGGTGATAGCTGATGAAATTAGTGTATGTGCTAACACTTCAAACAACAAAGCACCATTAGGACATCCTTCTTTGATCACTCACCTTTGCAAGCTAGCTGGGGTGGACACTTCTGTTCCACCATTTGAGAGGCCAAGAAAAGCTATTGATGAGGCCTATTATAGACAGTACTGTGGAGGTGATGATGCAGCTCAGCCAGTTCCACCACGCCGGACTCGTAGAGAGAGAGGGCCAGCACAGAGCCAGACATCTGCTGATACACATGAAGCAGAACCATTCCAGATGAGGGACATGTATATGTCTCTTATAGGTGCTCAGTTGCAGTCCATTCACAGAGGGCAGGTGGCTACTGCTGAGATGATTGTGGGGATGTATGATACACCTCCAGCTGGAGCAGCTGAAGCTTCAGCTAGAGAGATGGAAGAAGATGAAGCTGATGATGATGATGCATTTGAAGATGCTGAAGATGAGGAAGAAGAAGAAGATACAGAGGACAACTCAGACTGATGAGGAGCTGAGATAGCATTTACTGATAAATGCTATCATATGATTATGCTTTTGTGGTTTAAGTTTTCTGAACTTATTTGTTTTTGTTTTTAGATTAGGGTTTGATGTACTCTGTTGAAAACCTGGTTTCTTGTGATGGTTTGCTATTAACTGTGATTGTGTGATAAGTAATGCTGAATGATGCTTATGATTAATTGATGTTGAGATGATGTGCACATTAAAATGCTTATACAGGTGATTCACAAGCTTTGTGAACAAATGCATGATATCATGATTGTGATTGTGAAATTAAGCAGGATGTGTATGTCAAATGTGAATGAGCTTATATGTGAGATTTTGAGCTCCAGAGTTGTTATTGTTGAATGCTATTACTTTGAAAGCATGAATGGTTTTGCCTAGGTTTTCTATGATTGAATCAATTGCTTGTTTTGCATCATATGATCAAGGCCGTTTGTTGGAAACCTTTTTTTTGGCCAAATTTATAAAAATTAGCCGACTAAAAGAGAACACTTTGTGTTCAATCCTTTTGAACCTTTAGCCTTGAACATACACTGAAACCTTTGATTGAAAAATCTTTACCTTGAGTTAAGTAGAAGATCTTGTGTGGTATTGTTAAATGTTCAAGTTTGGGGTTGTTGGGAAAACATGAAAAGCATTGAGCTAAGAGCTAAAAAGTAAGAATATGCAAAGAAAAAGAAAAGAAAAGAAAAAGAAGCAAAGCTCAATGCAAAGGCAAAAGAAAGTTGGGAAAGAATAAGATGATTGTGTTGTATGATTCTCTTAACTCAAGGGTTTTGTGATCTAGAAAAACCAATGTTCTTGTTAGCCCAGCCACATTATAAGCCATTAAAAAGTCCTTGTGATGATGCATGCTTGTGAATATTTTTGATTGTGGTAAAATGAAAGGCAAAATTGATTCATGTGACATTGTGATAGTTGAGTGAATGAGTGATCATCTCTTATACACTTGAGTGTGAGTAAAACACTTGACTTAGTGAGGAAATATTCCATGAACACATGAACATCCATGCTTAATTGATTGATCATTCATGAAAATAGCATTTGTTGGAATTTAAATGACTTTGTGAACACTAAAGCATGTGCACATCTTGATTGAACTCTTGGTCATAAGTTTGATTGAAGTTTTTACTTATCTAAAAAGAGGATTTGTGAATGAAGTGAACCATCATATGAATTGGTTGAAGATTGAGCTACATCTTATTTGCTTGAGGACAAGCAAAGTTTTAAGTTTGGGGTTGTGATAACAGTTGAAAAACTGTTATTTTTATGATTAAAATTGACACTAAAAGCAACCTTTACACTTAGAAACTAGCTTGAAATCATGCTTTTCTTCATATTTTTAGAAATAAGAGAGCTGGACAGGTTTATGCTTGATTTCAGTGTTTTTGTGCAGGTTTTAAGATGAATTTGGTGAAAGAAGTGAAGAAGGAGAGAGATGAAATCAGAAAAGACATCAAAAAGTGCAAAAGGAGAAGCCGAAGTCACCGCTCAGCGGCAGTTTACCGCTGAGCGGCACTCAGGCACTCACGGGAGATCCGCTGAGGGGCAAAATGGCCGCTGAGGGGAGGAAACAAGACACGCACTTACCGCTGAGCGGTAATTTATCGCTGAGCGGCACTTTAATGGGCTTGGACCTAATTTTTTTTAATTTACGAATGGTATTTAAGCTTTAGGGTTTCCTAGGGTTAGGTATCTTTGGCAGAAACGAAGCAAACACTCTTTTTTCCACCCCTTGGGGATAGATTGGGAGATGGTGACAGCTCTCCTCTTCTCTTTCTCGGGTTTTTCTATCTCTTTCATTCTTTCATTATTGTTCATCTAGGTTCACCATGAATATGGTGAACTAAACTCTGTATGTTTGTTGGGGAATCAATGTAATCTTTTGAAGCTCTCATATATGGAATTTGTTTTTACATCTTTTATTTAAGATCTATGCTTTCTTTCATCATTAGTTAGGGTTTTTCCTCTTTGCGTAATGCTTGCATTGTTTAACTCATTCGATGCATGATTATTGGTTTTGTCGATACGGGCAGGTACGGGGAAGTCTAGATCCGGGGAATTTCTCCCAATAAGATATTGGTTGTCGTTAAGCTCCTGCACTTATGAACTGATCATTAGGAATGCTAGGAATTGTATGAACTCGTGATTAGGGAGAAGCCTTCTAGAAAGGTACTTTAGAGAGTGGCATTAACAATGATGATTTGAATGTTGAATTCCTAAAATATATGAGAGTGGATAAGATGAAATTGACCCCCAACAACATATTCATACATAAATTTCATTGAAAGTGTTTATCTTTTGCTTTTTGCCATTGATCAAAACTTCATGCATACATGTTTATTTTCTGTCTTGCATATTAAACTCCAAATATTTCGTTATTAAGTCTTAGCTAATCAAGAAACCACACAACTAAACTAGGCCGTGAGTCCTTTGGGAAGAACGATACTTGGTCTTACCAAGTTTATTACTTGAACGATTCGGTCACACTTGCCGATTAAAAAACAAGTTTGTGACATCATAATTTGGTGTTCATAAATTTGTCCATCAGATACACTCTCAAAACGTGAATCACTTTCAAATTTAGAAACAATATCAACCACAAACTCAGATTCAAGTTCAGTGCATGGAGAATAAATATTCGGATGTGATATCAAAAATTGGTTCTCATCATGCAGAGAGGAAGAATTAAAAACAGACTCATCAACAATACAATCATCAACATACCTATCAACAACATAGTCAAAATTAGGTATGTTTATCTCCACTTCCTTGAAGATTGGTAGAGTGTGGGAAAATGAAGGTGGTCTACCTGGTTCAGAATTACTGCTTATTTTTGCCTGTTCCTTAAGATATTTATCAGTCTCCTCAGATGCAAGAGTAGGGACATTTGAAGGTGGGAAAGTATGTGGTGCAGTAGTAAGCTCATAACTCTACTCCCCATCTTCTATGTGGATGACACTAACATCATCAGGAATCAGAATAGTTTGAAATGGTGATTCCTCTAAATCTTGAGACTGTTCCTGATTAAGTTGAGTGGTCATCTGCCCTATCTGATTGCTCAAACATTGAAGGTGTGCTCTGTTCTCTTGCTGAAACTGAAGGTTCTGCATGTTCATTTGCTCCAACAACTCCTGCAATGTAGGCTCAGAAGTAGAAGGCGGGGGAGCTATTTGGGCAGGAGCATCATACTGCTGACTCTCGTATTGTTGGACTGGTGAGACATAAAAGTACTCTGGAATGGTGGTTCTTGATAATGATGTTGTGGAGTACTATGCCATCCCAGGTTAGGATCATTCCATCCAGGATCGTTGCTGTAACCATACTGCACAGGGGAGAATTTGCTCAGAAACTGATGCTCAAGATATCCCCAATCGTAACGGATCTTAGAGGAAGAGAGTCTTTCCAATCCTTAGCTGCTCCTTGTAATGAATGCGGAAATGCCCCCAAGAAAATGTGATCAAGAGGGACATGTGGAGGCTTCAGTGAAGAGCACATGATGTGGAACTCCTCCAAATGTCTATGTGGGCATTCTCCTGCAAAACCATGAAACTTAGGCAGCAGATGTATCAGTCCAGTGGTGAGAACGCAATGAACATCATCCTCATTAAGTGAAACTGGCTCACAAGGAGCACTCTCATAAGTTAGAGGATGAGTCATATTGTTCTCAACATAGAAATCATCAGAATAAACTTGAGGACTGTACTCAGAGTTAGATGCAGAAGGAGAATCATAATCAGAGGCACTCACAGAATAAGCACTATTCACATAACCAGAATAGGTAGACATGGAAAAAGAAAAATACTAAAAATTACGAAACAAATAAAACACAACACATTTATACATGCAACACGCACACAGAAAACAGAACATCACAACACAAGACAAAACACAACACACACTAACACAACAAAAGACCTAAGACCGAACCGTTGGTCCCCGGCAACGGTGCCATTTTGATGAGAGGGTCGCACCTCACACAAAAGTTGATTGCAAAATTAATGCAGAATAAGCTAGGAAGTGACTCCTAGGTCGTCTCTCAAGGACCAATTTGTGGTTCAGTCTCAGGTCAACACTAAGTGGGGGGTTTTGAAAGTGTTTTTGTGATTGCGGATGAACTTGAATAAAACACGAATGCAAACATAAATGTAAATAAAAACGATATCAAATACAAAATTAAATCATTGATCACTTAAGCTAACATTACAACTAAATTAAAGAAACTTGTATGACCCACTCAAAAAGCAATTGATAAATAAAATTAAAAAAAAAACATATCATTCAACTAGAATAAAAGAAGCTATGAAAATGGAATGTTGATTGCAGTAGCCTGCAACGCACTTCCATCACCGAAAATAATAATCTAAAAAGAGCGCGTGACCAGTGAGCTGAAAAAAAAATGAATACGCTGCTTCCAAACTAAATGCATTTAAATGTATATAGTATAAAAGATTCTCGGTGCAAGCATTAAAACACAACACATTTATACATCCAACACGCACACAGAAAACAGAACATCACAACACAAGACAAAACACAACACACACTAACACAACAAAAGACCTAAGACCGAACTGTTGGTCCCCGGCAACGGCGCCATTTTGATGAGAGGGTCGCACCTCACACAAAAGTTGATTGCAAAATTAATGCAGTATAAGCTAGGAAGTGACTCCTAGGTCGTCTCTCAAGGACCAATTTGTGGTTCAGTCTCAGGTCAACACTAAGTGAGGGGTTTTGAAAGTGTTTTTGTGATTGCGGATGAACTTGAATAAAACACGAATGCAAACATAAATGTAAATAAAAACGATATCAAATACAAAATTAAATCATTGATCACTTAAGCTAACATTACAACTAAATTAAAGAAACTTGTATGACCCACTTAAAAAGCAATTGATAAATAAAATAAAAAAAACATATCATTCAACTAGAATAAAAGAAGCTATGGTTAAGCTATGAAAATGGAATGTTGATTGCAGTAGCTTGCAACGCACTTCCATCACCAAAAATAATAATCTAAAAAAAGCGCGTGACCAGTGAGCTGAAAAAAAAATGAATACGCTGCTTCCAAAGTAAATGCATTTAAATGTATATAGTATAAAAGATTCTCGGTGCAAGCATTAAAACAAAATAAATCAGCAAAACACATCTATTTAAAACCAAACAAAATTCCTGCTAATCAAATCCTAAATGAAAGCAAGGCAATTCCTAAATGAAGTCACATAATAAAATGAAAATAAGCCCCTGCTGGTTTCTTCTCGATGAAAATCACCAATAGAATCACCGTGAGAATGAAATGTGCTTCTCCCAGTCAAACCGTGACACCTCCGTTCTAACTCCATGTGTGCAAGCTTCATTTCTCCAAATAATCACTTAATCCTCTATTCTCAATAAATGACCGTGCTTCTCTTTCACCAAAACGAATCAGCTCTTCTTTTCTCCACGTGACAGCCGTGTGCTCTTTACCGCATGCCTCACTTCTTCCAGTACGTCCAAGTGTGTGATTGCAGCTTCCTCCTTCTATCTATGGCTCCTTGGGTGGCGGCTGCTCCAGCCCCAGGCCGAGACACCTCCTTCCAGCACCATTCTTTTCTTCAACCGTAGCCCTCCATGCTTGCTTTCTTTCTCCAGCTCCCGACCCAGAATCAACGTGCCATCTTTTTCCAGAAAGAAAATAAAACTCAATCACCCAGTTCCCCTTGGCTGCCTCTCGGCCGTGTGTGAAACCTGCTATTGTCCGTGTACCAGCGTGGCAGCCATTTGGAGGAGTTTCCTTCCAGACAGTGGCAACCTTTTCTCTGGACCAAACCGAGAGCTGTTAACGTCCTCTCCTCTCTTCTCCACTTACATTCTTTAAGCCAAAAAAATATTGTTTTTCTCCATACCGTGTGTCTGGACAGCACCAAAAATAACTCTCCTTTTTGTGATGTTGGACTCCTCCATGGGCCCCTCTTGCTGGACGTGAAATATCGTAGGCTGCCTCCCACTAAATGCCAAAGTCCTTTTCTTTAATGTCCATGTCTTAGGTGGTAGCTAGACTTTTCCATGTGGGCCGTGACACCATGTGCTAATGTTCTCCAAATTGAATTGGCTGTGTGTCATGTGTTGTCCTCTTTAGCAAATTTTCTTCAATCATTAAAAGTAAGAAAAGGGACCCATCTGTGGTTTTTGATGCACAACTTCCTCAAAACCAAAAGAAAAGAAAACGAATTAACATATCAATTGGAGGTGTAGGCCGTGACAATTGAAATATTTGGCAGCTGCACTTCATTTCTTCAATCTTCTGGATGTGCAGTTTTGTTCAACTCAAAACAATTTGGACCTCCTTGCAACCAATTAAGAGTCTAGAACCACATTTAATTTCTTTTTGTGGCCATGAGATGCATTGTCCAATGATAAATTCCAGCCACCACAAGTACTAAACATCAAGCAAACAATGCAAACATATTAGAACACTCAAACAGTAACTGGACTGACATAGGGGAGTAAAACAATTACTGGGAATATTACAGAACTAATTTGAACAAAGTAAAAACTATACGTGAAAATAGACATCTAGACGAAACTATGAAAAAAAATTGCATGGAAAACGGATAAGAATTGAACTCAAACGAGGACACACAAGTTGACACAACATTCACGCAGCACTGTGCGAAAATTGAAATGACTGAGATGCATTGGGCTCAATTGCCATTTCTCATTTAACCTTCACATGTCCCAAATTGTATCTCCAAATTTTCCTTGTAAAATAATTAGCTCAGATAATTCAAATTAGTTAAAATAAGAATTTTCGATCAAATTTAGCACAATTAGGAAAAATAGGATAATACTGTACATTCAAGCACAATTCCTTGATTAAATTCGGTACAATAAACTAAGTGAAATCAATAAAATATTGATTCATCAATGAACGTAGCGGAAAATGACAAAAACTCGAAGAAGAACAAGAAACAGAGGGTTAAACTCGATAGAAACCCTAGAAATGGAAGGAAACCCAATATGAACCGATTAATTGGTTCAAACTCAAGATTGAACGGTGAGAAAACTAGATTGCTCAGTGGAAAGTGGATTAAACGGTAGAAAATCAAAAGAAATGGTGGAAGAAGATGGATCTGTGAGAAAAAAGAGGATTACCGTGATGGAAGCAATGGTTCATGACGATGAGAGCTCTCGAGAGAGAGTGAGATGCTCTGTGATGTGCAAGGGATGCTCGAGAGTGAAAGAGGTGGATTCTGAGATGTGGAGAAATGAAGATCTGTTTCATGGTGGAAGAAGACGCGAGAATGAAATGCAATGAAAATGTGGCGAAGGTGTGTGCAAGAGAAAGGTTGACGCGTGGCTGTAGAGCGCTGACGCCACTAGTCTGAAGCGGATTGGAACAATGGTGACGTGAGAGAGAAGCACGGTGGAAATTGGAAAATGAAAGTGAGAGAGGTGCTTGGAAGGTGGCTAGAGGGAGTCTTTGGACTCTCTAGCCTATGACTTTCAAGAGAGAATAGTTTCTGATTCAGAAAACTCAATTCTCATTAATCTCAAAAAGTCCCAATACAAGAGAGGAGCTGGGTATTTATAGTAACCCATGCTCCTTACAAGCTAAAATACGTGCACCATAAAATGTGAAAAATACAAAAAGAGGACACTTAGAAAACACATCAGGCAGGATTCCATCATACTCTCCCTCTTAAAAAAAGATTTGTCCTCAAATCTGGCAATCGCCTTATGAAGAAGCTCCACACAATCTTTGGGAGCATGGCCATCTTGGAGTGGCCTTATTCTTTTATATCCACTTTTTCTTCCTCCTGGATCAAACACAAATCTGCAATAAACATCAAATATATTTTCAATTACTATCAATCCAAGAAAGAATTTTTCTATAAAAACAAGGAAATAAGGACTTCTAATATTTTGTTTTATCACATTCGAAAATTCTAGAAGTCCAAATTCACTTTTATCTTGAGTTATTTCTTTCCTAAAAGATAAGAATAATTCAAGATTTGAATTGTCATATTTTGAGAATGTTTTCATAGAATATATAATGACAATTGGTTTGAAAGAGAAGTCCATATTTGAAAAATAAACCATGATTGGAAAAGAAGTAAAGATTTGGAAACCTTCCCTTTTAGGTTCCATAGTCTTGGAAAGAATAGAATTTGTCATCAGCAACAATTTCTCCTTTTCTTTCTTCTCTCTTTCTTGACTTTCTCTATTTTCTTCTTTTCTCTCTTTTTCTTTTCTTTCTTCTTCTTTTCTTTTCTCTTCTTCTCTTCTTCTTCTCTCTTCTTCTCTTCTTAATTCCTCTCTTCTTCTCTTTTCTCTTTTCTCGTTTTCTTTTCTCTCTCTCTTTTCTTCTTCTTTCCTTTCTTCCTCTTATTTTCTCTCAATCTTTCTTTCTCTTTTCTTATTCTTGAGCTCTTTAAGTCTTGCCCCAAATTCTAATTCTCTACGAAGAAACCCATCATCATTTAAACGCTCAAGAAATAATTTTCCATCATCAATGCAATCCCTAATTAGTTCTAGTTTTCTTTTAATGCTTGAAGGCACAAACTTTCTTCTCATGCAAGCTTTTAAATCATGCCAATCACGTATGGAGGACTTTCTACCTTTCCTAACATGATATTGTCTTTCATCCCACCACTCACTTGCATGTTCTTCTAACTTAGAGAGATATATGCTAAGGACATAATATTCACTCTCTCCATAAAACCAAGGATTTATTTTATCAATTTCTTTTTCCTAAGCTAGATATGTTAATGCACCGAAGATTCCTAGCTTGTTTAAACATTTCATCAACATTATCTAACCTAGAAGACCTATATGAACTATAACAAGACATCTTTGTTTTTAAAAGTTTTCTTTGTGTGAAAGGTATACAAGATTCACACTTAGACAAGTCCCAGGTAAGAGAGGTGAGTCATGAAGACTGCTTAAGTACCAAAGTCTTACCTTGCCAGAAATGTCTTAGGTTACTACTAGTTACCCTTTAAACAAAAATCACCTTTCAAATCAAAGAACACAACTCAAAAACAATCACAAACAAACAAAACTAGACTCCCAATTTTCGGACTCTATTGTGACAAGGCCTAGAGTTTAATCCCTTTTAGCCTAAGTCACCCCTAAACGTGAAAAACAAAGCAAATCAATATTAAAGTCTACTCCTATGGTGAGGCTTGTAGCTTTGGCTAACAAGACACACTCACCTGTCTAGCTATGCTAAAAGTAAAGCAAGTAAAGTTGCCAAGAGTTTGAAAGAGTGATGACAAATTTATGAACACCGAAAAACGGCGCCACAAACTTGTTTAACAATCGGCAAGTGTGACCGAATCGTATCAAGTAATAAACAAGGTAAGACCAAGTATCGTTTTCCCAAAGGACTCACGGCCTAGTTTAGCTATGTGATTTGTTGATTATTTAAGACTTAAGAACAAATTGATTGTAGGTTTCAATGCAAGAGACAGTAATTAAATATGTATGCATGAATTTGATCAATGGAGAAAAACAGAATACAAACACTTCAATGAATTAGATGGATGAGTATGTTGTTGGGGTTATCAATTTCATCTTATCCACTCTCATATATTTTCAGGAATTCATCATTCTTATCATCAATGCTAATGCCACTCTCTAAATTACCTTGCAAGAAGGCCTATCCCTAATTACGAGTTCATACAATTCCTAGCATTCCTAGTAATTAGTTCTTAAAGTGTAGGAGCTTAAAGGCAACCAATATGCTATTGGGAGAAATTCCCCGGATCTAGACTTCCCCGTACGTTCCCGTATCGACAAAATCAATAATCATGGCAATGAATGAGTTAAACAAAGCAAGCAATAAGCAAAGAGGAAAAACCCTAGCTAAAGATGAAAGAAAGCATATATCTTAATATAAGACATTAAATCAAATTCTATATATGAGAGTTTCACAAGACTACATTGATTCCCCAACAACAATACAAGGTTTAGTTCACCATATTCATGGTGAAACTAGATGAACAATAATGAAAGAATGAAAGATAAAACCCTGGAAAGAGGAGGAGGTAGCCTGAGCATCCAAGATCTTCCTTCAAGGGGTGGAAAAGAGAGTGTTTGCTTCGTCTCTGCCAAAGATACAAACCCTAGGACGTCCTAAAGCTTATATACTATTCTAAAAATACAGAAAATTAGGCCCAAGCCCAAAAATAGTGCTGCTCAGCGGTAAACTACCACTCAGCGGTAAGTGCGTGAGTTGTTTTTCTCCCCTCAGCGGCCTTTTCACCCCTCAGCGGAGGCAACGTGACTGCCTGAGTGCCGCTCAGCGGTAAACTGCCGCTGAGCGGCAGTTGCGTCTTCTCCTTTTGCACTTTTTGATGTCTTTTCTGATTCCATCTCTATCCTTCTTCACTTCTTTCACCAAATTCACCTTAAAACCTGCACAAAAACACTGAAATCAAGCATAGACCTGTCCAGCTCTCTTATTTCTAAAAATATGACCAAAAGCATGATTTCAAGCTAGTTTCTAAGTGTTAAAGGTTGCTTTTAGTATCAATTTTAAGCATGAAAATAACAGTTTTTCAACTGTTATCACAACCCCAAACTTAGAACTTTGCTTGTCCTCAAGCAAACAAGATGTAACTCAATCTTCTACCAATCCTTATAATGGTTCACTCATTCAAAAATCTTCTTTTCAAGATAAGTAAAGACTTCAATCAAACTCATGACAAAGATTTCAATCAAGACATGCACATGCTTTAGTGTTCACAAAGTCACTTAATATCCAACAAATGCTATTTTTCATGAATGATCAATCAACTAAACATGGATGTTCATATGCTCAATGAATATTTCCTCACTAGGTAAAGTGTTTCACTCAAACACAAGTGTATAAGAGGTAATCACTCATTCACTCTACTATCACAATGTCATATGAATCGTCTTTGCCTTTCATTTAACCACAATCAAATAAATTCACAAGCATGCATCATCACAAGGACTTTTTCAATGGCTTATAATGTGGCTAGGCTAACAAGAAAATTGGTTTTTCTGGATCACAAAACCCTTGAGTTAAGAGAATCATATCAACACAATTATTCTTATTTATTCCCAACTTTCTTTTGCATTGAGCTTTGCTTTTTCTTTTCTTTTCTTTTCTTTCTCTTTCACATTCTTATTCTTAGCTCTTAGCTCAATGCTTTCAATTTCCCTTTCTATTTTCCAACAACCCCAAACTTGAACATTTATCAATACCACAAAATATTTTCTACTTAACTCAAGGTAAAGCTTTTCAACAAGGGTTTCCAAATCATGTTCAAGGCTAAGGGTTCAAAGGATAGAACACATAGTGTTCTCTTTTAGTGGCTAATCATGAAATTGGCTAATATAAGGGTTACCAACAAATGGCCTTGATCATATGATGCAAACAAGTAAGTAATTCAATCATAGAAAACCTGGGCAAAGTCATTCATGCTTTCACAGTAATAGTATTCAACAATAACAACTCTGGAGCTCAAAACCTCACATATAAGCTCATTCACATTCCGCACATAACATCCTGCTTAGAATCATAATCACAATCACAACATCTTGCATTTGTTCGCAATGCTTATGAACCACCTGTATAAGCATATAATGTGCACATTCTCAACATCAATCAATATCAAAGCATCATCAAGCATTACTTATCAAACAACAATCATAAGCAAACCATCATAACAGACAAAGTTTCCAATTGAGTACATCAAATCCTATTCTAAAAACAAAAGTGATTGATAAAACAAATCCTACTCTAGTGCTTTGAAAAACTCAGCCCCATCAATGATGCTCTCTCCCAACCCCAAACTTAGATGGAAAACTAGTGAGAAAGTGAGTGGAAGGGAGATTTTCTAAAGAGGAATGAAAGGAAAAATGTAGAGAACCTTTGGAAAAGTGTTTAGGAGTGTATGTGCAGAGAAGAATATGAAAATAGAGGCCAAAGCGTGACTTAGGGTATAAAAATACCCTAATGGGCTCGGGTTCCGCTAAGGGGCAACCTAAGCCCATTCTACGACACTACCGCTCAGCGGCACTTTCGTGAAGTGCTTTTCTTCTTCCTAGCTTAACCTAGGTGCCTCCTACTCATGCCCCTCACTTGCTCCCTGTAATTAAGTTCTCAGATCACTCAAACATTCAATCCCTATCATGCAACTAAAGCAGAATCAAAACAAACAATACAGATAAAATCAATCAACTGGGTTGCCTCCCAGGTAGCGCTTGTTTAACGTCACGAGCCTGACCCAAAATCCTCCAGCACCCTTCAGTAGATGCAAATCTTTCTTACCAACACCCATCAGTAGGTGTATACAAACATAGTATCCTTCAGTAGATACTCTTCCGCCTAACATCCAACATCCATCAGTAGATGTAAACCCTGTAACAAACTTATAACAAAAATATCCAAAAGTTCAAAATTACATCACCAAACCAAAAATTAAAAGTTCTTAAATCACTGGGTTGCCTCCCAGCAAGCGCTCTTTTAACGTCACTAGCTTGACCCAATAAAGCTTCAAGTTCCATCTTCTTTTTCTTCTTCTTTCTACTGAACTTCTTCAGAAATTTGATCAAACCAGGAACCTGTTGCAGTGTCTCAATCATAGGAACTTTAATCTCCAATTTCTTGAAGATTTCCATGAAGCGCTCAAATTTCTTTTCCTTCCTATGATTCTTCTTTAGATGAGGATGGGATTTTTCATATGATTCCTTCTTCTTTCCTCTCATCTTCTTTTTCTTACTTTTCCTCTCCCTAAATTTTCTCTTTTTCTTTTCTCTTATTTTTTTCTTCCCTTCTCTTTTTCTTCTCAACTTCTTTATTTTCACACAAATTTTCTTTCTCTCTTCTCTCTCAACCACTCCTCTTTCTTTTTCTTCTCTCTCTATCTTTTCCTCATCTCTCCCTATTTTTTTCTCATCAAAAATTTTGTCACTTTCAGTGACAATGGCTTAACCTTCCTCCTTAGGGTTAACTTCAGTATTAACCTTAACGTTCAATCTCTGACTAATGTAACGAAGGTGCATCTCCATCCTTTTACATGATTCTTCAATGTTTTTCTGAGTGGAGTCGCACACCTGCACATACTGTTGAAGTGTGTCCTCCAATGTTGGCCTTCTTTCCGATAGAGAGGGTTGTTGCTGCCATTGTTGTGGTGGCGACCTATCAAATTCTTCGGCAGCTTGAGTGCTTTTGTGATGACAATTAGATATCTGTATGTACTGTTGAAGTGCGTCCTCCAACGTTATCCTTTTTCCCGATAGAGAGGGTTTTTGCTGCCATTGTTGTGGTGGTTGATTCTCAAATTGTTCGACAGCTTGCCAAAATTGATTATTATTCATGCTTGAGTGAGGTTCCCACAAATGGTTGAAATTCCCTTAGTAGAATTGAGTGCCCATATAGTTAAATTCTTGACCAAATTGCATCCTGCAGACATTAGGCAAAAAACCCTAAAAACAATTGTTAGCACAAAAAGATATAAAAGAAGATATAAGATCAGAGATAAGAAGATAAAAATAAAAACAGAAAAATTGAAAACAGAAAAAAAAAATAATAAAAACAGAAAAATAAAAACAGAAAAATAAAATAAAATAAAATAAAATAAAATAAAAACAGAAAAAATAAAAAAAGAAATTCAAAATTCAAGTCAAAGATAATCAATAATCACACAAATGAACTAGTTAAACCACGAGTCCCCGGGAACGGCGCCAAAAACTTAATGACAAATTTATGAACACCGAAAAACGGCGCCACAAACTTGTTTAACAATCGGCAAGTGTGACCGAATCGTATCAAGTAATAAACAAGGTAAGACCAAGTATCGTTTTCCCAAAGGACTCACGACCTAGTTTAGCTATGTGATTTGTTGATTATTTAAGACTTAAGAACAAATTGATTGTAGGTTTCAATGCAAGAGACAGTAATTAAATATGTATGCATGAATTTGATCAATGGAGAAAAACAGAATACAAACACTTCAATGAATTAGATGGATGAGTATGTTGTTGGGGTTATCAATTTCATCTTATCCACTCTCATATATTTTCAGGAATTCATCATTCGTATCATCAATGCTAATGCCACTCTCTAAATTACCTTGCAAGAAGGCCTATCCCTAATTACGAGTTCATACAATTCCTAGAATTCCTAGTAATTAGTTCTTAAAGTGCAGGAGCTTAAAGGCAACCAATACGCTATTGGGAGAAATTCCCCAGATCTAGACTTCCCCGTACGTTCCCGTATCGACAAAATCAATAATCATGGCAATGAATGAGTTAAACAAAGCAAGCAATAAGCAAAGAGGAAAAACCCTAGCTAAAGATGAAAGAAAGCATATATCTTCTTAATATAAGACATTAAATCAAATTCCATATATGAGAGTTTCACAAGACTACATTGATTCCCCAACAACAATACAAGGTTTAGTTCACCATATTCATGGTGAAACTAGATGAACAATAATGAAAGAATGAAAGATAAAACCCTAGAAAGAGGAGGAGGTAGCCTGAGCATCCAAGATCTTCCTTCAAGGGGTGGAAAAGAGAGTGTTTGCTTCGTCTCTGCCAAAGATACAAACCCTAGGACGTCCTAAAGCTTATATACTATTCTAAAAATACAGAAAATTAGGCCCAAGGCCAAAAATAGTGCCGCTCAGCGGTAAACTACCGCTCAGCGGTAAGTGCGTGAGTTGTTTTTCTCCCCTCAGCGACCTTTTCACCCCTCAGCGGAGGCAACGTGACTGCCTGAGTGCCGCTCAGCGGTAAACTGCCGTTGAGCGGCAGTTGCGGCTTCTCCTTTTGCACTTTTTGATGTCTTTTCTGATTCCATCTCTATCCTTCTTCACTTCTTTCACCAAATTCACCTTAAAACCTGCACAAAAACACTGAAATCAAGCATAGACCTGCCCAGCTCTCTTATTTCTAAAAATATGACCAAAAGCATGATTTCAAGCTAGTTTCTAAGTGTTAAAGGTTGCTTTTAGTATCAATTTTAAGCATGAAAATAACAGTTTTTCAACTGTTATCAAAGAGCACCAAGGACTCTTCCAAATACTTGGACTTTTTAAAGGCCTTTTACAAACAAAAATGAAACTAAAAGAAAGCTAGCCTATCAGCCTATTACACATCAAATGGAACAACAACAAAAAAATACAAAACATGCTCGCTGCCACGGTTCTGTCCTGGTTCAGCTACAGTCCACTTTTGATGCCAAGTCCTTGTGCTAAAAACACGTACACTGATGTTGCTGTTTTTGGCAGCTTTAACCCTTTTCTAGCTTCTGGATTCCATTCTCTTTGGATCTGATTCACCACTTCTTTAGTTCAAAAGACAGCTTCTAGAATCAATGCTTTTGAATCTCCTGGCCAGTATAGTCCTACAATCACAAATCACAGTTGGAATCAATGTACCTTATCTACACACAGATATCAAGAGCATCAACTTCACACAATATAAAAGATTCTTCCCTTTTTTCCTAGTCTCGCGCACTTGATGCAGCTATATAAATTTCTTTTGCTCTCAAATGACAAACTGCAATCAAATATTCACACTCAATTCAGCAAAGCAACCATCAATGCTATCAATTTTTAGCTAAGACAGAAACAGTTAAGCAATCTAGAGGTAAGAAAGTTAAGCAACTCCCCTAATGAAATGGTTGGTCTAGCTTGCTCTAAACTCTACTAAGATTCTGCTGCTGCTTAAAATTCTTGACTCCAAATATTTATCAACTCTGCACACAACAACGCACCTATTCTACACTTTCTCCCTACACTGATTCAGTTCAAATCTGCACACAAAAATTACACCAATTCCAGCAAAATACACATAAACATGGATATTAAACCAGATGCAAATGGGTGTAATTCAAGGCTGAAACCAAACTGATTAAACAATCATTCCAAATTAATCAAAACCTGATCAAGCCAATGGACAAAGAGTGATATGATGTAATGCAGAAAATTCAGCTAAGATTAAACAATGAATTTAAACAGAATGGAAATCTGCACAAATAAATCTCAGCTGCTTAAGCTCTCAAATCATCACATTGAAATTCTGATATGCACTCATAGGCCAATGTACTCAAACTTCATCAGATTCAAGACCCAACTTCCAACCTGTTGCAACTATTTAAATGCAGAAGTAAACTGTTAAAACACAGTTATGTAAAAACTGATTCTCTCATACAAATATGCCAACGAATTGGGCTAAGTCAGCCTCACAAAACTCACAACACTCAAGGCTTCTCTGGAAGCTTAAAGCACTAAAATTAAAAGGTTTGGAAAGGAGATTCTCCCTTGGCAGTACAAAGCTAGAGAGTCTTTTAGACCACCACCACCTAAGATGCTACCAAGCACACAAACCTTCTTTCAAATTCCAAAAATCCAGAGTGTACAGCTTCTCATTTTAGAAAAGGCTAGGCTAAGCAGAGTAATGGACAATACAGGACAACCACCAACAATGTAAGCACCAGATAATGAAACTGACTCAAGATCAACTCTAGACCAACTTAATAGAAGCAACAAAAGCTCAATTATGAACAGAAGATTAGAGTTTACACTTACACTGAGACAAAACCAGAACATTCAACAATGACAAGCAAGAAACAAAGCTTTTGATCAAAGTAAGCACAACAAATAGAACCTAAGGAATAGAACTAGAACATATTAGTAAAGCAAGAAAAAGGACTTAAGTTGAACCAATACTGAACAGATTTGATTTATAAATTGGCATACCAAACTGTTTGACATTGTGCCTCAGAGAAACTTTTTATTTTTCATATTTGATGTTCTGAATTAGAGGCAACTATTGTGAATTGCACTAAGTCCTTCAGCTCTTTTTTTTTAACTTGTAACACTAGGGTTGATCCTTAATTACTTCAAATGTTATTGACTTACAGCTCTTGCTACAATCCACAATAGACTAAGATCAATGCAGTTTACAAATCAGCACTTTACTTGCATCAGATTAATGGTTCAACTTAATAAAAAGAAACACACATAATTGGTTTCATTGATAACTTTTGACTCTAGCATCAAATTTCATTCTTAACCAAAACTGTAGAAATTGAACTTGAATAACAAAACAACAAACACAATGACTCTTGAATATGATTGAACTAGAAGCTTAGCAATCAATGAACTAATACCAAGCAGAACAGACACATACTCAAAATATTAACACAGACTTCAAAGAAAAAAAACCAGTTCGGTGTAGCTGGCCAAAAGAGAGCCTGATGCTGCTGTAAGCATCTTGCACCCAAGCTCAATGCAACATTTCATAGCTTAATTTGTGTGCATTTGTTATCCACAAGCAGATTCAACTTTCAGCTCACAAAATTTCAAAAGTGCAATACAATTACATGTAATGGTCAGCATCAAAAGCTCAAGACAGCTTCAGATAAATGAAATGACATTAAAAATGTTGTTGAAGTCTGAATCAAGCTCATTCAATTGAATGTCACTGCTTATGATGATGGACAAATCTTACTCAAAGCAAAAACTCAATTGAATCAGTTAAACTCATATTTAATTGACAATTAAAAACAAAGCAACATGACATAGACAAAACAGAAATGGATTTAAAAATTAAAACTCAAACAAAGACTTGCACCGAATTAAAATGGTCAAAACACTGACTCAAGGCAAAGACTCAAACACAGAACAAGCAACCTTATCAGAATTTGGAAACCTAAACACATGAACACAAATTTCACTGAATGAAGATGCACGAACAAAAGTTAAACACAAGACAGTAAAGAAATTAACTAACAACGCGAAAATGAAAGAAATTAAACGCACAGCGTTAAACCAGAACATGAATCAAGCAGCGGAATGGAAGAACAAACTCAGGATCAAGACAGAATCAAAACACAAAACTAGAACAAAGACAGAGACGCGAATCAAACTGAAACAAGAATCAAAACAAAGATACTTACCTTTGACGCGTGAAGCACGGACGAAACCTAAGCTGTGGTGCCAACTGATGGACGAGCGTCCAAGGAGATGATGAATGTGCGTGTCACGAGCTCCTTCGAAGCTTCCTCCAGAGATGAACGCAGCGGAAAATGACAAAAACTCGAAGAAGAACAAGAAACAGAGGGTTAAACTCGATAGAAACCCTAGAAATGGAAGGAAACCCAATATGAACCGATTAATCAGTTCAAACTCAAGATTGAACGGTGGGAAAGCTAGATTGCTCAGTGGAAAGTGCATTAAACGGTAGAAAATCAAAAGAAATGGTGGAAGAAGATGGATCTGTGAGGAAAAAGAGGATTACCGTGATGGAAGCAATGGTTCATGACGATGAGAGCTCTCGAGAGAGAGTGAGATGCTCTGTGATGTGCAAGGGATGCTCGAGAGTGAAAGATGTGGATTCTGAGATGTGGAGAAATGAAGATCTGTTTCGTGGTGGAAGAAGACGCGAGAATGAAATGCAATGAAAATGTGGTGAAGGTGTGTGCAAGAGAAAGGTTGACGCGTGGCTGTAGAGCGTTGACGCCACTAGTCTGAAGCGGATTGGAACAATGGTGACGTGAGAGAGAAGCACGGTGGAAATTGGAAAATGAAAGTGAGAGAGGTGCTTGGAAGGTGGCTAGAGGGAGTCTTTGGACTCTCTAGCCTATGACTTTCAAGAGAGAATAGTTTCTGATTCAGAAAACTCAATTCTCATTAATCTCAAAAAGTCCCAATACAAGAGAGGAGCTGGGTATTTATAGTAACCCATGCTCCTTACAAGCTAAAATACGTGCACAATAAAATGTGAAAACTACAAAAAGAGGACACTTAGAAAACACATCAGGCATTCCATCAAGAATTCAACACATGCACTTACCGCTGAGCGCCATTATTTTGGGCTTAGGCCCACTTTTCTGTAATATTTAGAATAGTATATAAGCTTTAGGACTTCCTAGGGTTTGTATCTTTGGCAGAGTACGAAGTAGAAACACACTTTTCACCCCTTGGGGGTAGAATTGGAGATGGTGGCGGCTTTCCTCTTCTCTTTCACGGGTTTTTCTATCTCTTCCATTCTTTCATTCTATTGTTCATCTAGTTCTTCCATGACGATAGAGAACTAAACTTGTATTGTTGTTGGGGAATCAATGTAATCTTTTGAAGCTCTCATATATGGAATTTTGTGTTTAAACATCATATTTATGATACATGCTTTCTTTCATCATTAGTTAGGGTTTTTCCTCTTTGCTCAAAGCATGCATTGTTTAAGTCATTCGATGTCATGATTATTGGTTTTGTCGATATGGACACATACGGGGAAATCTAGATCCGGGGAAACTCTCCCAACAGTAGTATAAACCTAGACATGGGAGTATGATGGTTGGTTGCCGTTAAGCTTCCGTTCACTATAATGCATGATTAATTGCTAGGGAGACAAGACATTGTAAACTAGTGATTATGATTAGGCTTTCTTCGCCGAGACATCGGGTTTAAGGTAATTTAGAGAGTGACATTAACATTGATGAAAATAATGATGAATTCCTAAAAAATATGAGAGTGGATAAGATGAAATTGATTGCCCCAACAACATACACGTCCACATATTTCAATTCACGTGTTTTGTTTCTTCTATCCCATTGATCATCACATGCATACATGTTTACTTTTTGTCTTCTGCATTTGAAACTTATAACAATTTGTTCTCAAGTCTTAAATAATCAAGAAATCATATAACTAACTAGGCCGTGAGTCCTTTGGGAGAACGATACTTGGTCTTACCGAGTTTATTACTTGATACGATTCGGTCAAACTTGTCGAGGGTTAAACAAGTTTTTGGCGCCGTTTTTCGGTGTTCATAAATTTGTCATCAGTCCACTTCGTCAACTTCTTCCACTTCGTCCACTTCGTCCAGTTCTTCTTCTTCTTCTTTTTCTTCTCCTTCGTCCACTTCGTCAACTTCGTCAACTTCGTCAACTAAGCAAAGATGTTCTTATGTGTTCATGGAATCTATCCTCACTAGATAAAGTGTTTCACTCAAACACACAAGTGTATAAGAGGTCACTCATTCACTCCACTATCAGAATGTCACATAAATCAACTTTGCCTTTCATCTAACCATAATCAAAAACACTTACAAGCAAACATCATCACAAGGACTTTTCAATGGATTATAATGTGGCTGGGCTAACAATATCAATTGGTTTTTCTAGATCACAAAACCCTTGAGTTAAGAGAATCATCTAAACACAACCATTCTTGACTATTCCCAACTTCTTTTTGCATTGAGCTTTTCTTTTCTTTTTCTTTTGCTTTTCACATGCTTAACTTTTGGCTCAATGCTTTTTATTTTCCCTTTCTATTTTCCAACAACCCCAAACTTGAACATTTATCAATACCACATAATATTTTCATCTTAACACAAGGTAAAGTTTTTCAAAAGGGTTTTCAAATTATGTTCATGGCTAAGGGTTCAAAGGATAGAACACATTGTGTTCTCTTTAATTGGGCAAAATTCATGCATTTGGCTAACAAAAAGGGTTTCCAATAAATGGCCTTGATCATATGATGCAAACAAGTAAATGATTCAATCATAGCAAACTTGGGCAAAGTCATTCATGCTTTCAAAGTAATAACATTCAATCACAACAACTCTGGAGCTCAAAACCTCACATATAAGCTCATTCACATTCCACATATAACATCCTGCTTAGAATCATAATCACAATCACAATGAAGTGGACGAAGTGGACGAAAGAGAAGAAAAAGAAGAAGAAGAAGAAGAAGAAGAAGTTGAAGATGAAGAAGAAGAAAACGAAGTGGACGAAGTCGCCGAATTAGATGAAGTGGAGGAATTGGAAAAAGTGCACGAAGTTGACAAACTAAACGAAGTTGAGGAAGTGGACAAAGTGGACAAAGTAGACGAAGAGGACGAAGTGGATGAAGTGGAAGAAGGAGAAGAAGAAGAAGAAGAAGAAGAAAAATAAAAAGAAATAGAAGAAGAAGAAGAAGAAGAGGAAGAAGAAGAAGAAGAAGAAGAAGAAGAAGAAGAAGTGGAAGAAGTGGACAAGGTAGACGAAGTGGAAAAAGTGGACGAAGACGAAGTTGACGAAGTGGAAGAAGTGGACGAAGTGGACGTAGAGGACGATGTGGTAAAAGAAAAAGAAGAAGAAGAAGTGGACGAAGTGGACGACTTGGACGAAGTGGACGACGTGGACGAAGTGGACGGAGTGGACGAAGTGGATGAAGTTGACGAAGTGGACGGAGTGGACGAAGTTGACGAAGTGGACGAAGTGGACAAAGTCGACGAAGTGCACGAAGTGGAGGAAGTGGACGAAGTGGCGAAGTAGACGAAGTGGACGAAAGTGGACGAAGGAGAAGAAAAAGAATAAGAAGAAGAAGAATAAGAAGACGAAGAAGAAGAATAATGATAACAGTTGAAAAACTGTTATTTTCATGCTTAAAATTGATACTAAAAGCAACCTTTAACACTTAGAAACTAGCTTGGAATCATGCTTTTGTGTATATTTTTAGAAATAAGAGAGTTGGAGAGGTTTATGCTTGATTTCAGTGTTTTATGCAGGTTTTTAGGTGAATTTGATGAAAGAAGTGAAGAAGGATAGAGATGTAATCAGAAAAGAACTCAGAAAGTGCAAAAGAAGAGAAGTCGCAACTACCGCTCAGCGCCAGTTTACCGTTGAGCGACACTAATGAACTCTCGTTGGCTCCGCTGAGGGGTGAAAATGCCGCTCAGGGGAAGAATCAACACATGCACTTACCGCTGAGCGGCACTATTTTGGGCTTAGGCCCACTTTTCTGTAATATTTCGAACAATATATAAGCTTTAGGAATTCCTAGGGTTTGTATCTTTGGTAGAGTACGAAGCAAACACTCACCTTTCCACCCCTTGGAGGAAGATCTTGGATGCTAAGGCTACCTACTCATCTTTCTAGGGTTCTATCTTTCACTCTTTCATTGTATTTCATCTAGTTTCACCATGAAAATGGTGAACTAAACTTTGTATTGTTGTTGGGGAATCAATGTAATCTTTTGAAGCTCTCATATATGGAATTTGTGTTTAAACATCTTATTTGAGATACATGCTTTCTTTCATTAATAGTTAGGGTTTTTCTTCTTTGCTCAAAGCATGTATTGTTTAACTCATTCGATGTCATGATTATTGATTTTGTCGATATGGACACATACGGGGAAATCTAGATCCGGGGAAATTCTCCCAATAGCATATTGAGGGTTGGTTGCCTTTAAGCTTCTGTACTTCATAATTAATTATTAGGGATGCTAGGAATTGTATGAACTCGTAATTAAGGATAGGCTTTCTTCGCAAGGTAATTTAGAGAGTGGCATTAACATTGATGAAAAGAATGATGCATTCCTAAAATATATGAGAGTGGATAAGATGAAATTGATTACCCCAACAACATACTCATCCATATAATTCATTCAGTGTTTTATTTCTTCTTTCCCATTGATCATCACATGCATACATGTTTACTTTTGTCTTCTGCATTTGAAACTTATAACAATTTGTTCTCAAGTCTTAAATAATCAAGAAATCATATAACTAACTAGGTCGTGAGTCCTTTGGGAGAACGATACTTGGTCTTACCGAGTTTATTACTTGATACGATTCGGTCACACTTGCCGAGGGTTAAACAAGTTTTTGGCGTCGTTTTTCGGTGTTCATAAATTTGTCATCAAATAATAAGTGGACCAAGTTGACGAAGTGGATGAAGTGGACGAAGAGGACGAAGTGGACGAAGTGGAAGAGGGAGAAGAAGAATAAGAATAAGAAGAAGAAGAAGAAGAATAAGTGGAAGAAGTGGAGGAAGTGGACGAAGTGGAAAAAGTGGTCGAGGTTGACGAAGTGGACGAAGTTGATGAATTGGACGAAGTGGATGAAGTTGACGAAGTGAAAGAACAAGAAGAAGATGAAGAAGAAGTGGACAAAGTGGACGAAGTGGATGAAGTCGACGAAGTCAACGAAGTGAACGAAGTCGATGAAGTGGACGAAGTCGACGACGAGGACGAAGTGAACGAAGTGGACGAAGTGGACAAAGTGGTCGAAGCGGACGAAGTGGATGAAGTTGACGAATTAGACGAACTAGACGAAGTGGACGAAGAGGACGAAGTCGACGAAGTTAACAAAGTCGACGAGGTGGAAGAAGGAGAAGAAGAAGAAGAAGAAGAAGGAGAAGTGGACGAAATTATAGAAGCAGAAGAAGTGGACGAAGTGGACGATGTTGACGAAGTGGACGAAACTGGACGAAGGTAAAGAAAAAGAATAAGCAGAAGAAGAAGAAGAAGAAGAAGTGGACGAAGTGGACGAAGTTTACGAAGTAGACCAAGTGAACGAAGTTGACGAAGTTGACGAAGTGGACGAACAAGAAGGTGAAGAAGAAGTGGACGAAGTAGACGACATGGACGAAATGGACGTAGTGGACGACGTGGACGAAGTGGACGAAATGGACGAACTGGACGAAATGGATGAAGTTGAGGAACTAAACGAAGTTGACGAACTGAACGAAGTTGTGGAAGAACTGAACGAAGTTGACGAACTGGACGAAGTGGACAAAGTGGACGAAGTCGAAGAACAAGAAGAAGGTGAAGAAGAAGTGGAGGACATGGACGAAATGGACGAAGTGGACGAAATAGACAAAGTGGACGAAGTGGACGAAGTGGACGACCTGGACGACCTGGACGAAGTGGAGGAAGTGGACGAAGTGGAGGAAGTGGACGAAGTGGTCCAAGTTGACGAAGTGGACGACGTGGACAGAGTGGACGAAGTGGACGGAGTTGATGAAGTCGACAAAGTGCACCAACTGGACGAAGTCGACGAACTGGAACAAGTGGACGAAGTGGACTAAATGGACGAAGTAGACGAAGTGGAAGAAGTCGACGATGTTGACGAAGTGGACGAAGGAGAAGAAAAAGAATAAGAAGAAGAGGAAGAAGAATAAGTGGATGAAGTGGATGAAGTTGACGAAGTGGACGAAGTAGACGAAGGTGGACGAAGTGGACGAAGTCGACGAAGTGGACGACATGGACGAAGTGGTCGAATTAGACGAAGTGGACGCAGTGGACAAAGTGGACACAGTGGACAAAGTGGACGAAGTGGACGAACTGGAAGTCGACGAAATGGACGAAGTAGAAGAAGTGGAGGAAGTTGAAGAAGTGGACGATGTTGACGAAGTGAACGAAAGTGGACGAAGGAGAAGAATAAGAATAAGAAGAAGAAAAAGAAGAAGAAGAAGAAGAAGAAGAAGAAGCAGAATAAGTGGACGAACTGGACGAACTAGACGAAGTATACGAAGTGGAAGAAGTGAACGAAGTTGACGAAGTTGAAGAAGTGGATGAAGTATAAGAACAAGAAGAAGGTGAAGAAGAAGTGGCCAAAGTGGAAATAGTGGACAAAGTGGACGAAGTCGAAGAACAAGAAAAAGGTGAAGAAGAAGTGGACAAAGTGGACGAAGTCGACGAAGTGAACGAAGTCGACGGAGTGGACGAAGTCGACGAAGTGGACGACGTGGACGAATTAGACGAATTGAATGAAGTGGACGAAGTGGACGAAGTGGACAAAGTGGACGAAGCGGTCAAAGTTGACGAAGTGGACGAAGTGGACGAAGATGACAAACTGGACGAAGTGGACGACGTGGACGAAGTGGACGAAGATGACAAACTGGACGAAGTGAACGAAGTTGACGAAATCGACGAAGTCGACGAAGTGCATGGAGTGGGCGAAGTGGACGAAGTGGACGAACTAGAAGAAGTGGACGAAGTGGACGAAATGGACAAAATGGACGAAGTAGACGAAGTGGACGAATTGGATGAATTGGACAAAGTGGACGAAGTGGACGAAGTGGACGAAGTGGACGAAGTGAACGAAGTGGACGACGTGGACAAAGTGGACGAAGTGGAGGAAGTGGAAGAAGTGCATGAAGAGGACGATGTGGTAGAAGAAAAAGAAGAAGAAGAAGTGGACGAAGTGGACGAATTGGACAAAGTGGACGAAGTGGACGAAGTGAACGAAGTGGACAAAGTGGACGGAGTGGAAGAAGTGGACGAAGTAGACAAAGTGGACGAAGTGTACGAAGTGGACGAAGTTGACGAAGTGGACGAAGTGGTCGAAGTGGACGAAGTGCACGAAGTTGACGAAGTCGACGAAGTGAACAAAGTCGACGAAGTGGACGAAGTGGACGAGGTGGACGAAGTGGACGAAGTGGACGAAGTGGTCGAACTGGAACAAGTGGACGAAGTAGAAGAAGTGGACGAAGTTGAAGAAGTGGACGATGTTGACGAAGTGAACGAAAGTGGACGAAGGAGAAGAAAAAGAATAAGAAGAAGAAAAAGAAGAAGAAGAAGAGGAAGCAGAATAAGTGGACGAAGTGAACGAAGTTGACGAAGTTGAAGAACTGGGCGAAGTGGAAGAAGAAGAAGAGGAAGCAGAATAAGTGGACGAAGTGAACGAAGTTGACGAAGTTGAAGAACTGGGCGAAGTGGAAGAACAAGAAGGTGAAGAAGAAGTTGACAAAGTGGGCGAAGTGGACGAAGTCGAAAAACAAGAAGAAGGTGAAGAAGAAGTGGACTTATTGGACGAAGGCGACGAAGTGAACGAAGTCGACAAAGTGGACGAAGTCGACGAAGTGGACAACGTGGACGAAATGGACAAAGTGGACGACG
>CM050912.1:32836711-32882036 GCA_027742785.1 Vigna reflexopilosa | reverse complement strand
ACTTCGTATACTTCGTCCACTTCGTCAACTTCGTCCACTTCGTCCTGTTCGTCCACTTCGTCCACTTTGTCTAGTTCGTCTACTTCGTCCACTTCGTCAACTTCGTCAACTTCGTCCACTTGGTCCACTTTGTCCACTTCGTCCACTTTGTCTAGTTCGTCTACTTCGTCCACTTCGTCCACTTCCTCCACTGCGTCGACTTCGTCAACTTCGTCCACGTCGTCCACTTCGTCCACTTCGTCAACTTCGTCCACTTCGTCCACTTCGTCCACTTCGTCCACTTCGTCAACTTCGTCCACTTCCTCCACTTCGTCCACTTCGTCAACTTCGTTCACGTCGTCCACTTCGTCAACTTCGTTCACGTCGTCCACTTCGTCCACATCCTCCACTTCGTCCACTTCCTCCATTTCCTCCAAATCCTCCACTTCCTCCACTTGCTCCACTTCCTACACTTCCTCCACCTCCTGCACATCGGCCACTTCGTCCACTTCTCAACCTTCGTCCACTTCCTCCACATCCTCTACTTCGTCTACTTCGTCCACTTCGTCAACTTCGTCCACTTCGTCAACTTCGTCCACTTCGTCAACTTCGTCCACTTCGTCAACTTCGTCCACTTCGTCCACTTCGTCCTCTTCGTCCACTTTGTCTAGTTCGTCTACTTCGTCAACTTCGTCCACTTCGTCCACTTCGTCCACTTCGTCCTCTTCGTCCTCTTCGTCCTCTTCGTCCACTTCGTCCACTTCGTCCACTTCGTTCATTTCGTCCACTTCGTCCACTTCCTCCACTGCGTCGACTTCGTCAACTTCGTCCACGTCGTCCACTTAGTCAACTTCGTCCACTTCCTCCACTTCGTCCACTTCGTCAACTTCGTCCACTTCCTCCACTTCGTCCACTTCGTCAACTTCGTTCACGTCGTCCACTTCGTCAACTTCGTTCACGTCGTCCACTTCGTCCACTTCGTCAACTTCGTCCACTTCGTCCACTTCGTCCACTTCCTCCACATCCTCCACTTCGTCCACTTCGTCCACTTCGTCAACTTCGTCCACTTCGTCCACTTCGTCCACTTCGTCCACTTCGTCCACTTCGTCTACTTCGTCTACTTCGTCCACTTCGTCAACTTCGTCAACTTCGTCCACTTCCTCCACTTCCTCCACTTCGTCCACTTCGTCAACTTCGTCCACTTCGTCCACTTCGTCCACTTCGTCAACTTCGTCCACTTCGTCCACTTCCCACTTCCTCCACTTCGTCAACTTCGTCCACTTCGTCCACTTCCTCCACTTCGTCCACTTCGTCAACTTCGTTCACGTCGTCCACTTCGTCAACTTCGTCCACTTCGTCCACTTCGTCCACTTCGTCCACTTCCTCACTTCCTCCACTTCGTCCACTTCGTCAACTTCGTCCACTTCCTCCACTTCCTCCACTCGTCCAATTCGTCAACTTCGTCAACTTCGTCCACTTCGTCCACTTCGTCAACTCGTCCTCCTCGTCCACTTCGTCCACTTCGTCAACTTCGTCCACTTCGTCCACTTCGTCCACTTCGTCCACTTCGTCCACTTCGTCCACTTCGTCAACTTCGTCCACTTCGTCCTCTTCGTCTACTTCGTCCACTTCCTCCACATCCTCCACTTCGTCTACTTCGTCCACTTCGTCCACTTCGTCAACTTCGTCCAATTCGTCCACTTCGTCAACTTTGTCCACTTCGTCCTCTTCGTCCACTTCGTCCACTTCGTCCACCTCCTCCACTTCCTCCACTTCGTCCACTTCGTCAACTTCGTCCACTTCCTCCACTGCGTCCACTTCGTCAACTTCGTCCACATCGTCCACTTCGTCCACTTCGTCCACTTCGTCCACTTCCTCCACTTCGTCCACTTCGTCCACTTCGTCCACTTCGTCCACTTCGTCCACTTCGTCAACTTCGTTCACGTCGTCCACTTCGTCAACTTCGTTCACGTCGTCCACTTCGTCCACATCCTCCACTTCGTCCACTTCCTCCACTTCCTCCAAATCCTCCACTTCCTCCACTTCCTCCACTTCTACACTTCCTCCACCTCCTCCACTTCGTCCACTTCGTCCACTTCTCAACCTTCGTCCACTTCCTCCACATCCTCTACTTCGTCTACTTCGTCCACTTCGTCCACTTCGTCAACTTCGTCCACTTCGTCCACTTCGTCCTCTTCGTCCACTTCGTCCACTTCGTCCACTTTGTCTAGTTCGTCTACTTCGTCAACTTCGTCCACTTCGTCCACTTCGTCCACTTCGTCCACTTCGTCACTTCGTCCACTTCGTCCACTTCGTCCACTTCGTCCACTTCGTCCACTTCGTCCACTTCGTCCACTTCGTCCACTTCGTCCACTTCGTCCACTTCGTCCACTTCGTCCACTTCGTCACTTCGTCCACTTCGTCCACTTCGTCCACTTCGTCCACTTCGTCCACTTCGTCCACTTCGTCCACTTCGTCCACTTCGTCCACTTCGTCCACTTCGTCCACTTCGTCCACTTCGTCCACTTCGTCCACTTCGTCCACTTCGTCCACTTCGTCCACTTCGCCACTTCGTCCACTTCTCAACTTCGTCCACTTCGTCCACTTCGTCAACTTCTCCACTTCGTCCACTTCGTCCACTTCGTCAACTTCGTCCACTTCCTCCACATCCTCACTTCGTCCACTTCGTCAACTTCGTCCACTTCGTCCACTTCGTCCACTTCGTCCACTTTGTCTAGTTCGTCTACTTCGTCCACTTCGTCCACTTCGTCCACTTCGTCCACTTGTCTAGTTCATCTACTTCGTCCACTTCGTCCACTTCCTCCACTGCGTCGACTTCGTCAACTTCGTCCACGTCGTCCACTTCGTCCACTTCGTCAACTTCGTCCACTTCCTCCACTTCGTCACTTCGTCAACTTCCTCCACTTCGTCCACTTCGTCAACTTCGTTCACGTCGTCCACTTCGTCAACTTCGTTCACGTCGTCCACTTCGTCCACATCCTCCACTTCGTCCACTTCCTCCATTTCCTCCAAATCCTCCACTTCCTCCACTTGCTCCACTTCCTACACTTCCTCCACCTCCTCCACTTCGTCCACTTCGTCCACTTCTCAACCTTCGTCCACTTCCTCCACATCCTCTACTTCGTCTACTTCGTCCACTTCGTCAACTTCGTCCACTTCGTCCACTTCGTCCACTTCGTCCACTTCGTCCACTTCGTCCACTTCGTCAACTTCGTCCACTTCGTCCACTTCGTCCACTTCGTCCACTTCGTCCACTTCGTCCACTTCGTCCACTTCGTCCACTTCGTCCACTTCGTCCACTTCGTCCACTTCGTCCACTTCGTCCACTTCGTCCTCTTCGTCCACTTCGTCCACTTCGTCCACTTCGTCCACTTCGTCCACTTCGTCCACTTCGCCCACTTCGTCCACTTCGTCCACTTCTCAACCTTCGTCCACTTCGTTCACTTCCTCCACTGCGTCGACTTCGTCAACTTCGTCCACGTCGTCCACTTCGTCCACTTCGTCAACTTCGTCCACTTCCTCCACTTCCTCCACTTCGTCCACTTCGTCAACTTCGTCCACTTCCTCCACTTCGTCCACTTCGTCAACTTCGTTCACGTCGTCCACTTCGTCCACTTCGTTCACGTCGTCCACTTCGTCCACTTCGTCCACATCCTCCACTTCGTCCACTTCCTCCATTTCCTCCAAATCCTCCACTTCCTCCACTTCCTCCACTTCCTACACTTCCTCCACTTCCTCCACATCGTCCACTTCTCAACCTTCGTCCACTTCCTCCACATCCTCTACTTCGTCCACTTCGTCAACTTCGTCCACTTCGTCAACTTCGTCCACTTCGTCCTCTTCGTCCACTTCGTCTACTTCGTCTACTTCGTCAGCTTCGTCCACTTCGTCCACTTCGTCCACTTCGTCCACTTCGTCCACTTCGTCCACTTTGTCCTCTTCGTCCTCTTCGTCCACTTCGTCCACTTCGTCCGTTCGTCCACTTCGTCCACTTCGTCCACTTCGTCCACTTCGTCCACTTCGCCCACTTCGTTCACTTCGTCCACTTCTCAACCTTCGTCCACTTCGTCAACTTCATCAACTTCGTCCACTTCGTCCACTTCGTCCGCTTCGTCAACTTCGTCCACTTCGTCAACTTTGTCCACTTCCTCCACTTCCTCCACTTCCTCCACATCCTCTACTTCGTCGACTTCGTCCACTTCGTCAACTTCGTCCACTTCGTCCTCTTCGTCCACTTCGTCCACTTTGTCTAGTTCGTCTACTTCGTCCACTTCGTCCACTTCGTCCACTTCGTCCACTTCGTCCACCTCGTCAACATCGTCCACTTCGTCCACTTCGTCCACTTCGTCAACTTCGTCCACTTCCTCCACTTCCAACACTTCGTCCACTTCGTCAACTTCGTCCACTTCGTCCACTTCCTCCACTTCGTCCACTTCGTCAACTTCGTCCACGTCATCCACTTCTTCCACTTCGTCCACTTCATCCACTTCGTCCACATCCTCTACTTCGTCCACTTCGTCAACTTCGTCCACTTCGTCCACTTTTTCCAATTCGTCCACTTCGTTCACTTCTCATCCTTCGTCTACTTCGTCCACTTCTTCAACTTCCTCCACTTCGTCAACTTCGTCCACTTCCTCCACTTCCTACACTTCCTCCACCTCCTCCACATCGTCCACTTCGTCCACTTCTCAACCTTCGTCCACTTCCTCCACATCCTCTACTTCGTCTACTTCGTCCACTTCGTCAACTTCGTCCACTTCGTCAACTTCGTCCACTTCGTCCTCTTCGTCCACTTTGTCTAGTTCGTCTACTTCGTCAGCTTCGTCCACTTCGTCCACTTCGTCCACTTCGTCCACTTCGTCCACTTCGTTCACTTCGTCCACTTCGTCCACTTCGTCCTCTTCGTCCTCTTCGTCCTCTTCGTCCACTTCGTCCGTTTCGTCCACTTCGTCCACTTCGTCCACTTCGTCCACTTCGTCCACTTCGCCCACTTCGTTCACTTCGTCCACTTCTCAACCTTCGTCCACTTCGTCCACTTCGTCAACTTTATCAACTTCGTCCACTTCGTCCGCTTCGTCAACTTCGTCCACTTCGTCAACTTTGTCCACTTCGTCCACTTCCTCCACTTCCTCCACATCCTCTACTTCGTCGACTTCGTCCACTTCGTCAACTTCGTCAACTTCGTCCACTTCGTCCTCTTCGTCCACTTCGTCCACTTCGTCAACTTCGTCCACTTCCTCCTCTTCGTCCACTTCGTCCACTTCCTCCACATCCTCCACTTCGTCTACTTCGTCCAGTTCGTCCACTTTGTCAACTTCGTCCAATGCGTCCACTTCGTCAACTTTGTCCATTTCGCCCTCTTCGTCCACTTCGTCAACTTCGTCCACCTCCTCCACTTCCTCCACTTCGTCCACTTCATCAACTTCGTCCACTTCCTCCACAGCGTCCACTTCGTCAACTTCGGACACATCGTCCACTTCGTCCACTTCGTCAACTTCCTCCACTTCCTCCACTTCCTCCACTTCGTCCACTTTTTCCAATTCGTCCACTTCGTTCACTTCTCATCCTTCGTCTACTTCGTCCACTTCTTCAACTTCCTCCACTTCGTCAACTTCGTCCACTTTGTTCACTTCGTCCACTTCCTCCACTTCGTCCACTTCGTCAACTTCGTCCACTTCCTCCACTTCCTCCACTTCGTCCACTTCCTCCACTTCCTCCACTTCGTCAACTTCGTCCACTTCCTCCACTTCGTCAACTTCGTTCACGTCGTCTACCTTGTCAACTTCGTTCACGTCGTCCACTTCGTCAACTTCGTCCACTTCCTCCACTTCCTGCACTTCGTCCACTTTGTCAACTTCGTCCACTTCCTCCACTTCCTGCACTTCGTCCACTTTGTCAACTTCGTCCACTTCCTCCACTTCCTCCACTCCGTCCAATTCGTCAACTTCGTCAACTTCGTCCACTTCGTCCACTTCGTCAACTCGTCCTCTTCGTCCACTTCGTCCACTTCGTCCACTTCGTCCACTTCGTCCACTTCGTCCACTTCGTCAACTTCGTCCACTTCCTCCTCTTCGTCCACTTCGTCCACTTCCTCCACATCCTCCACTTCGTCTACTTCGTCCACTTCGTCCACTTTGTCAACTTCGTCCACTTCGTCCACTTCGTCCAATGCGTCCACTTCGTCAACTTTGTCCACTTCGCCCTCTTCGTCCACTTCGTCCACTTCGTCCACTTCCTCCACTCCGTCCAATTCGTCAACTTCGTCAACTTCGTCCACTTCGTCCACTTCGTCAACTCGTCCTCTTCGTCCACTTCCTCCACTTCGTCCACTTCGTCCACTTCGTCCACTTCGTCCACTTCGTCCACTTCGTCCACTTCGTCCACTTCGTCCACTTCGTCAACTTCGTCCACTTCCTCCTCTTCGTCCACTTCGTCCACTTCCTCCACATCCTCCACTTCGTCTACTTCGTCCACTTCGTCCACTTTGTCAACTTCGTCCACTTCGTGTTTGGCCTAAGCCACGAACCACATTTGGTCCTTGAGAGAAGACCTAGGAGTCACTTCCTAGCACTGTACTACATTCTTTTATGCAATCAACTTTTGTGTGAGGTGCGACCCTCTCAACAATCCAGTTCCTTTACTTCCTCCACTTCGTCAACTTCGTTCACGTCGTCCACTTCGTCCACTTCGTC
This sequence comes from Vigna reflexopilosa, assembly GCA_027742785.1. NCBI lineage: Eukaryota > Viridiplantae > Streptophyta > Magnoliopsida > Fabales > Fabaceae > Vigna > Vigna reflexopilosa. The sequence goes on along the minus strand of CM050912.1, from coordinate 32,875,344 downwards.
AACTTCGTCCACTTTGTCAACTTCATCCAGTTCGTCCAGTTCGTCCACTTTGTCCACTTCCTCCACTTCCTCCACTTCCTCCACTTCGTTCACGTCGTCCACTTCGTCCACTTCGTCCACTTCGACCACTTCGTCAACTTCGTCCACTTCGTCCACTTCGTCCACTTCCACCACTTCGTCCACTTCGTCCACTTCCTCCAAGTCCTCCACTTCCTCCAAGTCCTTCACTTCCTCCACTTCCTCCACTTCCTCCACTTCGTCCATCTCGTCCACTTCGTCAACTTCGTCCACTTTGCCAACTTCGCCCACTGCGTCCACTTCGTCCATTTCGTCCACTTCCTCCACTTCCTCCAAATCCTCCACGTCCTCCACTTCCTCCACTTCTCAACCTTCGTCCACGTCCTCCACTTCCTCCACAGCGTCCACTTCGTCAACTTCGGACACATCGTCCACTTCGTCCACTTCGTCAACTTCGTCCACTTCCTCCACTTCCTCCACTTCGTCCACTTTTTCCAATTCGTCCACTTCGTTCACTTCTCATCCTTCGTCTACTTCGTCCACTTCTTCAACTTCCTCCACTTCGTCAACTTCGTCCACTTTGTTCACTTCGTCCACTTCCTCCACTTCATCCACTTCGTCAACTTCGTCCACTTCCTCCACTTCCTCCACTTCCTCCACTTCCTCCACTTCCTCCACTTCGTAAACTTCGTCCACTTCCTCCACTTCGTCAACTTCGTTCACGTCGTCTACCTTGTCAACTTCGTTCACGTCGTCCACTTCGTCAACTTCGTCCACTTCCTCCACTTCCTGCACTTCGTCCAATTTGTCAACTTCGTCCACTTCCTCCACTTCCTGCACTTCGTCCACTTTGTCAACTTCGTCCACTTCCTCCACTTCCTCCACTCCGTCCAATTCGTCAACTTCGTCAACTTCGTCCACTTCGTCCACTTCGTCAACTCGTCCTCTTCGTCCACTTCGTCCACTTCGTCCACTTCGTCCACTTCGTCCACTTCGTCAACTTCGTCCACTTCCTCCTCTTCGTCCACTTCGTCCACTTCCTCCACATCCTCCACTTCGTCTACTTCGTCCACTTCGTCCACTTTGTCAACTTCGTCCACTTCGTCCACTTCGTCCAATGCGTCCACTTCGTCAACTTTGTCCACTTCGCCCTCTTCGTCCACTTCGTCCACTTCCTCCACTCCGTCCAATTCGTCAACTTCGTCAACTTCGTCCACTTCGTCCACTTCGTCAACTCGTCCTCTTCGTCCACTTCCTCCACTTCGTCCACTTCGTCCACTTCGTCCACTTCGTCCACTTCGTCCACTTCGTCCACTTCGTCCACTTCGTCCACTTCGTCCACTTCGTCCACTTCGTCAACTTCGTCCACTTCCTCCTCTTCGTCCACTTCGTCCACTTCCTCCACATCCTCCACTTCGTCTACTTCGTCCACTTCGTCCACTTTGTCAACTTCGTCCACTTCGTGTTTGGCCTAAGCCACGAACCACATTTGGTCCTTGAGAGAAGACCTAGGAGTCACTTCCTAGCACTGTACTACATTCTTTTATGCAATCAACTTTTGTGTGAGGTGCGACCCTCTCAACAATCCAGTTCCTTTACTTCCTCCACTTCGTCAACTTCGTTCACGTCGTCCACTTCGTCCACTTCGTCAACTTCGTCGACTTTGTCAACTTCGTCCAGTTCGTCCAGTTCGTCCACTTTGTCCACTTCCTCCACTTCCTCCACTTCCTCCACTTCGTTCACGTCGTCCACTTCGTCCACTTCGTCCACTTCGACCACTTCGTCAACTTCGTCCACTTCGTCCACTTCGTCCACTTCCACCACTTCGTCCACTTCGTCCACTTCCTCCAAGTCCTCCACTTCCTCCAAGTCCTTCACTTCCTCCACTTCCTCCACTTCCTCCACTTCGTCCATCTCGTCCACTTCGTCAACTTCGTCCACTTTGCCAACTTCGCCCACTGCGTCCACTTCGTCCATTTCGTCCACTTCCTCCACTTCCTCCAAATCCTCCACGTCCTCCACTTCCTCCACTTCTCAACCTTCGTCTACTTCATCCACTTCGTCCCCTTCGTCCACTTCTCAACCATCGTCTACTTCGTCCACTTCTTCCACTTCCTCAACTTAGTCCACTTCGTCCACTCTGCCATTTCGTCCACTTCGTCCACTTCGTCCACTTCGTCAACTTCGTCCACTTCATCCACTTCCTCTACTTCCTCCACTTCCTCCCAGTCCTCCACTTCCTCCACTTCCTCCACTTCATTCAACTTCGCCCACTTCGTTCACTTCGTCCACTTCTCAACCTTCGTCCACTTCGTCCACTTCGTCAACTTTATCAACTTCGTCCACTTCGTCCGCTTCGTCAACTTCGTCCACTTCGTCAACTTTGTCCACTTCGTCCACTTCCTCCACATCCTCTACTTTGTCGACTTCGTCCACTTCGTCAACTTCGTCAACTTCGTCCACTTCGTCCTCTTCGTCCACTTCGTCCACTTTGTCTAGTTCGTCTACTTCGTCCACTTCGTCAACTTCGTCCACTTCGTCCACTTCCTCCACTTCGTCCACCTCGTCAATATCGTCCACTTCCTCCACTTCGTCCACTTCGTCAACTTCCTCCACTTCCTCCACTTCCAACACTTCCTCCACTTCGTCAACTTCGTCCACTTTGTCCACTTCCTCCACTTCGTCCACTTCGTCAACTTCGTTCACGTCATCCACTTCTTCCACTTCGTCCACTTCGTCCACTTCATCCACTTCGTCCACATCCTCTACTTCGTCCACTTCGTCAACTTCGTCCACTTCGTCCACTTCGTCCACTTCGTCCACTTTTTCCAATTCGTCCACTTCGTTCACTTCTCATCCTTCGTCTACTTCGTCCACTTCTTCAACTTGCTCCACTTCGTCAACTTCGTCCACTTTGTTCACTTCGTCCACTTCCTCCACTTCCTCCACTTCGTCCACTTCGTCAACTTCGTCCACTTCCTCCACTTCGTCCACTTCGTCCACTTCCTCCACTTCCTCCACTTCCTCCACTTCGTAAACTTCGTCCACTTCCTCCACTTCGTCAACTTCGTTCACGTCGTCTACCTTGTCAACTTCGTTCACGTCGTCCACTTCGTCAACTTCGTCCACTTCCTCCACTTCCTGCACTTCGTCCACTTTGTCAACTTCGTCCACTTCCTCCACTTCCTGCACTTCGTCCACTTTGTCAACTTCGTCCACTTCCTCCACTTCCTCCACTCCGTCCAATTCGTCAACTTCGTCAACTTCGTCCACTTCGTCCACTTCGTCAACTCGTCCTCTTCGTCCACTTCGTCCACTTCGTCCACTTCGTCCACTTCGTCCACTTCGTCCACTTCGTCAACTTCGTCCACTTCCTCCTCTTCGTCCACTTCGTCCACTTCCTCCACTTCCTCCACTTCGTCTACTTTGTCCACTTCGTCCACTTCGTCCACTTTGTCAACTTCGTCCACTTCGTCCAATGCGTCCACTTCGTCAACTTTGTCCACTTCGCCCTATTCGTCCACTTCGTCCACTTCGTCCACTTCCTCCACTCCGTCCAATTCGTCAACTTCGTCAACTTCGTCCACTTCGTCCACTTCGTCAACTCGTCCTCTTCGTCCACTTCCTCCACTTCGTCCACTTCGTCCACTTCGTCCACTTCGTCCACTTCGTCCACTTCCGCCACTTCGTCCACTTCCGCCACTTCGTCCACTTCGTCCACTTCGTCCACTTCGTCAACTTCGTCCACTTCCTCCTCTTCGTCCACTTCGTCCACTTCCTCCACATCCTCCACTTCGTCTACTTCGTCCACTTCGTCCACTTTGTCAACTTCGTCCACTTCGTGTTTGGCCTAAGCCACGAACCACATGTGGTCCTTGAGAGAAGACCTAGGAGTCACTTCCTAGCACTGTACTACATTCTTTTATGCAATCAACTTTTGTGTGAGGTGCGACCCTCTCAACAATCCAGTTCCTTTACTTCCTCCACTTCGTCAACTTCGTTCACGTCGTCCACTTCGTCCACTTCGTCAACTTCGTCCACTTTGTCAACTTCGTCCAGTTCGTCCAGTTCGTCCACTTTGTCCACTTCCTCCACTTCCTCCACTTCCTTCACTTCGTTCACGTCGTCCACTTCGTCCACTTCGTCCACTTCGACCACTTCGTCAACTTCGTCCACTTCCTCCACTTCGTCCACTTCCACCACTTCGTCCACTTCGTCCACTTCCTCCAAGTCCTCCACTTCCTCCAAGTCCTTCACTTCCTCCACTTCCTCCACTTCCTCCACTTCGTCCATCTCGTCCACTTCGTCAACTTCGTCCACTTTGCCAACTTCGCCCACTTCGTCCACTTCGTCCATTTCGTCCACTTCCTCCACTTCCTCCAAATCCTCCACGTCCTCCACTTCTCAACCTTCGTCTACTTCATCCACTTCGTCCCCTTCGTCCACTTCTCAACCTTCGTCTACTTCGTCCACTTCTTCCACTTCCTCAACTTAGTCCACTTCGTCCACTTCGTCCACTCTGCCATTTCGTCCACTTCGTCCACTTCGTCCACTTCGTCCACTTCGTCAACTTCGTCCACTTCATCCACTTCCTCTACTTCCTCCACTTCCTCCCAGTCCTCCACTTCCTCCACTTCCTCCACTTCATTCAACTTCGTCAAGTTCGTCCACTTCGTCAACATCGTCCACTTCGACCACTTCCTCCACTTCCTCCACTTCTCAACCTTCGTCTACTTCATCCACTTCGTCCCCTTCGTCCACTTCTCAACCTTCGTCTACTTCGTCCACTTCGTCCACTTCTTCCACTTCCTCAACTTAGTCCACTTCGTCCACTTCGTCCACTCTGCCATTTCGTCCACTTCGTCCACTTCGTCCACTTCGTCCACTTCGTCCACTTCGTCAACTTCGTCCACTTCATCCACTTCCTCTACTTCCTCCACTTCCTCCCAGTCCTCCACTTCCTCCACTTCCTCCACTTCATTCAACTTCGTCAAGTTCGTCCACTTCGTCAACATCGTCCACTTCGACCACTTCGTCCACTTCGTCCACTTCGTCAACTTCGTCCACTTCGTCCTCTTCGTCCACTTCGTCCACTTCGTCCACTTCGTCCACTTTGTCGAGTTCGTGTACTTCGTCCACTTTGTCGAGTTCGTGTACTTCGTCCACTTCGTCCACTTCCTCCACTTCCTCCACTTCGTCCACTTCCTCCACTTCGTCCACTTCGTCCTCTTCGTCCTCTTCGTCCACTTCGTCCACTTCGTCCACTTCGTCCACTTCGTCCACTTCGTCCACTTCGTCCTCTTCGTCCTCTTCGTCCACTTCGTCCACTTCGTCCACTTCCTCCACTTCGTCCACGTCGTTCACGTCGTTCACTTCATCCACTGCGTCCACTTCGTCCACTTCGTCCACTTCGTCCTCTTCGTCCACTTCGTCCACTTCGTCCACTTCGTCCACTTCGTCCACTTCGTCCACTTCCTCCACTTCCTACACTTCCTCCACCACCTCCACTTCGTCCACTTCTCAACCTTCGTCCACTTGCTCCACATCCTCTACTTCGTCCACTTCGTCAACTTCGTCCACTTCGTCCACTTCGTCAACTTCGTCCACTTCGTCCACTTCGTCCTCTTCGTCCACTTCGTCCACTTTGTCGAGTTCGTGTACTTCGTCCACTTTGTCCACTTCGTCCACTTCGTCCACTTCGTCCTCTTCGTCCTCTTTGTCCACTTCGTCCACTTCATCCACTTCGTCCACTTCGTCCACTTCTTCAACTTCGCCCACTTCGTCCACTTCGTCCACTTCTCAACCTTCGTCCACTTCGTCCACTTCGTCAACTTTATCAACTTCGTCCACTTCGTCCGCTTCGTCAACTTCGATCACTTCGTCATCTTTGTCCACTTCGTCCACTTCGTCCACTTCTCAACCTTCGTCCACTTCCTCCACATCCTCTACTTCGTCTACTTCGTCTACTTCGTCAACTTCGTCAACTTCGTCCACTTCGTCAACTTCGTGCACTTCGTCCACTTCGTCCACTTCTTGCACTTTATTCAATTCTCAACCTTCGTCCACTTCGTCCACTTCTTCCACTTCGTCCACGTCGTCCACTTCCTCCACTTCGTCCACTTGGTCAACTTCCTCCACTTCCTCAACTTTGTCCACTTCCTCCACCTCGTCCACTTCGTCAACTTCATCCAGTTCGTCCAGTTCCTCCACTTCGTCCACTACGTCAACTTCGTTCACGTCGTCCACTTCGTCCTCTTCCTCCACTTCCTCAACTTGCTCCACTTCGTCAACTTCCTCGACTTGATCCACTTCGCAACTTCGTCAACTTCGTCCACTTCCTCGACTTCGTCCACTTCTTCCACTTCGTCAACTTCGTTCACGTTGTCCACGTAGTCCACTTCGTCCACTTCGTCAACTTCATCCACTTTGTCAACTTCCACTTCTTCCACTTCGTCCACTTCGTCAACATCGTTCACGTCGTCCACTTCGTCCACGCGTCCACTTCGTCCACTTCGTCAACTTCGTCCACTTTGTCAACTTCGTCCACTTCGTCCACTTCATCCACTTCGTCCACTTCGTCCACTTCCTCCACATCCTCCACATCCACCACTTCCTCCACTTCCTCCACTTCGTCCACTTCGTCTGTCTACTTCATCGACTTTGTCCACTTCGTCCAGTTCTTCCACTTCGTGCACTTCGTCCACTTCTTCCACTTCGTCCACTTCCTCCACTTCGTCAACTTCGTCCACTTCCTCCACTTCCGCCACTTCCTCCACTTCCTCCACTTCCTCCAAGTCCTCTACTTCCTCCAAATCTTCCACTTCTACCCCTTCGTCCACTTCGTCTACTTCGTCCCCTTCGTCAATTTCGTCAACTTCCTCCAGTTCCTCCACTTCCTCCACTTCGTCCATTTCGTCCACTTCGTCCACTTATTCAACTTCGTCCACTTCGTCAACTTCGTCCACTCCGTCCACTTCGTCCACTTCATGCACTTCGTCTACTTCGTCCACTTTGTCCACTTGGTCAACTTCGTCCACTTCCTCCAAGTCCTCCACTTCCTCCACTTACTCCACTTCTTCCACTTCCTCCACTTCCTCAACTTCGTCCACTTCGTCAACTTCGTCAAGTTCGTCCATTTTGTCAACTTCCTCCCTTTCGACAACTTCATCCACTTCGACCACTTCGTCCACTTCGTCCACTTCCTCAACTTCCTCTATTTTTTCCACTTCGTCCACTTTGTTAACTTCTCAACCTTCGTCCACTTCCTCCACTTCCTCCACTTCCTCCACTTCCTCCACTTCGTCCACTTCCTCCACTTCCTCCACTTCTTCCACTTGGTCAACTTCGTCCACTTCGTCCACTTCCTTAACTTCGTCCACTTCGTCCACATCGTCCACTTCGTCCACTTCGTCCATTTCGTCCACTTCGTCCTCTTCGTCCACTTCGTCCTCTTCGTCCACTTCGTCCACTTCGTCTACTTCGTCCACTTCGTCCACTTCGTCTACTTCGTCAACTTTGTCAACTTCGTCCAATTCTTTTCCTTGGTCAATTTCGTCAACTTCCTCCACTTCGTCCACTTCGTCCACTTCGTCCACTTCGTCAACTTCGTCCACTTCCTCCACTTCCTCCACTTCGTCCATTTCGTCCACTTCGTCCACTTCGTCCACTTAGTCCACTTCGTCCACTTTGTCCACTTCGTCCACTTTGTCCACTTCGTCCACTTCGTCCACTTCGTAAACTTCGTCCACTTCGTCAACTTTGTCCACTTCCTCCACTTCCTCCACTTCCTCCACTTCCTCCACTGCCTCCACTTCCTCCAAATCCTCCACTTCCTCCACTTCCTCCACTTCCTCCACTTCCTCCACTCGTTCTCTTCTCAACCTTCGTCCACTTCGTCAACTTTTGTCCACTTCGTCCACTTCGTCAACTTCGTCCACTTCGTCCTCTTCGTGCACTTCGTCCACTTCATCCACTTCGTCCACTTTGTCAACTTCGTCCACTCCGTCCACTCCGTCCACTCCGTCCACTTCGTCCTTTTTGTCCACTTCGTCCACTTCGTCCACTTCGTCCACTTCGTCCACTTCGTCAACTTCGTCCACTACCTCCACTTCGTCCACTTCCTCCAAATCCTCCACTTCCTCCACTTACTCCACTTCGTTCACTTCCTCCACTTCTTCCACTTTTCAACCTTCGTCTACTTCGTCCACATCTTCCACTTCCTCCCCTTCCTCCACTTCGTCCCCTTCGTCGATTTCGTCAACTTCGTCCACTTCCTCCACTTCCTCAACTTCGTCCACTTTGTCAACTTCGTCAACTTCGTCCATTTCGTCAACTTCCTCCCTTTCGACAACTTCATCCACTTCGACCACTTCGTCAACTTCGTCCACTTCCTCAACTTCCTCTACTTCTTCCACTTCGTCCACTTCGTCAACTTCGTCCATTTCGTCCAATTCGTCCACTTCGTTGATTCTCAACCTTCGTCCACTTACTCCACTTCCTCCACTTCCTCCACTTCGTCAACTTCGTCCACCTCCTCCACTTCCTCCACTTCTTCCACTAGGTCAACTTCGTCCACTTCCTTAACTTCGTCCACTTCGTCCATTTCGTCCACTTCGTCCTCTTCGTCCTCTTCGTCCACTTCGTCCTCTTCGTCCACTTCGTCTACTTCGTCTACTTCGTCAACTTCTTCCACTTCGTCCACTTCGTCTACTTCGTCAACTTTGTCCACTTCGTCCAATTCGTTTCCTTGGTCAATTTCGTCAACTTCCTCCACTTCGTCCACTTCATCAACTTCGTCCACTTCGTCCACTTCGTCCATTTCGTCCACTTCGTCCACTTCCTCCAAATCCTCCACTTCCTCCACTTCCTCCACTTCGTCCACTTCGTCCAATTCGTCCACTTCGTCCACTTCACATCCTTCGTCTACTTCGTCCACATCTTCCACTTCCTCCCTTTCCTCCACTTCGTCCCCTTCGTCAATTTCGTCAACTTCCTCCACTTCCTCCACTTCCTCAACTTCGTCCACTTCCTCCACTTCCTCAACTTCGTCCACTTTGTCAACTTCGTCAACTTCGTCCATTTCGTCAACTTCCTCCCTTTCGACAACTTTATCCACTTCGACCACTTCGTCAACTTCGTCCACTTCCTCAACTTCCTCTACTTCTTCCACTTCGTCCACTTCGTCCACTTCGTCCAATTCGTCCACTTCCTCCACTTCGTCAACTTCGTCCACTTCGTCCACTTCCTCCACTTCCTCCACTTCGTCAACTTCGTCCACTTCGTCCACTTCCTCCACTTCTTCCACTTGGTCAACTTCGTCCACTTCGTCCACTTCGTCCACTTCCTTAACTTCGTCCACTTCATCCACATCGTCCACTTCCTCTACTTCGTCCACTTCGTCCATTTCGTCCACTTCGTCCACTTCGTCAACTTCGTCCACTTCGTCCACTTCGTCAACTTCGTCCACTTTGTCAACTTCGTCCACTTCCTCGACTTCCTGATACAAGAAGACCTAGCACCATTGGACCTATCACAAGAGGGATGAACAAGAAGCTACAAGATGAGTACTCTCCCAAAGGCCAAACCCTTTTTGCTATCTTTTGATGGAAGATTGGAGACCTAGAAGATGCTTTTAAGATGCCAAAGCATGGAGAAGGGTAAAAGTGGACTTTGACACATGGGGGGGTGTGCATAGTAGCCTAAGGGGTAGTATTAGCTTATTTTAATTCCACTTATACGCTTATGTAATAAGCCGCGTGAATAACATGGCTTCTAGAAAGCCATCACATTTTGTACATGTGGGTAAGGTTGCACTTGATCCGTATTGTGTGGATCTACTTACCTCACATGCATGGCATTGCATGGACTTGAGATTTAGCTATATAATCTCCTGAGATAAGCATGTATTTCACTTTTGGAAAATTATAGAAGATGAATTCTGCACTTTGCAATTTTCTCTCATCCGAAAGTCCTCTCTACTTGCTTGCTCTTCCATTGCTATCTTCTTCCATTGTGGAAGCCGCCTGAGATAGCCTACCATTCCCTCAAGCCAACTTCCATTTCACTTCACATAATCACTTCAATCCGCTGCAAACATTGCACTCAGTCCAGCCAAAACAGAGAGCCTTCTCTGCTACAACTTTTCCAACACTGAACCATGCTTTCTTGACTGTTCCATGGCTTCTTCAGTTGCAGCAGAGCTGGTTATTTCCTTCAGTCTCACGGATCTGCTCCTATGCATCCTCCTTGATGCATCAAGTGGTATCATGAGCCTTGGTTCAAGTTAGAACCGTGAGATAAGTCCAGATTCTTTCATTTCTTTGCTGTCAAAAATTTCCTGGTTGTTCTTGATGTTTTCTGAAAATTCTACACTGTTTTCATCAATCATTGTTGTGTCTAGGATCTACTCTTACTTTCATTGGCTACTAGCTGTCTTTGCTTGAGTGTTCCTTCATTTTATTCGGCTATTATTGATTGTTTGAGTCTATTTTACCATTTAAACATCATTTCTGGTTTTGTCTTAAGTCTTGTTAGTTACTTTGCTATTTTTGTTATCAAATCTGGTTTTCAACCAAGTTTTACCAAAAATCTGAGTTGTTTGAATGTGGCTACACCAATTAAGAGCAATGACTACTTCAGAAATGAGCTCAGGTGTTTAGATTCTACCATTCAAACTCAAATATGTGCAGGTTGTTCAAATATGACTGCATTTCAGTTTTGTTTTCTTTTGTGCTGCATTGCCACTGTTCTTATGGTCATTTACTATTCTATTGAACAGTAGTTGATTGATCCATTGTCTGAACCATTTGGAAGATGAAATGAGTTGATTCCAAATAGTTTGTCATGTGGCAAGAGTGTCCAAGCATTTGGCCGAGATGCATGTGTTTTCATTGAGTGAATTCTGCCTAATTGTGTGTGGTTAGTATTAGATCATTGCTAACCATCCTCAACACTGAATTTCTGCATTTGTGCAACTTTCAAATACCATTTCTAACTCCTCTTTGCTGTTTTCAAATCAGAATTACTTTTGAATCAAAATTTGACCATGCTAGTTGTTAAATTTAGCTGAAATATGGTACTGCAGTAGTGATTTTCTGTTTTATATAGTTTTGATGCATCCAATTAGTTCCAACAAGTCATAATTCATCATCAAAACATGTTTGAATCATTGGAAAATAACTAGGAGCAGTACTGTTCATTTGGTATATTTTACTGCATTGAAAAATTGACTCTGCTGCTGGTTTTTTTGTCAATTTCTGCACTGTATTACTTTGCTTGATTCATCACATTTAGATGCAGTAAAAGCCATGGTCCATTTAGAATATCAAGATAACAATTCAAAAGAGATATTACATATGTTAAAAGGCACTTAGGACCATTGCATCATTAGTTTCGAAAGTTTGAAGTGTATAGTAGTGTTGCTGTTAAAATCTGGTGCAGAAATCTGGTGCAAATCATTCAGACATTTCATCAAACAGTTTTGTCAATTTTCAATACATAGCCAATTCGTGAGTGATTCTGATCTAAAGTCTTTTCTTGTGTTTTAAATCTGATCTAGAACCATTCTTAGGATCTATTTGAGGTGCCACCGTGTTTGAAAACCTTTCATTGCTTGATTTTCGATTTTTCTACATTCTGCACACCAACTGTTTGAAAAATTTCCTGGTGTTGCTGTCTTTTGGTTGTGAAAATTACAGCACTTGAGGTGATATTTTCAGTGATTAATTGGCTTGTTGGATAGGTGGTTTATACCTCAGGAGGTGTATCACAATTGGAAGCATCAAAGAAGGTTCAATGAAGAGGAGCAAAGACAAGAAGATGGCAATTTGGATGGGAAAACTGTGACAATTCTGCACTTCCAAAGTATGCTGCAGCAAGTGCCAAAGCTGCACTCTTGAGTGATCACTTGCAGCTGAGAGGATTGATGTGAATTAAGCATAGTTCACTCTTTGTTTTTGAGAAGCCAAAGCTGCACACATCTTTCCCTTAGCCAATTCGCATTTTTTTCTTACAAATTACCAAATTTCTTTGTAATTTCCATTGGTTTTCTTTGGTTGTAAGTTCCAAATCCAAGCAAGTGAGGTGCTAGAGTTCACAAGTGCTCTTCCCTCATTTGTAACTAGACTCAAAGAAGTCTTACAACCTAAAATTGAGTAGTCGGTGAGTGTGTCTTAGATCCAAAGTCTAAGCCTCACCTAGGAGACCTCACTTTAATTGCTTTTCCAATTCTCGCCTAGATAGTATATATCTTGTGCGAATAGGAAGCTCTCTTAGGGGTCCGAATTTAGAGTTAGGTTGTGTCTTTTATTGGCTTTGTGTTTTCTTTGTTGTCTTTAAGACTTAAGTGGATTTAAGAGTAATTTTGATCTAAGGACTCTAGTAAGTAACTAGAAGCATATTTGGCAAGGATAAGGCTTGGTACTTAAGCATTCCTAGTGAATCACCTCCCTTACCTGGAATATTGCTTTCAAGTGAAAAGCTCTAGTCTTTACTTCAAGAATAACATTTAAGTCCATCATAATGTCTAGAAGGCATTCTCCTAGGATTAGTGATAGTGAAAAAGAACATTTTTCTCTTCAAACTTTAGTTAATGAATTCAAGGCAATAAGAAGAGAAATGAATGAAGAGAAAGTCAATAGAGAGCTTCAAAATGCTGTTATTCAAGATGAGTTGAGAATGATAAGGAAAAGTAAGTCTAGGGGAAGTCAGAGTGAAAACTCTCAAGAGGGAGGGATGTCTATGAGTCTGGGTGATTATTACCCTCATCAGCCTTCTACTTCTAGAAGGCATAGGAGAAATTCTCATGCACCCCCACCCCCTAAAGAAGTCAATGTTGTGTTGCCTCACTTCCATGGGAAGGACAATGTAGAGGCTTATCTTGATTGGGAGATGAAGGTAGAACAATTGTTTGAATGCCACCAAGTGAGTGAAGAGAGGAAGGTCTCTCTAGCTACCCTAAGCTTTCAAGGGTATGCAATGTACTGGTGGACTGCCTTGGTCAAAGAGAGGCTTAGACATCAAGCCCCTCCCATCCACTATTGGAATGATCTCAAGTCTGCCCTTAGGAGGAGACACATTCCCTCCTACTACAATAGAGAACTCATGGATAAACTCCAAAGGTTACAACAAAGGTCTATGACAGTTGAGGAATATAGACAAAAGATGGAGTTGTATATGATGAGGGCAGGCATAGTGGAGGGTCCAGAAATTACTTTAGCTAGATTTTTAAGTGGGCTCAATTTTGACATAAGAGATAGGGTTGAACTTCTACCTTATAGAGATTTGAATGATCTTGTTCAAATGTGTATAAAGGTAGAACAACAAAACTTGAGAAAATCTTCTTCTAAAAGAATTCAAGTTCAACCTACTTTTGAAAAGAAAATTTTTAAAGAAAAAGAGCCATTTAAACCTCTAGCCAAAATAGAAGAGAGACCCAAGAAAGAGACACCCTCACACACAAGAACAAGTGAAATCAAATGCTTCAAATGTCTAGGAAGGGGTCATGTAGCTACTCAATGTCCTACAAAAAGAAACATTATTTTGAAAGGCAAGGACATTTATAGTAGTGAAAGTGACACCCCAACTAGTACAAGTGAGAGTGAGGAAGAAGAGAGGGAAGAGGAAATATATGCTGATGATGGGCAACTTCTCATGGTGAGAAGGATACTTAGCAACCAACCAAGTCTTGAACACATATCACAAAGAGAGAACATCTTTCACACAAGATGTAAAATTCAAGAAAATCATTGTTCTCTCATTGTTGATAGTGGGTCTTGTTGCAATTGTTGTAGCACAAGGTTGGTTGAGAAGTTGAAACTTGATATTATACCCCATCCAAAACCTTATAAACTTCATTGGCTAAATGAAGATGGGGATATAATAGTCAAGAATCAAGTGAAGTTGGCATTTTCCATTGGGAACTTCAAAGATGAAGTTTTATGTGATATAGTTCCCATGGAAGCATGTCATGTGTTATTGGGGAGACCATGGCAATTTGATCATCAAACTATCCATCATGGTCTAACCAATACCATCACTATCCATCAAAAGGACAAGAAGTTTGTGCTTCATCCTTTGACTCCTACCCAAGTGGCTAAGGATCAAGCACAAATGAAGTCTTTAAGAAAGCAAGAACATGCTCAAAAGAAAAAGTCAAAAAGAAAGGAGGGTATAGAAACAAGTGTGCCACCTAAGGTCACTCAACATGAAGTCCTTTTAAACAAAAAGACTTTAATCAATACACTTCAAGTTGAGCAACCTTCATATCTTCTTCTTTGTCAAGGGACACTTACATGCACATCTAGTGATTCAAAGACTTCAACTCTTTCTCCATCCATTCAAAAACTTTTGAAAGAATTTGATGATCTATTCCCACAAGAAATTCCAAAAGGGCTTCCACCCATAAGAGGAATTGAACATCAAATTGATTTCATTCCAGGGGCAATTCTTCCTAATAGGCCAGCCTATAGGACAAACCCCCAAGAAACTAAGGAGATTGAGACACAAGTCCAAGAGTTGCTAGATAAAGGCTTAGTTCAAAAGAGTCTAAGTCCATGTGCTGTACCAGTGTTGCTTGTACCAAAAAAAGATGGGAAGTGGCGCATGTGTTGTGATTGTAGAGCTATCAACAACATCACAATCAAGTATAGACATCCCATTCCTAGGCTTGATGATATGTTGGATGAATTGCATGGAGCACAAATATTTTCAAAGGTAGATTTAAAAAGTGGCTATCACCAAATAAGAATTAAAGAAGGTGATGAATGGAAAACTGCCTTTAAGACCAAGTTTGGATTATATGAATGGCTAGTTATGCCTTTTGGTCTTACAAATGCTCCAAGCACATTCATGAGACTTATGAATCATGTCCTTAGGGATTGCATTGGGAAGTTTGTAGTTGTCTACTTTGATGATATATTGGTATATAGTCAAAATTTGCAAACTCATGAAAATCATTTGAGAGTTGTTTTAACAATTCTTAGAACACACAAATTGTTTGCAAACTTTGACAAGTGTACTTTTTGTGTTGATAGTGTCATATTTCTTGGATTTGTGGTCACCAAAAATGGGGTTCATGTGGATCCAGAAAAAATAAAGGCCATCCAAGATTGGCCTCCTCCAAAGAATGTAGGAGAAGTAAGGAGCTTCCATGGGTTGGCAAGCTTTTATAGAAGATTTGTTCCTAACTTCTCTAGTCTTGCTTCACCCCTCAATGAGTTGGTGAAAAAAGATGTTACATTCCATTGGGGGGATAAACAACAAAAAGCTTTTGAGCTACTCAAAGAGAAGCTCACACAAGCACCCATTCTAGCTTTGCCAAATTTTTCCAAAACTTTTGAGCTAGAATGTGATGCTTCAGGATTTGGCATAGGTGCAGTATTATTACAAGAAGGACACCCAATTGCATACTTTAGTGAAAAACTTCATGGTGCCTCTTGTAATTACCCCACCTATGACAAAGAACTCTATGCACTTGTGAGGGCTCTTCAAACTTGGGAACATTATCTTGTTGCCAAGGAGTTTATCATTCATAGTGATCATGAATCACTTAAGTATTTGAAGAGTCAACACAAGTTACAAAAGAGGCATGCTAAGTGGTTGGAATTCATTGAACAATTCACTTATGTTATTAAATACAAGAAAGGAAAATCCAATGTGGTGGCTGATGCTTTGTCAAGAAAAATTAATCTATTAGCCACATTGGGAGCTCAAATTCTTGGATTTAATAACATTCTTGAATTATATTCAGAAGATCTTGATTTTGCTCATATCTATGAGGAATGTCTCACTAAACCTCAAGGAGGATTCTATGTGAAAGAGGGGTATCTTTTTAAAGAAGGAAAAATTTGCATTCCTCAAGGATCACATAGAAAACTCCTTGTTAAAGAGACACATGAGGGAGGATTAATGGGGCATTTTGGGGTAGAAAAGACCCTTGGCATGTTGAAAGAAAAATTCTTTTGGCCTCACATGAGAAGGGATGTTCAAAGGCATTGCTTTAAATGTATAACTTGTTTAGAAGCTAAATCTAAATCAATGCCTCATGGACTTTATACTCCTTTGAATGTTGCTTCCACACCTTGGGAAGAGATAAGTATGGATTTTGTGTTAGGTCTTCCCAAAACTTCTAGGGGTTTTGATTCTATCTTTGTGGTGGTAGATAGGTTTAGCAAAATGGCTCATTTTATACCTTGCCACAAAGTAGATGATGCAAGCAACATTGCAAAGTTATTCTTTAGAGATGTGGTTAAACTTCATGGTCTACCTAAGGTAATAGTTTCGGATAGAGATACAAAATTTCTTAGTCACTTTTGGAGGACCTTATGGTCTAGATTAGGGACTAAGTTATCTTTTTCTACTACTTGCCATCCTCAAACAGATGGTCAAACTGAGGTAGTAAATAGATCTCTTTCCACTTTACTAAGGGTAGTTCTAAAAGGTAATCACAAATCTTGGGATGAGTATCTTCCTCATGTTGAGTTTGCCTACAATAGAGTAGTTCATGGAACTACTAAATTGTCTCCTTTTGAAGTTGTTTATGGTTTTAATCCTTTGACACCCATGGATTTAATACCCCTTCCAAATGCTATTGATTTTATTCATCAAGATGGGGTATCTAAATCTAAGTTTATCAAAGAATTACATCACAAGGTTAAAAATCAAATTCAACAACAAAATGAGAAATATGCCAAGCAACACAACAAGGGCAAGAAAGAGTTAATCTTCAATGAAGGTGATCTAGTTTGGGTTCATCTTAGAAAGGAAAGATTTCCTCAACTAAGAAAATCCAAACTCAATCCTAGAGGAGATGGACCTTTTAGAGTGATAAGGAGGATAAATAACAATGCATATCAAATTGATCTTCCCCCTGAATATGGTGTTCATGCTACCTTCAATGTATCTGACCTTAAACCTTTTGCAGGTTATGCAAGTGAAGATGACGACCCTATGGATTTGAGGACAAATCCCTCTCAAGAGGGAGGGGATGATATAAGAAGACCTAGCACCATTGGACCTATCACAAGAGGGATGATCAAGAAGCTACAAGATGAGTACTCTCCCAAAGGCCAAACCCTCTTTGCTATCTTTGGATGGAAGATTGGAGACCTAGAAGATGCTTTTAAGATGCCAAAGCATGGAGAAGGGTAAAAGTGGACTTTGACACATGGGGGGGTGTGCATAGTAGCCTAAGGGGTAGTATTAGCTTATTTTAATTCCACTTATACACTTATGTAATAAGCCACGTGAATAACATGGCTTCTAGAAAGCCATCACATTTTGCACATGTGGGTAAGGTGGCACTTGATCCGTATTGTGTGGATCTACTTACCTCACATGCATGGCATTGCATGGACTTGAGATTTAGCTATATAATCTCCTGAGATAAGCATGTATTTCACTTTTGGAAAATTATAGAAGATGAATTCTGCACTTTGCAATTTTCTCTCATCCGAAAGTCCTCTCTACTTGCTTGCTCTTCCATTGCTATCTTCTTCCATTGTGGAAGCCGCCTGAGATAGCCTACCATTCCCTCAAGCCAACCTCCATTTCACTTCACATAATCACTTCAATCCGCTGCAAACATTGCACTCAGTCCAGCCAAAACAGAGAGCCTTCTCTGCTACAACTTTTCCAGCACTGAACCATGCTTTCTTGACTGTTCCATGGCTTCTTCAGTTGCAGCAGAGCTGGTTATTTCCTTCAGTCTCACGGATCTGCTCCTATGCATCCTCCTTGATGCATCACTTCCTCCACTTCCTCCAAATCCTCCACTTCCTCCACTTCGTCCACAAGTTTTCTTTTGAACCTTCGTCTACTTCGTCCACTTCGTCAACTTTGTCCACTTCGTCCTCTTCGTGCACTTCGTCCACTTCGTCAACTTCGTCCACTTCGTCCTCTTCGTCACTTCGCCTACTTCGTCCACTTCGTCCACTTCGTCCACTTCGTTCACTTCTCAACCTTCGTCCACTTTGTCAACTTCATCCACTTCCTCCACTTGGTGAACTCATCCACTTCCTTCACTTCGTCCACTTCGTCAACTTCGTCCATTTCCTCCACTTCGTCAACTTCCTCCACTTCCTCCACTTCGTCCACTTTGTCAACTTCGTTCACGTCGTCCACTTCGTCCACTTCCTCCACTTCATCCACTTCGTCTACTTCCTCCACATCCTCCACTTCCTCCACTTCCTCCACTTCCTCCACTGGCTCCACTTCCTCCACTGCCTCCACTTCCTCCACTTCCTCCACTTCCTCCACTTCCACTACTTTGTCCACTTCGTCAACTTCTCAACCTTCGTCCACTTCCTCCACTTGCTTGACTTCCTCCACTTCCTCCACTTCCTCCACCTCGTCCACTTCGTCCACTTCGTCAACTTCGTCAACTTCGTCCACTTCGTCCACTTCGTCAACTTCGCCAACTTCGTCCATTTCCTCCACTTCTCAACCTTCGTCCACTTCCTCCACTTCGTCCACTTCGTCCACCTCGTCCACTTCCTCCACTTCCTCTACTTCTTCCACTTCCTCCACTTCCTCCACTTCGTCCACTTCTCAACTTTCTCCACTTCTTCCACTTCCTCCACTTTGTCCACTTCGTCCACTTCGTCAACTTCGTTAACGTCGTCCACTTCGTCCACTTCGTCCACTTCCTCCACTTCGTCCACATCTCAACCTTCGTCTACTTCATCCACTTTTCCACTTCCTCCACTTCGTCTACTTCGTCCACTTCGTCAACTTCGTCCTCTTCGTCCACTTCGTCCACTTTGTCCACTTTGTCCACTTCGTCCACTTCGTCCACTTTGTCCACTTCGTCCACTTCGTCCACTTCGTCCACTTCGTCAACTTCCTCCACTTCGTCCACTTCGTCCACTTCCTGTACTTCGTCCACTTCGTCAACTTCGTCCACTTCGTCCACTTCGTCCACTTCGTCAACTTCGTCCTCTTCGTCCACTTCGTCCACTTCATCCACTTCGTCCACTTCGTCCACTTCGTCAACTTCGTCGACTTCGTCCACCTCGTCCACTTCGTCCACTTCCTATACTTCGTCCACTTCGTCAACTTCGTCCACTTAGTCCTCTTCATCCTCTTCATCCACTTCATCCACTTCGTCCACTTCGTCTACTTTGTCAACTTCGTCCACTTCGTCGACTTCGTCCACTTCTCATCCTTCGTCCACTTCGTCAACTTCGTCAACTTCGTCCACTTCGTCCTCTTCGTACACTTCGTCTACTTCATCCACTTCGTCTAATTCGTCAACTTCGTCCACTTCGTCAACTTCGTCAACTACGTCCACTTCGTTCACTTCGCCCACTTCGTCCACTTAGTCCACTTCCTCTACTTCCTTCACATCCTCCACTTCCTCCACTTTTTCCACTTCGTCCACTTCTCAAGCTTCGTCTACTTCGTCCACTTCTTCCATTTCCTCCACTTCGGTCGCTTCGTCCACTTCGTCAACTTCGTCCACTTCGTCAACTTCGTCCACTTCGTCCACTTCTTCCACTTCGCCAACTTCGTCCCCTTCTCAACCTTCGTCCATTTCGTCCACTTCGTCCACTTCGTCCACTTCCTCCACTTCGTCTACTTCTCAACCTTCGTCTACTTCGTCCACTTCTTCCACTTCCTCCACTTCGGCCACTTCGTCCACTTCGTCAACTTTTTCCACTTTGTCAACTTCGTCCTCTTCGTCCACTTCGTCCACTTCGTTCACTTTGTCCACTTCGTCCACTTCGTCCACTTCGCAAACTTCGTCCACTTCGTCCTCTTCGTCCACTTCGTCCACTTCGTCCACTTCGTCCATTTTGTCGACTTCGTCTACTTCATCAACTTCGTCCACTTCGTCCATTTCGTCCACTTCGTCCACTTCGTCCACTTCGTCAACTTCGTCCACTTCGTCCCCTTCGTCCACTTCGTCTACTTTGTCAACTTCGTCCTCTTCGTCCAGTTCATCTACTTCGTCAGCTTCGTCAACTTCGTCCACTTCGTCCTCTTTGACCTCTTCGTCCACTTCGTCTACTTCGTCAACTACGTCCACTTCGTCCACTTAGTCCACTTCCTTTACTTCCTTCACATCCTCCACTTCCTCCACTTCCTCCACTTCCTCCACTTCCTCCACTTTTTCCACTTTGTCCACTTCTCAACCTTCGTCTACTTCGTCCACTTCTTCCATTTCCTCACTTCGACCACTTCGTCCACTTCGTCAACTTCGTCCACTTCGTCCTCTTCGTCCACTTCGTCCACTTCGACCACTTTGTCCACTTCGTCCACTTCGTCCACTTCGTTCACTTCGTCCATTTCGTCCATTTCGTCCATGTCGTCCACTTCTTCTTCACCTTCTTCATGTTCTTCCACTTCGTCCACTTTGTTCACTTCGTCAAGTTCGTTCAGTTTGTCAACTTGGTTTAGTTCGTTCAGTTCGTCAACTTCATCCATTTCGCCCAATTCCTCCAATTCGTCCACTTCGTCCATTTCGTCCACGTCGTCCACTTCGTCGACTTCATCCACTTTGTCCACTTTGTCCAATTCCTCCAATTCGTCCACTTCGTCTACTTAGTCCATTTCGTCCATTTCGTCCACTTCGTCCACTTCTTCCAGTTCGTCCACTTCGTCAACTTCGTGCACTTCGTCGACTTCGTCCACTTCGTCCACTTCGTCCACTTCGTGCACTTCGTCCACTTCTTCCACTCCGTCCACTTTGTCCATTCGTCCACTTAGTCCATTTCGTCCACTTCCTCCACTTCTTTTTCTTCTTTTTCTTCTACCACATCGTCCTCTTCATGCACTTCTCCCACTTCCTCCACTTTGTCCACTTTGTCCATGTCGTCCACTTCGTCCACTTTGTCCACTTTGTTCAATTCGTCCAATTCGTCCACTTCGTCTACTTCGTCCATTTCGTCCATTTCGTCCACTTCGTCCAGTTCTTCCAGTTCGTCCACTTCGTCCACTTTGTCCATTTCGTGCACTTCGTCCACTTCGTCAACTTCGTCCACTTCATCCAAGTCGTCCACTTCGTCCACTTTGTCATCTTCATCCACTTCGTCCACGTCGTCCATTTCGTCCACTTCTCGACTTCGTCCAATTTGTCCACTTTGTCCAATTTGTCCACTTCGTCTACTTCGTCCATTTCGTCAACTTCGTCCACTTCTTCTAGTTCGTCGACTTCGTCCACTTCGTGCACTTCGTCGACTTCGTCCACTTCGGGCACCTCGTCGACTTCGTCCACTTCGTGCACTTCGTCGACTTCGTCCACTTCGTCTACTTCGTCCACTTCGTCCACTTCGTCCACTTTTTCCACTTTGTCCACTTCGTCAACTTCGTCAACTTCGTACACTTCGTCCACTTCGTCCACTTCGTGCACTTCTTCCACTCCGTCCACTTTGTCCACTTCGTCCATTTCTTCCACTCCGTCCACTTCGTCCATTTTGTCCACTTTGTACACTTCTTCTTCTTCTTTTTCTTCTACCACATCGTCCTCTTAATGCACTTCTTCCACTTCCTCTACTCTGTCCGCTTCGTCAACTTCGTCCAATTCGTCAACTTCGTCGACTTTGTCAACCTCGTCCACTTTTTCGATTTCGTCCACTTCTTGCACTTATTCTTCTTCTTCTTCTTCTTCTTCTCCTTCTTCCCCTTCGTCGACTTCGTCCACTTCGTCCAAGTCGTCCACTTCGTCAACTTCGTCCACTTCATCCACTTCGTCCACTTCGTCCACTTCTTCTTCACCTTCTTCTTGTTCTTCCACTTCGTCCACTTCGTCCTTTTATTCCACTTCCTCTACTTCCTCCACATTCTCCACTTACTCCACTTCCTCCACTTCCTGCACTTCCTCCACTTCCTCCACTTCCTCCAATTCGTCAACTTCGTCCACTTCGTCAACTTCGTCCACTTCGCCAACTTCGTCCACTTCGTCCAGTTCCCATCCTTCGTCCACTTCGTCAACTTCGTCCACTTCGTCAACTTCGTCAACTTCGTTCACTTCGTCCTCTTCGTGCACTTCGTCTACTTCATCCACTTCGTCTAATTCGTCAACTTCGTCCACTTCGTCAACTTCGTCAACTACGTCCACTTCGTTCACTTCGTCCACTTCGCCCACTTCGTCCACTTAGTCCACTTCCTCTACTTCCTTCACATCCTCCACTTCCTTCACTTCCTCCACTTCCTCCACTTTTTCCACTTCGTCCACTTCTCAACCATCGTCTACTTCGTCCACTTCTTCCATTTCCTCCATTCGGTCGCTTTGTCCACTTCGTCAACTTCGTCCACTTCGTCAACTTCGTCCAGTTCATCCACTTCGTCCACTTCATCCACTTCTTCCACTTCGCCAACTTCGTCCACTTCTCAACCTTCGTCCATTTCGTCCACTTCCTCCACTTCCTCCACTTCTCAACCTTCGTCTACTTCGTCCACTTCTTCCACTTCGGCCACTTCGTCCACTTCGTCAACTTCGTCCACTTTGTCAACTTCGTCCTCTTCGTCCACTTCGTCCACTTCGTTCACTTCGTCCACTTCGTGCACTTCGTCCACTTCGCAAACTTCGTCCACTTCGTGCTCTTTGTCCACTTCGTCCACTTCGTCCATTTCGTCCACTTCGTCCACTTCGTCAACTTCGTCCACTTCGTCCCCTTCGTCCACTTCGTCTACTTCGTCAACTTCGTCCTCTTCGTCCGCTTCGTCTACTTCGTCAGCTTCGTCAACTTCGTCCACTTCGTCCTCTTCGTCCTCTTCGTCCACTTCGTCCACTTTGTCCACTTCGTCAACTACGTCCACTTCGTCCACTTAGTTCACTTCCTCTACTTCCTTCACATCCTCCACTTCCTCCACTTCCTCCACTTTGTACACTTTTTCTTCTTCTTTTTCTTCTACCACATCGCCCTCTTAATGCACTTCTTCCAGTTCCTCTACTCTGTCCGCTTCGTCAACTTCGTCCAATTCGTCAACTTCGTCCACTTCGTCAACCTCGTCCACTTTTTCGATTGCGTCCACTTCTTCCACTTATTCTTCTTCTTCTTCTTCTTCTTCTTCTCCTTCTTCCACTTCGTCCGCTTCGTCCAAGTCGTCCACTTCATCAACTTCGTCCACTTCATCCACTTCGTCCACTTCGTCCACTTCGTCCACTTCTTCTTCACCTTCTTCTTGTTCTTCAACTTCGTCCACTTCGTTCAGTTCGTCCACTTCGTGAACTTCGTGAACTTCGTTCAGTTCGTCAACTTGGTTCAGTTCGTCAACTTCATCCATTTCGTCCAATTCGTCCATTACGTCCACTTCGTCCACGTCGTCCACTTTGTCCATTTCGTCCACGTTGTCCACTTCGTCGACTTCGTCCACTTTGTCGACTTCGTTCACTTCGTCGCCTTCGTCCAATAAGTCCACTTCTTCTTCACCTTCTTCTTGTTTTTCGACTTCGTCCACTTCGCCCACTTTGTCAACTTCTTCTTCACCTTCTTGTTCTTCCACTTCGCCCAGTTCTTCAACTTCGTCAACTTCGTTCACTTCGTCCACTTATTCTGCTTCCTCTTCTTCTTCTTCCACTTCGCCCAGTTCTTCAACTTCGTCAACTTCGTTCACTTCGTCCACTTATTCTGCTTCCTCTTCTTCTTCTTCTTTTTCTTCTTCTTATTCTTTTTCTTCTCCTTCGTCCACTTTCGTTCACTTCGTCAACATCGTCCACTTCTTCAACTTCGTCCACTTCTTCTACTTCGTCCACTTGTTCCAGTTCGACCACTTCGTCCACTTCGTCCACTTCGTCCACCTCGTCCACTTCGTCCACTTCGTCGACTTTGTTCACTTCGTCGACTTCGTCAACTTCGTGCACTTCGTCCACTTCGACCACTTCGTCCACTTCGTCAACTTCGTCCACTTCGTACACTTCGTCCACTTTGTCTACTTCGTCCACTTCTTCCACTCCGTCCACTTTGTCCACTTCGTTCACTTCGTCCACTTCGTCCACTTTGTCCAATTCGTCCACTTCGTCCACTTCTTCTTCTTCTTTTTCTTCTACCACATCGTCCTCTTCATGCACTTCTTCCACTTCCTCCACTTCGTCCACTTTGTCCACGTCGTCCACTTCGTTCACTTCGTCCACTTCGTCCACTTCGTCCACTTCGTCCACTTTGTCCAATTCATCCAATTCGTCCACTTCGTCTACTTCGTCCATTTTGTCCATTTCGTCCACTTCGTCCACTTCTTCTAGTTCGTCCACTTCGTCCACTTCGCCCACTCCATGCACTTCGTCGACTTCGTCGATTTCGTCAACTTCGTTCACTTCGTCCAGTTTGTCATCTTCGTCCACTTCGTCCACGTCGTCCACTTCGTCCAGTTTGTCATCTTCGTCCACTTCGTCCACTTCGTCAACTTTGACCGCTTCGTCCACTTTGTCCACTTCGTCCACTTCGTCCACTTCATTCAATTCGTCTAATTCGTCCACGTCGTCCACTTCGTCGACTTCGTCCACTCCGTCGACTTCGTTCACTTCGTCGACTTCGTCCACTTTGTCCACTTCTTCTTCACCTTTTTCTTGTTCTTCGACTTCGTCCACTTTGTCCACTATTTCCACTTTGGCCACTTCTTCTTCACCTTCTTCTTGTTCTTATACTTCATCCACTTCTTCAACTTCGTCAACTTCGTTCACTTCTTCCACTTCGTATACTTCGTCTAGTTCGTCCAGTTCGTCCACTTATTCTGCTTCTTCTTCTTCTTCTTCTTCTTCTTCTTTTTCTTCTTCTTATTCTTATTCTTCTCCTTCGTCCACTTTCGTTCACTTCGTCAACATCGTCCACTTCTTCAACTTCCTCCACTTCTTCTACTTCGTCCATTTCGTCGACTTCCAGTTCGTCCACTTCGTCCACTTTGTCCACTGTGTCCACTTTGTCCACTGCGTCCACTTCGTCTAATTCGACCACTTCGTCCATGTCGTCCACTTCGTCGACTTCGTCCACTTCGTCCACCTTCGTCTACTTCGTCCACTTCGTCAACTTCATCCACTTCATCCACTTATTCTTCTTCCTCTTCTTCTTATTCTTTTTCTTCTCCTTCGTCCACTTCGTCAACATCGTCGACTTCTTCCACTTCGTCTACTTCGTCCATTTAGTCCACTTCGTCCACTTGTTCCAGTTCGTCGACTTCGTCCAGTTGGTGCACTTTGTCGACTTCATCAACTCCGTCCACTTCGTCCACTCTGTCCACGTCGTCCACTTCGTCAACTTGGACCACTTCGTCCACTTCCTCCACTTCGTCCACTTCCTCCACTTCGTCCAGGTCGTCCAGGTCGTCCACTTCGTCCACTTCGTCCACTTTGTCTATTTCGTCCACTTCGTCCATTTCGTCCATGTCCTCCACTTCTTCTTCACCTTCTTCTTGTTCTTCGACTTCGTCCACTTTGTCCACTTCGTCCAGTTCGTCAACTTCGTTCAGTTCTTCCACAACTTCGTTCAGTTCGTCAACTTCGTTTAGTTCCTCAACTTCATCCATTTCGTCCAGTTCGTCCATTTCGTCCACTTCGTCCACGTCGTCCACTACGTCCATTTCGTCCATGTCGTCTACTTCGTCCACTTCTTCTTCACCTTCTTGTTCGTCCACTTCGTCAACTTCGTCAACTTCGTTCACTTGGTCTACTTCGTAAACTTCGTCCACTTCGTCCACTTCTTCTTCTTCTTCTTCTTCTGCTTATTCTTTTTCTTTACCTTCGTCCAGTTTCGTCCACTTCGTCAACATCGTCCACTTCGTCCACTTCTTCTGCTTCTATAATTTCGTCCACTTCTCCTTCTTCTTCTTCTTCTTCTTCTCCTTCTTCCACCTCGTCGACTTTGTTAACTTCGTCGACTTCGTCCTCTTCGTCCACTTCGTCTAGTTCGTCTAATTCGTCAACTT
Organism: Vigna reflexopilosa; assembly: GCA_027742785.1. Taxonomy (NCBI): domain Eukaryota; kingdom Viridiplantae; phylum Streptophyta; class Magnoliopsida; order Fabales; family Fabaceae; genus Vigna; species Vigna reflexopilosa. The sequence continues at coordinate 32,849,469 of CM050912.1, read as the reverse complement.
CATCCACTTCGTCCGCTTCGACCACTTTGTCCACTTCGTCCACTTCGTTCACTTCGTCCTCGTCGTCGACTTCGTCCACTTCATCGACTTCGTTCACTTCGTTGACTTCGTCGACTTCATCCACTTCGTCCACTTTGTCCACTTCTTCTTCATCTTCTTCTTGTTCTTTCACTTCGTCAACTTCATCCACTTCGTCCAATTCATCAACTTCGTCCACTTCGTCAACCTCGACCACTTTTTCCACTTCGTCCACTTCCTCCACTTCTTCCACTTATTCTTCTTCTTCTTCTTCTTATTCTTATTCTTCTTCTCCCTCTTCCACTTCGTCCACTTCGTCCTCTTCGTCCACTTCATCCACTTCGTCAACTTGGTCCACTTATTATTTGATGACAAATTTATGAACACCGAAAAACGACGCCAAAAACTTGTTTAACCCTCGGCAAGTGTGACCGAATCGTATCAAGTAATAAACTCGGTAAGACCAAGTATCGTTCTCCCAAAGGACTCACGACCTAGTTAGTTATATGATTTCTTGATTATTTAAGACTTGAGAACAAATTGTTATAAGTTTCAAATGCAGAAGACAAAAGTAAACATGTATGCATGTGATGATCAATGGGAAAGAAGAAATAAAACACTGAATGAATTATATGGATGAGTATGTTGTTGGGGTAATCAATTTCATCTTATCCACTCTCATATATTTTAGGAATGCATCATTCTTTTCATCAATGTTAATGCCACTCTCTAAATTACCTTGCGAAGAAAGCCTATCCTTAATTACGAGTTCATACAATTCCTAGCATCCCTAATAATTAATTATGAAGTACAGAAGCTTAAAGGCAACCAACCCTCAATATGCTATTGGGAGAATTTCCCCGGATCTAGATTTCCCCGTATGTGTCCATATCGACAAAATCAATAATCATGACATCGAATGAGTTAAACAATACATGCTTTGAGCAAAGAAGAAAAACCCTAACTATTAATGAAAGAAAGCATGTATCTCAAATAAGATGTTTAAACACAAATTCCATATATGAGAGCTTCAAAAGATTACATTGATTCCCCAACAACAATACAAAGTTTAGTTCACCATTTTCATGGTGAAACTAGATGAAATACAATGAAAGAGTGAAAGATAGAACCCTAGAAAGATGAGTAGGTAGCCTTAGCATCCAAGATCTTCCTCCAAGGGGTGGAAAGGTGAGTGTTTGCTTCGTACTCTACCAAAGATACAAACCCTAGGAATTCCTAAAGCTTATATATTGTTCGAAATATTACAGAAAAGTGGGCCTAAGCCCAAAATAGTGCCGCTCAGCGGTAAGTGCATGTGTTGATTCTTCCCCTGAGCGGCATTTTCACCCCTCAGCGGAGCCAACGAGAGTTCATTAGTGTCGCTCAACGGTAAACTGGCGCTGAGCGGTAGTTGCGACTTCTCTTCTTTTGCACTTTCTGAGTTCTTTTCTGATTACATCTCTATCCTTCTTCACTTCTTTCATCAAATTCACCTAAAAACCTGCATAAAACACTGAAATCAAGCATAAACCTCTCCAACTCTCTTATTTCTAAAAATATACACAAAAGCATGATTCCAAGCTAGTTTCTAAGTGTTAAAGGTTGCTTTTAGTATCAATTTTAAGCATGAAAATAACAGTTTTTCAACTGTTATCATTATTCTTCTTCTTCGTCTTCTTATTCTTCTTCTTCTTATTCTTTTTCTTCTCCTTCGTCCACTTTCGTCCACTTCGTCTACTTCGCCACTTCGTCCACTTCCTCCACTTCGTGCACTTCGTCGACTTTGTCCACTTCGTCCACTTCGTCAACTTCGTCCACTCCGTCCACTTCGTCAACTTCATCCACTTCGTCCACTCCGTCCACTTCGTCCACGTCGTCCACTTCGTCCAAGTCGTCCACTTCGTCCACTTCTTCTTCTTCTTTTTCTTTTACCACATCGTCCTCTACGTCCACTTCGTCCACTTCTTCCACTTCGTCAACTTCGTCTTCGTCCACTTTTTCCACTTCGTCTACCTTGTCCACTTCTTCCACTTCTTCTTCTTCTTCTTCTTCTTCTTCTTCTTCTTCCTCTTCTTCTTCTTCTTCTTCTATTTCTTTTTATTTTTCTTCTTCTTCTTCTTCTTCTTCTCCTTCTTCCACTTCATCCACTTCGTCCTCTTCGTCTACTTTGTCCACTTTGTCCACTTCCTCAACTTCGTTTAGTTTGTCAACTTCGTGCACTTTTTCCAATTCCTCCACTTCATCTAATTCGGCGACTTCGTCCACTTCGTTTTCTTCTTCTTCATCTTCAACTTCTTCTTCTTCTTCTTCTTCTTCTTTTTCTTCTCTTTCGTCCACTTCGTCCACTTCATTGTGATTGTGATTATGATTCTAAGCAGGATGTTATATGTGGAATGTGAATGAGCTTATATGTGAGGTTTTGAGCTCCAGAGTTGTTGTGATTGAATGTTATTACTTTGAAAGCATGAATGACTTTGCCCAAGTTTGCTATGATTGAATCATTTACTTGTTTGCATCATATGATCAAGGCCATTTATTGGAAACCCTTTTTGTTAGCCAAATGCATGAATTTTGCCCAATTAAAGAGAACACAATGTGTTCTATCCTTTGAACCCTTAGCCATGAACATAATTTGAAAACCCTTTTGAAAAACTTTACCTTGTGTTAAGATGAAAATATTATGTGGTATTGATAAATGTTCAAGTTTGGGGTTGTTGGAAAATAGAAAGGGAAAATAAAAAGCATTGAGCCAAAAGTTAAGCATGTGAAAAGCAAAAGAAAAAGAAAAGAAAAGCTCAATGCAAAAAGAAGTTGGGAATAGTCAAGAATGGTTGTGTTTAGATGATTCTCTTAACTCAAGGGTTTTGTGATCTAGAAAAACCAATTGATATTGTTAGCCCAGCCACATTATAATCCATTGAAAAGTCCTTGTGATGATGTTTGCTTGTAAGTGTTTTTGATTATGGTTAGATGAAAGGCAAAGTTGATTTATGTGACATTCTGATAGTGGAGTGAATGAGTGACCTCTTATACACTTGTGTGTTTGAGTGAAACACTTTATCTAGTGAGGATAGATTCCATGAACACATAAGAACATCTTTGCTTAGTTGACGAAGTTGACGAAGTTGACGAAGTGGACGAAGGAGAAGAAAAAGAAGAAGAAGAAGAACTGGACGAAGTGGACGAAGTGGAAGAAGTTGACGAAGTGGACTGATGACAAATTTATGAACACCGAAAAACGGCGCCAAAAACTTGTTTAACCCTCGACAAGTTTGACCGAATCGTATCAAGTAATAAACTCGGTAAGACCAAGTATCGTTCTCCCAAAGGACTCACGGCCTAGTTAGTTATATGATTTCTTGATTATTTAAGACTTGAGAACAAATTGTTATAAGTTTCAAATGCAGAAGACAAAAAGTAAACATGTATGCATGTGATGATCAATGGGATAGAAGAAACAAAACACGTGAATTGAAATATGTGGACGTGTATGTTGTTGGGGCAATCAATTTCATCTTATCCACTCTCATATTTTTTAGGAATTCATCATTATTTTCATCAATGTTAATGTCACTCTCTAAATTACCTTAAACCCGATGTCTCGGCGAAGAAAGCCTAATCATAATCACTAGTTTACAATGTCTTGTCTCCCTAGCAATTAATCATGCATTATAGTGAACGGAAGCTTAACGGCAACCAACCATCATACTCCCATGTCTAGGTTTATACTACTGTTGGGAGAGTTTCCCCGGATCTAGATTTCCCCGTATGTGTCCATATCGACAAAACCAATAATCATGACATCGAATGACTTAAACAATGCATGCTTTGAGCAAAGAGGAAAAACCCTAACTAATGATGAAAGAAAGCATGTATCATAAATATGATGTTTAAACACAAAATTCCATATATGAGAGCTTCAAAAGATTACATTGATTCCCCAACAACAATACAAGTTTAGTTCTCTATCGTCATGGAAGAACTAGATGAACAATAGAATGAAAGAATGGAAGAGATAGAAAAACCCGTGAAAGAGAAGAGGAAAGCCGCCACCATCTCCAATTCTACCCCCAAGGGGTGAAAAGTGTGTTTCTACTTCGTACTCTGCCAAAGATACAAACCCTAGGAAGTCCTAAAGCTTATATACTATTCTAAATATTACAGAAAAGTGGGCCTAAGCCCAAAATAATGGCGCTCAGCGGTAAGTGCATGTGTTGAATTCTTGATGGAATGCCTGATGTGTTTTCTAAGTGTCCTCTTTTTGTAGTTTTCACATTTTATTGTGCACGTATTTTAGCTTGTAAGGAGCATGGGTTACTATAAATACCCAGCTCCTCTCTTGTATTGGGACTTTTTGAGATTAATGAGAATTGAGTTTTCTGAATCAGAAACTATTCTCTCTTGAAAGTCATAGGCTAGAGAGTCCAAAGACTCCCTCTAGCCACCTTCCAAGCACCTCTCTCACTTTCATTTTCCAATTTCCACCGTGCTTCTCTCTCACGTCACCATTGTTCCAATCCGCTTCAGACTAGTGGCGTCAACGCTCTACAGCCACGCGTCAACCTTTCTCTTGCACACACCTTCACCACATTTTCATTGCATTTCATTCTCGCGTCTTCTTCCACCACGAAACAGATCTTCATTTCTCCACATCTCAGAATCCACATCTTTCACTCTCGAGCATCCCTTGCACATCACAGAGCATCTCACTCTCTCTCGAGAGCTCTCATCGTCATGAACCATTGCTTCCATCACGGTAATCCTCTTTTTCCTCACAGATCCATCTTCTTCCACCATTTCTTTTGATTTTCTACCGTTTAATGCACTTTCCACTGAGCAATCTAGCTTTCCCACCGTTCAATCTTGAGTTTGAACTGATTAATCGGTTCATATTGGGTTTCCTTCCATTTCTAGGGTTTCTATCGAGTTTAACCCTCTGTTTCTTGTTCTTCTTCGAGTTTTTGTCATTTTCCGCTGCGTTCATCTCTGGAGGAAGCTTCGAAGGAGCTCGTGACACGCACATTCATCATCTCCTTGGACGCTCGTCCATCAGTTGGCACCACAGCTTAGGTTTCGTCCGTGCTTCACGCGTCAAAGGTAAGTATCTTTGTTTTGATTCTTGTTTCAGTTTGATTCGCGTCTCTGTCTTTGTTCTAGTTTTGTGTTTTGATTCTGTCTTGATCCTGAGTTTGTTCTTCCATTCCGCTGCTTGATTCATGTTCTGGTTTAACGCTGTGCGTTTAATTTCTTTCATTTTCGCGTTGTTAGTTAATTTCTTTACTGTCTTGTGTTTAACTTTTGTTCGTGCATCTTCATTCAGTGAAATTTGTGTTCATGTGTTTAGGTTTCCAAATTCTGATAAGGTTGCTTGTTCTGTGTTTGAGTCTTTGCCTTGAGTCAGTGTTTTGACCATTTTAATTCGGTGCAAGTCTTTGTTTGAGTTTTAATTTTTAAATCCATTTCTGTTTTGTCTATGTCATGTTGCTTTGTTTTTAATTGTCAATTAAATATGAGTTTAACTGATTCAATTGAGTTTTTGCTTTGAGTAAGATTTGTCCATCATCATAAGCAGTGACATTCAATTGAATGAGCTTGATTCAGACTTCAACAACATTTTTAATGTCATTTCATTTATCTGAAGCTGTCTTGAGCTTTTGATGCTGACCATTACATGTAATTGTATTGCACTTTTGAAATTTTGTGAGCTGAAAGTTGAATCTGCTTGTGGATAACAAATGCACACAAATTAAGCTATGAAATGTTGCATTGAGCTTGGGTGCAAGATGCTTACAGCAGCATCAGGCTCTCTTTTGGCCAGCTACACCGAACTGGTTTTTTTTCTTTGAAGTCTGTGTTAATATTTTGAGTATGTGTCTGTTCTGCTTGGTATTAGTTCATTGATTGCTAAGCTTCTAGTTCAATCATATTCAAGAGTCATTGTGTTTGTTGTTTTGTTATTCAAGTTCAATTTCTACAGTTTTGGTTAAGAATGAAATTTGATGCTAGAGTCAAAAGTTATCAATGAAACCAATTATGTGTGTTTCTTTTTATTAAGTTGAACCATTAATCTGATGCAAGTAAAGTGCTGATTTGTAAACTGCATTGATCTTAGTCTATTGTGGATTGTAGCAAGAGCTGTAAGTCAATAACATTTGAAGTAATTAAGGATCAACCCTAGTGTTACAAGTTAAAAAAAAAGAGCTGAAGGACTTAGTGCAATTCACAATAGTTGCCTCTAATTCAGAACATCAAATATGAAAAATAAAAAGTTTCTCTGAGGCACAATGTCAAACAGTTTGGTATGCCAATTTATAAATCAAATCTGTTCAGTATTGGTTCAACTTAAGTCCTTTTTCTTGCTTTACTAATATGTTCTAGTTCTATTCCTTAGGTTCTATTTGTTGTGCTTACTTTGATCAAAAGCTTTGTTTCTTGCTTGTCATTGTTGAATGTTCTGGTTTTGTCTCAGTGTAAGTGTAAACTCTAATCTTCTGTTCATAATTGAGCTTTTGTTGCTTCTATTAAGTTGGTCTAGAGTTGATCTTGAGTCAGTTTCATTATCTGGTGCTTACATTGTTGGTGGTTGTCCTGTATTGTCCATTACTCTGCTTAGCCTAGCCTTTTCTAAAATGAGAAGCTGTACACTCTGGATTTTTGGAATTTGAAAGAAGGTTTGTGTGCTTGGTAGCATCTTAGGTGGTGGTGGTCTAAAAGACTCTCTAGCTTTGTACTGCCAAGGGAGAATCTCCTTTCCAAACCTTTTAATTTTAGTGCTTTAAGCTTCCAGAGAAGCCTTGAGTGTTGTGAGTTTTGTGAGGCTGACTTAGCCCAATTCGTTGGCATATTTGTATGAGAGAATCAGTTTTTACATAACTGTGTTTTAACAGTTTACTTCTGCATTTAAATAGTTGCAACAGGTTGGAAGTTGGGTCTTGAATCTGATGAAGTTTGAGTACATTGGCCTATGAGTGCATATCAGAATTTCAATGTGATGATTTGAGAGCTTAAGCAGCTGAGATTTATTTGTGCAGATTTCCATTCTGTTTAAATTCATTGTTTAATCTTAGCTGAATTTTCTGCATTACATCATATCACTCTTTGTCCATTGGCTTGATCAGGTTTTGATTAATTTGGAATGATTGTTTAATCAGTTTGGTTTCAGCCTTGAATTACACCCATTTGCATCTGGTTTAATATCCATGTTTATGTGTATTTTGCTGGAATTGGTGTAATTTTTGTGTGCAGATTTGAACTGAATCAGTGTAGGGAGAAAGTGTAGAATAGGTGCGTTGTTGTGTGCAGAGTTGATAAATATTTGGAGTCAAGAATTTTAAGCAGCAGCAGAATCTTAGTAGAGTTTAGAGCAAGCTAGACCAACCATTTCATTAGGGGAGTTGCTTAACTTTCTTACCTCTAGATTGCTTAACTGTTTCTGTCTTAGCTAAAAATTGATAGCATTGATGGTTGCTTTGCTGAATTGAGTGTGAATATTTGATTGCAGTTTGTCATTTGAGAGCAAAAGAAATTTATATAGCTGCATCAAGTGCGCGAGACTAGGAAAAAAGGGAAGAATCTTTTATATTGTGTGAAGTTGATGCTCTTGATATCTGTGTGTAGATAAGGTACATTGATTCCAACTGTGATTTGTGATTGTAGGACTATACTGGCCAGGAGATTCAAAAGCATTGATTCTAGAAGCTGTCTTTTGAACTAAAGAAGTGGTGAATCAGATCCAAAGAGAATGGAATCCAGAAGCTAGAAAAGGGTTAAAGCTGCCAAAAACAGCAACATCAGTGTACGTGTTTTTAGCACAAGGACTTGGCATCAAAAGTGGACTGTAGCTGAACCAGGACAGAACCGTGGCAGCGAGCATGTTTTGTATTTTTTTGTTGTTGTTCCATTTGATGTGTAATAGGCTGATAGGCTAGCTTTCTTTTAGTTTCATTTTTGTTTGTAAAAGGCCTTTAAAAAGTCCAAGTATTTGGAAGAGTCCTTGGTGCTCTTTGATAACAGTTGAAAAACTGTTATTTTCATGCTTAAAATTGATACTAAAAGCAACCTTTAACACTTAGAAACTAGCTTGAAATCATGCTTTTGGTCATATTTTTAGAAATAAGAGAGCTGGGCAGGTCTATGCTTGATTTCAGTGTTTTTGTGCAGGTTTTAAGGTGAATTTGGTGAAAGAAGTGAAGAAGGATAGAGATGGAATCAGAAAAGACATCAAAAAGTGCAAAAGGAGAAGCCGCAACTGCCGCTCAACGGCAGTTTACCGCTGAGCGGCACTCAGGCAGTCACGTTGCCTCCGCTGAGGGGTGAAAAGGTCGCTGAGGGGAGAAAAACAACTCACGCACTTACCGCTGAGCGGTAGTTTACCGCTGAGCGGCACTATTTTTGGCCTTGGGCCTAATTTTCTGTATTTTTAGAATAGTATATAAGCTTTAGGACGTCCTAGGGTTTGTATCTTTGGCAGAGACGAAGCAAACACTCTCTTTTCCACCCCTTGAAGGAAGATCTTGGATGCTCAGGCTACCTCCTCCTCTTTCTAGGGTTTTATCTTTCATTCTTTCATTATTGTTCATCTAGTTTCACCATGAATATGGTGAACTAAACCTTGTATTGTTGTTGGGGAATCAATGTAGTCTTGTGAAACTCTCATATATGGAATTTGATTTAATGTCTTATATTAAGAAGATATATGCTTTCTTTCATCTTTAGCTAGGGTTTTTCCTCTTTGCTTATTGCTTGCTTTGTTTAACTCATTCATTGCCATGATTATTGATTTTGTCGATACGGGAACGTACGGGGAAGTCTAGATCTGGGGAATTTCTCCCAATAGCGTATTGGTTGCCTTTAAGCTCCTGCACTTTAAGAACTAATTACTAGGAATTCTAGGAATTGTATGAACTCGTAATTAGGGATAGGCCTTCTTGCAAGGTAATTTAGAGAGTGGCATTAGCATTGATGATACGAATGATGAATTCCTGAAAATATATGAGAGTGGATAAGATGAAATTGATAACCCCAACAACATACTCATCCATCTAATTCATTGAAGTGTTTGTATTCTGTTTTTCTCCATTGATCAAATTCATGCATACATATTTAATTACTGTCTCTTGCATTGAAACCTACAATCAATTTGTTCTTAAGTCTTAAATAATCAACAAATCACATAGCTAAACTAGGTCGTGAGTCCTTTGGGAAAACGATACTTGGTCTTACCTTGTTTATTACTTGATACGATTCGGTCACACTTGCCGATTGTTAAACAAGTTTGTGGCGCCGTTTTTCGGTGTTCATAAATTTGTCATTAAGTTTTTGGCGCCGTTCCCGGGGACTCGTGGTTTAACTAGTTCATTTGTGTGATTATTGATTATCTTTGACTTGAATTTTGAATTTCTTTTTTTATTTTTTCTGTTTTTATTTTATTTTATTTTATTTTATTTTATTTTTCTGTTTTTATTTTTCTGTTTTTATTATTTTTTTTTTCTGTTTTCAATTTTTCTGTTTTTATTTTTATCTTCTTATCTCTGATCTTATATCTTCTTTTATATCTTTTTGTGCTAACAATTGTTTTTAGGGTTTTTTGCCTAATGTCTGCAGGATGCAATTTGGTCAAGAATTTAACTATATGGGCACTCAATTCTACTAAGGGAATTTCAACCATTTGTGGGAACCTCACTCAAGCATGAATAATAATCAATTTTGGCAAGCTGTCGAACAATTTGAGAATCAACCACCACAACAATGGCAGCAAAAACCCTCTCTATCGGGAAAAAGGATAACGTTGGAGGACGCACTTCAACAGTACATACAGATATCTAATTGTCATCACAAAAGCACTCAAGCTGCCGAAGAATTTGATAGGTCGCCACCACAACAATGGCAGCAACAACCCTCTCTATCGGAAAGAAGGCCAACATTGGAGGACACACTTCAACAGTATGTGCAGGTGTGCGACTCCACTCAGAAAAACATTGAAGAATCATGTAAAAGGATGGAGATGCACCTTCGTTACATTAGTCAGAGATTGAACGTTAAGGTTAATACTGAAGTTAACCCTAAGGAGGAAGGTTAAGCCATTGTCACTGAAAGTGACAAAATTTTTGATGAGAAAAAAATAGGGAGAGATGAGGAAAAGATAGAGAGAGAAGAAAAAGAAAGAGGAGTGGTTGAGAGAGAAGAGAGAAAGAAAATTTGTGTGAAAATAAAGAAGTTGAGAAGAAAAAGAGAAGGGAAGAAAAAAATAAGAGAAAAGAAAAAGAGAAAATTTAGGGAGAGGAAAAGTAAGAAAAAGAAGATGAGAGGAAAGAAGAAGGAATCATATGAAAAATCCCATCCTCATCTAAAGAAGAATCATAGGAAGGAAAAGAAATTTGAGCGCTTCATGGAAATCTTCAAGAAATTGGAGATTAAAGTTCCTATGATTGAGACACTGCAACAGGTTCCTGGTTTGATCAAATTTCTGAAGAAGTTCAGTAGAAAGAAGAAGAAAAAGAAGATGGAACTTGAAGCTTTATTGGGTCAAGCTAGTGACGTTAAAAGAGCGCTTGCTGGGAGGCAACCCAGTGATTTAAGAACTTTTAATTTTTGGTTTGGTGATGTAATTTTGAACTTTTGGATATTTTTGTTATAAGTTTGTTACAGGGTTTACATCTACTGATGGATGTTGGATGTTAGGCGGAAGAGTATCTACTGAAGGATACTATGTTTGTATACACCTACTGATGGGTGTTGGTAAGAAAGATTTGCATCTACTGAAGGGTGCTGGAGGATTTTGGGTCAGGCTCGTGACGTTAAACAAGCGCTACCTGGGAGGCAACCCAGTTGATTGATTTTATCTGTATTGTTTGTTTTGATTCTGCTTTAGTTGCATGATAGGGATTGAATGTTTGAGTGATCTGAGAACTTAATTACAGGGAGCAAGTGAGGGGCATGAGTAGGAGGCACCTAGGTTAAGCTAGGAAGAAGAAAAGCACTTCACGAAAGTGCCGCTGAGCGGTAGTGTCGTAGAATGGGCTTAGGTTGCCCCTTAGCGGAACCCGAGCCCATTAGGGTATTTTTATACCCTAAGTCACGCTTTGGCCTCTATTTTCATATTCTTCTCTGCACATACACTCCTAAACACTTTTCCAAAGGTTCTCTACATTTTTCCTTTCATTCCTCTTTAGAAAATCTCCCTTCCACTCACTTTCTCACTAGTTTTCCATCTAAGTTTGGGGTTGGGAGAGAGCATCATTGATGGGGCTGAGTTTTTCAAAGCACTAGAGTAGGATTTGTTTTATCAATCACTTTTGTTTTTAGAATAGGATTTGATGTACTCAATTGGAAACTTTGTCTGTTATGATGGTTTGCTTATGATTGTTGTTTGATAAGTAATGCTTGATGATGCTTTGATATTGATTGATGTTGAGAATGTGCACATTATATGCTTATACAGGTGGTTCATAAGCATTGCGAACAAATGCAAGATGTTGTGATTGTGATTATGATTCTAAGCAGGATGTTATGTGCGGAATGTGAATGAGCTTATATGTGAGGTTTTGAGCTCCAGAGTTGTTATTGTTGAATACTATTACTGTGAAAGCATGAATGACTTTGCCCAGGTTTTCTATGATTGAATTACTTACTTGTTTGCATCATATGATCAAGGCCATTTGTTGGTAACCCTTATATTAGCCAATTTCATGATTAGCCACTAAAAGAGAACACTATGTGTTCTATCCTTTGAACCCTTAGCCTTGAACATGATTTGGAAACCCTTGTTGAAAAGCTTTACCTTGAGTTAAGTAGAAAATATTTTGTGGTATTGATAAATGTTCAAGTTTGGGGTTGTTGGAAAATAGAAAGGGAAATTGAAAGCATTGAGCTAAGAGCTAAGAATAAGAATGTGAAAGAGAAAGAAAAGAAAAGAAAAGAAAAAGCAAAGCTCAATGCAAAAGAAAGTTGGGAATAAATAAGAATAATTGTGTTGATATGATTCTCTTAACTCAAGGGTTTTGTGATCCAGAAAAACCAATTTTCTTGTTAGCCTAGCCACATTATAAGCCATTGAAAAAGTCCTTGTGATGATGCATGCTTGTGAATTTATTTGATTGTGGTTAAATGAAAGGCAAAGACGATTCATATGACATTGTGATAGTAGAGTGAATGAGTGATTACCTCTTATACACTTGTGTTTGAGTGAAACACTTTACCTAGTGAGGAAATATTCATTGAGCATATGAACATCCATGTTTAGTTGATTGATCATTCATGAAAAATAGCATTTGTTGGATATTAAGTGACTTTGTGAACACTAAAGCATGTGCATGTCTTGATTGAAATCTTTGTCATGAGTTTGATTGAAGTCTTTACTTATCTTGAAAAGAAGATTTTTGAATGAGTGAACCATTATAAGGATTGGTAGAAGATTGAGTTACATCTTGTTTGCTTGAGGACAAGCAAAGTTCTAAGTTTGGGGTTGTGATAACAGTTGAAAAACTGTTATTTTCATGCTTAAAATTGATACTAAAAGCAACCTTTAACACTTAGAAACTAGCTTGAAATCATGCTTTTGGTCATATTTTTAGAAATAAGAGAGCTGGACAGGTCTATGCTTGATTTCAGTGTTTTTGTGCAGGTTTTAAGGTGAATTTGGTGAAAGAAGTGAAGAAGGATAGAGATGGAATCAGAAAAGACATCAAAAAGTGCAAAAGGAGAAGACGCAACTGCCGCTCAGCGGCAGTTTACCGCTGAGC